>WOXC01008448.1:0-134097 GCA_011680675.1 Gymnobelideus leadbeateri | reverse complement strand
GTATCTTACAGGTAAGGGAAATGAGGCTCAGAGAAGCTGCCAAAAATCACAGAATGCCAAGTAAAAGTTGGGATTTGAACCCTTGAACCCTGCCCTCTACCTCTAAGTCCCAAACACTTTCCACTATACCACACTGTCTCTCATTTGTACAACAATATTACAACAATCCCTTCTTGATGTCTGTACCACGTGGCCCCATCTACGTTTCCCTGTGATTTTTGGAACGTGTCAGTATGGGATCATCTGATCCCTGGCTTGTGTGATGTACCTGAGGCCTTGTTGGTGCTCAGTCCATTCACTCATAAAGTACAAATGGGTAACAATCACAGTCATATAACTCTCTTGCATGTTCAGAAATTGTTGAGTTCAGATCTCACATTCAACACTATCTTTACTTTGTCCATTGAGACAAACTCACGGACTGAAGCTGGGGATGGAAATAAGGCTGAAAGGTGAGGTATGGACTATAGGCAACATACCATAGAAGCACAGCATGGTAGCACTGGTACTCCAAAGTTTTGTGGTTATAATTTGGTCTGATGAGTGATCACTGAGCAAATGAAGGGTTCTATGTTACACAAACTTAATTCCGAGTGGATCTGGATGATTTTCCAAGAAATTCAACTGTGCCAACAAGCAAGCTAGCTACCTTCCAACCTACTAGTAACTCATAACATGAAATGTCAGCCACCTTCCCTCCGCCCCCCCCTTTATCCCCATGGATAAATATGATTCTACAGAATGGGGGCATGGTCCATTCACCACATTCTCATGAACAAAGCCCCTCATTGAGTGGCTTGATGTAGAGACACCAGCACAAAAATGTTTCAAGACACTAGTACATTCACACAGGTAGGCTAAGAGAGCAAAAGATGATATGGCACATAGATTGGATGCTATGGTCACCATGGAAAGTACTCACTTTTCCAGATCATCCTGCTTCTTTTTTTTTTTTTTTTTGGTTGGTGCACACCACTGGTGCTTATCAGGGAAGAGTCCATGTGGGTGTATCAAGTAATAAAAGTGTACATTCAATTGACAAGTAACTGAATAACAGCTGTCACTGAATCAATTTGTTTTTTTTTAAAACCACCTAGCACAGCAGGTGCCCAAAATGTTTATGAATAGGTGCTCTCATGTTGCCGATTCATAAACGAGATAGCATGCAACAAGAAAAGGATGCATGAAAGAAAGCAATCTAGAACTCTCATGCAGCAATGCTTTAACCGATTGTCAAAAACATAAAGCAACGATAGACATTAAAGGAAGAAATTGACATACACTCTTTCCTGAATACAAGAACAGGGCAATCATTGCTTTGGACAAAACATTTTGTCAAGATGGTGGGAAGAGTAGTCACTTTGGAAATTTAAAAAAGGATGACTGGAAATCATATAATTGCTTGAGAAAAATCCTTGTTCAGGCAAAAGAGAAAGGGAGTTCAGTTGACCATTGCATATCCTGCAACATGATATATTCTGACCAGATACATTGCTGCAGAATAGAATGAGCAGTAATCTGCTGGATCAGATATGCTGATCTACATGGCTCATAGATATCTGAGACCCCCCAATTTGTCTTATCCATCGCTGCCACTCATGTGGCAGTCTCATGAGCAGCTGGGGATGAAACTGGCTAGATATTTTGGCTGAAATCATTCTGCAAAGGTCATATAGACTCAGAGTAACTCTGCCAGCATCTAACGGATGCAAAATGGAAAGTGGGTGGAATAACTAGAGTCTGGAAAAGTTGATAAATACCAAGCAACTGCATCAACATGTTCTGTGCGTCATTGAAATGAAGCTTCTCTATTTTGTAGATTAAAACCACACACACACACACACACACACACACACACACACACACACACACACTCAAACCTAACAGCTCTGAAAATATAAAATTCAGCCAAAGCTCCTTGGCTCTCTTTAACAGACGTTTTCCTCACCCAATTTGGATGTAACGTGTCATTATAATTTTCATTACTTACAACATAATGTTGAGGATAAAACAAAACCACATATGTTTTTAGCAGCTGGAAAAAAGATTTACTGATGGAGTAAAGTGAGTTGCTAAAACATAGCTTGGGCATAAATGCCTTCTCTAAGGGTCTTCATGGAGCATATTGACTTCAGACATGCCTTGTTAAGTGAGCTAAATCATTGTATTGACTGGATTTGGAAAAATGAAATGTGGAACATAATATCATAAGCTATCCGTTCAGTGCAAATAAAATTTTAATTTTACTTTAGAAATAAAAACTGGCATGGCAGCACCCTAAACTGAGGGTGGATGACTTTGTATGTCCCTTTTTGTTGGAAGTGATAGGTGGATCTAGATATGTGATTTCATTAGTGTGGGAAATTCTTTACGTGAAAACTTACTCCAAGGAGGCAGACTGGCATCCACTTCTCTAATTTGAATCAGAGAATCAAGAAATCATAGATTTAGAGCTGGATGGTACCTTAGGGGTCATCTAATCCAACCACCTCATTTTATAGGTGAGGAAACTGAGGTCAAGAGAGTCTGATAACTTGCTCAAGGCCTCACAAGTAGTAAGTGGCATACCTTGGATTTGAAATTAGGTTCTCCAATTCCAAACCCAATGCTCTTTCTACTGTGTTGCAGAGTCTTAGAGGGTTTTCTGGAAGTATGGAGAATTTAATGACTTGCCCTTGGTCACACAGCTCATATATGTCAGAGGCAAGACTTGAAGTCAGGTCTCACTGACTTCAAGGCTAGCCCTCTATACACTGCTCCGTGCCGCCTCTTATATATACATATATGTATTAATTTTGCAGGGTGATTCAAAAGCCCGGCTGCCTCCCACACATTATCAGAGAGCCCCTGCACATATGCCCAAATTTTCTTCTTATAATTAAGTTCTAACAAATGCAAAAAATGGCCCCCTTGTGCTTATAGACCAAACAGTGCTTATGATATCAAGGTCACCACATAGGCAAAAGTTTGCACAAGTAATTTCTGGCAAGTGGTCTTTTGGATCACCCTTCAAAGTTAGTTATCCATAACAATATGTGTATACATATGTTTGCAATGCACATATTCACAACATGGATATATTTAACATTTAAGAAAATCAGTTTAGAAAGTCTACTGGCAAACTGACATATGTCTATGGGCTCTATGTCAAATAACTTTGTAAATTGGAATTTGCATTTAGTTCTTTTTATTTAAAAGTATTATGAAATGAATGGTTATCCATTTCTCAAAGTTTCTTTTTAATAGTCCTTCATAATGAAGCAACATTTGCTGTATTTGTATGTATACATATATTTTTTAAAAAACAACTAAGATTGAGTAATGAAAATTAATATCCACAATTAAGTACTAAATTATATTTTCTTTCCTTCCCCCCAATTTTCCATCTTATAATTGTTTCAGTGAAAACTGTCTCTTATTTTTTTGATTGGTTCAAAAGAGTGAATGTTTCTCCACTAGTTAAAAAAGTCTTTGATCAATTAACATATGTCAGCTTCCTACTGGAACCCTATTGGTCTGCCCACCTGTGATGTCATAGTAAGGAGGGGCTTTTCTTCAGCAGACTCCTCCCTCGGTATCTCCTTCATCACCATGGCAACAGCCTTATCGGCTGCCCTAGAGCTTTTCCCCTATAACAGTGAAACCAACAATGACTTGGGTCAGGAGGAAACGTGAACTTGTTATTTGTTACAAGAAATTCTAACTGGTTAAAGAACAATCCACAACATAAATGAAGAGAAGGATGGTAGAAGGAAGTCTTGAGGCTCTTGGCTGAGAACAAAATACACAAAAATACTGGAAAGGAGATTTATGAACATCTAGTTAGTGTTGACAACTTTATCATGGACATTATAGATGTTATATTTAATCTTAACATTGTGTTTTATATTTGTCATATCTTTTAAATGCAATTTTCATGGCATAAACAATAATTTAGAAACCCCTCACTTATGTCACATCTTCCCCAGTAGAATACAAGCTCTTTGAGGGTTGAGGTTATTTCTGTCCTTGGATACCCATTGCCTAGAATAGGGCCTGGAACACTGCAGGTGCCCAATAAATATTTGTTGATTGAATGATAATGGTAATCCAATTTGAGGTAAAGAATAGGATTGAAGGCACATCTCCAAGGGACCTTATTGGGGATAACAAATGCTCTAATTCACCTTGGGTTGAGTGGTAGTCTCACCATGTATCTATTTCTTGACTATCAAGATGTCTGAGACCAAGAAATCAGAACTTATAAAGATGTCATTCTTAAGGAATGTTGTAAGTTCACACAGGAGCCAAAGAATGGTAAATGGGTCAATTAGCAACTACCCTTCCCAAAGACAATAGTTGAAGGCTAACATATCACAATTCCAGAGAGTAACAGGATGGCAGGAATTCATATCTTCCCCGATACCCCACTACTGAATTTGAAAAGTTGAAATTTCTTATCATTAAATACAATGGGAAATTAAAAAAACTCTTAATCTATTAAAAATTCAGTCTTCTAAGAATTTAGATACCTCTCAGGTGATGTGAAAATCAAATGATCTTTCAAATCTTTCATCAAAAGAAAATAAACTTCACTTTTTAAGGTATGATTTTCAATGCTTATTTTCTCATCACCTTATCTAAACAAGGGTTTTCCCGGGGAAGGGAAATTTGACCCTAAGAATGCATCTAATGATTTGTCTTGACAGTGTACTGAAAAAATGGGAATTGGGTTCATAGGGATACTGCAGTGTCCTGTACATGGTAGATTAATGAACATGATGGAATTTTGGTGGCCAGTATCTGAAAAGGGCAATACTTGCTAGGGTTGATTTTACCCTGGAAGGTTATTTTGACAACCACAAAACAACAAAGGGAGACAGAATTGTAGACATTCTTCTACTAGGGTACACATATGGCTTCCAAGTTGTATTTGATTAAATAAGATCTCTATTTAGAAAGCAACTCCCCCCCCCACTTTTAAAAAGAAACTGCTATCTAATTTTCTTACCCTTTTCCTTCATAAAATTTAAAAACTAGTAATTTATTTCTGAGAACAATTATACATTCTCTTCACTGTGAGATTAAATTTTAGAATGTGTAAAATTGCCTGAAATGCTAGAAATTTTTCTTTAAGAAAATAGAATTCCTAAAGGGAAATGTCCCTTTGTTTCCAGAATCTGAGTGTGGGATTTCATAAATTTCCCCAACCTTCTCAATGGCAGCCATCTTCATAGGCATTCTGATTGCAATGGCACATAGTTCTTGACCTACATAGGGTTAAACATCTGAGTGCATTATCATATAGAAGTAGTTCTGGCTTGGAACATTATTAATGCTTCATATAGGACTGTAGATAACTCTATGTTTTGTGAAAAGATTTCTTTGGTCATTACTAAAACCATAAAACATTTCATCACTGATGTGAAAATTAGTTTGCTGACACATTCATCCTAAAAGCATATAGAACCATTAGAGGCCAAAGACATCTATGAGCTAAATACTTGACATGATGCAGTCTTTGTAGTTTATATTCCCAAAGAGCAAAATCCACCCATGAAGATTTCTTTCCATGCTCCCAGAAGTTTTAGATAATAGAGGCATGCTCGAGTCTGAATTCCTTTTTCTATCCAAAGAAATAAGACCTACTATAACCAGTGTAATTAAAAAAATCAAATCAAATAAAAAAAATCAAGAATTTCATTTTTTGGGCTAAGAGAACATAATGTCAATTGGTCAGCATTTCAAAGATTCTAAGTCTAACCTCCAGAACATACGGCTTATTTGAAATGCTACCAATCCATAAACTTTTTAATTAAAAAAATATGTGCAACTGGAGTAGCTGGGATTAGCAACTGACATGCTATTTCACTAAAGAAAAGAAAGAAATAAAAATTAGTCCTTTCATGCTGAACTCTAGAACAAAGCAGTGATCAGCGAGAAAGGATGTATCAAAAACACATGCGGTGCTGTTTATTTCTTGCACAGTAGAAAGAACCCACCAAGGCCAGAGTCAGGTCACTTTTTTGGAGACAGTGCCACTTTTTCTTCAAGGTTACACCTACTACCTGGAAAGAGTCATGATACCCACGTTAGAGCTTATGGTGAACTTTCCCCCCCCTCTAATAAGCACTTTGGCATCTGAAGGGACCCCAAATCTCATTGTGTTGGGAAGTGTGGCTACAGTCAGAGGACAGAATTGTAAACGCTGCAAAAATGACATCCTGTGGTTCCAGCTCTAGGTCCCATCTCCCATCAGCCACTACCAATTCAAACAGCTTTACCTGTACATCAAAGGAAGACTCCCTCCCACCCCTGACCCCAGGGCCTGCCACTTCCACTTGGTGTCTTCAAAATCAAGCCGTGTTCTTTCTGAATCTCCCCTTCATCCCTAACAAGAGTGACTCTAGCTCTCAGATCCTAGCTGATGGTGGCTTAAGGGATTCCTGAGACAGCACAGTTGGCCTTTCAGCAATTCTATTGGAACCTGACAGGTTTTTTTTTCTTTAAAAATCAATGAGATATGGCTTTAAACATGGGAGGAGCACGTGCGTGCCATGACAATGCAGATTTCAAACTCATTTTTCTGAATATAACCACACTTAGAGGAGAATATTACTTAATGGTCTATTGTTTGTTTTAGTATGGTGGCAACAAAGTATACATTCAATACATTTTCATGCATGTAAGTGAACTGAGATTCTATAAGTCCCATTTCTTTCTACATGATTTTTCACAAGGGGGAACAGGGAGACATGAGAAGTTAAATTGTCATGGCCTGCTACTCTCTGGATGCTATCTCAGGCTGTTCTTTCTTCATCTAGCATTTGAGAAGATGTCAGCTCACAGCTGAATTCAAGGAATCCTTTTATATATTTGGACAATGACATCAACAACAAAATGGGAAAGTTCCATTTTATTCCTTTGGGTCTGTGACTAACAAGCCTTTGATTTTTATAGGAGCTCATGTTTTTCCTACAGGCCACATTGCAGGTTTATGAGATACTTATGAGGGCAAATGGATTTATGGGTAATTTGCACACACCCAGACAGCCAATAAATTATTCAGGGCAAGAACTCTGATAATAAATACTAAGCCTTAGAATGGCTTCTTCCCATCAACTTATGGATATAATGACAAACAAATATTAATATGATGTGATTTGTACAAAGAAAAGGAGATCTAGCAAGAAAACCATTCCTTATCTCTTCTTGTCCTGCAATCTATATAGAATTTGAGCCCAAATAACACAACCTTGCATCCTCTTAGGAGCTGAGGCCAAAGCAATCTGATTGGTAGCTCCCAGTGGTGACCCATATGGCCTTCCAGGTCAGACTTATTTGATATAGCCGTATTCAGGGACCACTGTTGGCCAAAAGCTAACATCCAGGGGCAGTTTGGTGGTTTGGGTACTTGGAGTTAGAAGGTCTGACAGGTTCAAATCCTATTTCAGACACTTACTAGCTGTGTGGCCTTGGGCAAGTCATTTAACCTTTCAGCATCAGTTTCTTAATTTGTAAATGGGGATAATAGCACATAACTCATAGGGCTGTTATGAGCATCAAATGGGAAAACCGCCCCACCATATATAAAAGGCCTTGCAAACCTTAAAGCATTCTATAAATACTATTAATAATCATAACAATACTAATAAAAGCCACGTGTAGTACTGATCTGAAAGGCAGAAATACCAGTTACCTGGTCTTGTGAGAATGCTCATGTGTCTGCCCCCAGTAAATGTTTCTAATTGTCTATGTGATAGCTTTGAAGTTTGGGTAGGAAGCTTTTTACAGAATGTCAGAACAGATTGGTTCAAAGGAATTGAAAAGCTTTTGAAAAGTGCTTTCTTGGTTCAGTCCCATCCTGTCAATAAGCAAATACCACCCAGAGACATATAGACTGGGATATGGAATACAGTTCGTTTTTCCTTGTTATGGAAAAATTGCTCTAGTATTCCAAACAAGTAAGGTATCCCAGATCATTAGACTCGGAAGGGACCTTGGCATCACCTAGTCCAAGTCATACCAATTCATGGTTAAATAAGAATCCCCTCATGGTTCATATAGTAGGCAAGTCATCTAGCCTTTGCTTTAAAATGTTAAAAAAAAAAAAACCCAAACCAACAAAACCCTTCATTTTACAGATGAGAAAACTGAGGCTCAGAGATGTGAAATAACTTTCTTATAGTCACATCGTCAGCAAGTCAGAGATGGGAACCAAACCCAGGTTTTCCCGACTCCAAACCTAGCACTTAATTTACTATGCTGCATTTCCTTTCCTTAAGTTTAAGGCTTTTTCCTCTGAAAACTTTAAAAAAATTCTCTAAGATGAATGTTTAATGCATTAAAATTCTTTCTAAAGACTCTACAGATCTAAAGATCTCCTGAGGACCATATGGAATTAGAAAAGGAGCAGGCAAATTTAGAGAGAATTTGCATAAACTGGATAGAATAATCACAGAATCAAGGAATTGGAAGGGTCCTCTGAGGCCATTTAATCCAAATGGTACTTGAACAAGACTCCTCTCTCCAACTTCCCTAACAAATTGTCCTGCAGCCTTTGCTCAAAGACCTCCAGGGAAAAAAAGGCACACCAGATTGGAGGTAAAGATACTCCCTTTGAATACAAGTCACCTTAGCTAATCAAGTCCCGTGGCCCCAGTTTCCTTATACCTAAAACAATGGGGTTGGACCACACTGCTTCAGATCACCCTTTCAATCCTACATATTGGGTCCTCAGGAAAGCCTGTGACTTCCCAAGGACTCAGGATAGTGTTTTCTTATATTAAACCTAAATCTGCCTTTTAATTCTCAGGTGATTTCCCAATTACAAATTTTATTATTACTTCCATGATGGCTGCCATTTCTTAATTTTATGTTTATTATAATTTATCCATGCCTTCTCAGTTTAACATATCTATGTATATGTGTACATATGTCTATATGTATGCATATGTCCATATAAGAAATATATATATGTATATATATATATACATATATACGAAATAACAGGTCTAGTCTTTCTCCACCTCTGTCATTCTGTGTCTCTATTTCTCTATCTCATCTCCTTCCTTTCTCTCTCCTCTCTCTCTCTCCCTCTCTCTTTCTCTCTCTTTCTCTCTCTCTCTCTCTCTCTATCTCTCTCTCTCTCTCTCTCTCTCTCTCTCTCTCTCTCTCTCTCTCTCCTTCTTCCTCCTTGTCCCCCTCTCTCCTCCCTCTCTCTCCCCTTCCACATACATATATACATACATACATGCATATATACATAGAGGCATGTGTCTATATTGCCATGAAGAGGGAAGTAGAATTATGTTATGAGGTAAAGGAGGGGACATCTGAAATCTTTATCCAACAACTCATAAATGAATTTACAAACAGAATTTGGAGAATCTTTCAAAACACAAAACTCATATATGTATGCCCATATATGTATATATTCACAAATGTACTAAGAGTGTCCATGTACTTTATGAAAGGCAGCTTCAGGTCATTGATAGAGGACGTGTGACCTGGGAGTCCAGAAGGCTTGGTTCTGTCACATGCTGGCTTTATGATCATTTGTCAGTTAATCACCATTTATTAAGTACCTACTATGTACCAGACCCAGTGCTGAGTGCAGGGCAATGGCAGATGGTTATACCGCTCAGTGCCTCGGGGGGCCAAAGGAGTTTCTTCGCTGTATAAGGGGAGAAAGTTTCCACTCTGGGTGTTACCTACCCCTGTGAAGTTGCAGTCCAAACGAAGAGGGGGTGGGGGTGGGAAGCATATTAATGCAATAGAAAGGGAATTGGCTTTGGAATCAGAGAGGTGGGTTCAGTTTCTTCTTCTACTGCTTATTATCTGGGTGACTGTGGATAAGTTATTTTACCTCCGTAATCTCAGTTTCTTCACCTGTACAATGGAAGATAAATGGTTTCTGAGGTCCTGCCCAGTTCTAGGTCTCTGATTTTATGTATCTACATATACACGTAGGTTAATGACATTTGGGGCTAGAAGGGATTTTTAACGAACTATTGGCCCCCCAACCCTTTTTACAAATAAGGAAACTGAAGCCACATAAGTTTTAGTGACTAGCCCAAGGTTATCCATTTAGTAAGCAGTAGAATTGCCCTGATCCTCTGACTCTAAATCCAATATACTTTCCATATTGCCTCTTCGATGAATTTTCATTTTTTAAAAATAAATTCACTGTTTTTTTTTGTGTGTGTGACTGTATCTCTATTTTTAGGCCTTGACAAGAGAAAGAGAAGGGGAAAGAGGTCTTTGTTTCAGATATTGAGGGAATCATGCCTGTGGCCTGCACTAAATGAAGTAAAGCAAGGCTGATCTCTATTGAGGCTTACATTCTTCTGTAGGGAGAGATTGGATCATCTTTCTTACCTGGGAGAGTAAATGTCAGAAAGAGTTGTGCCCTCTTCAAATTGTACCAATGCACTAAAATGTCATGATTTTAAATGCTTTACAAGATCTATTGGAAGCAGGAATTCACTCACTTTTATTTTGGGTTCTCTACCCAGAATAATGTGTCCTTGGTGCATTGGAACACAGAGATATTTCTAGACTGAGTAATTCTTGTTATCTATGAGTAACTTCAGGAATCAGTGCTGTTGTTTCCCCCACCCCCCCGCAAAAAAAAAAAGTTTATAAAGTATCTCTTGAGGCTGTGTACCAGAGCTATAACCAGGATGGGGACAACCAGGGGCCTTGCCACAGTGGGTAGAGATTCAGAGAACATTCCCTGGCAACATTTTGGGGCCTTGTGAATCTTAGAAATGGTAGAGTTAGCACTTAGTTAGAAATGATAATGAAGAGGATAAGGTCATCAGTTTAGAATTGGAAGGGGTCTCAAAGACTGTCTATTCCAAGCCCCTCATTTTATGAATAATAGTCTTGTGGTTTTATGCTGCATTGTGGCAGAACCATCTCAAAGAATTCAGAGTCAGACCACTTCTAATCCAAGTATAGTCATTTCTTGAGATTGACGCCTCTCATGAAGTGGGCTAAGTTCCAAAAGGAACCAGCAGCTTCAGAGAAAGCAAGATGGATTTTTATAGTGTAATGGTGCTGATTACACAACAGAAATTATGAATATTCAAAAGGCAAGAGAGATTTTTTTAAAGAGATTAAGTAATGAGAAGGGGTCCCTTATAATGTTTTGGTGGTCAAACATCCTGGGCATGCTGCTTTCTGATTAGCTAGCTATTGTGGTCCTGTCTGGTCTTTTCACAGATACAGCATCTGGACATCCCCCTTTGACTCTGAAGTCAGTGCTTTTAGAATAGGAAGCTCCAGGAGCTTTCTCCTCCTCTGTCTCCATATCTCTGAATTCTCTGTTCCCAATGGAGTCTCCAATGGCATTCTGAGAGCAAGTCTGTCAGTGACTTGTGGTTTTCTCCTACAGATTTAGAGTTAGAAGGCAGCTTGGAGACCATTTTATAGATAAACATCCTGAAACACAGAAGGTTAACTGTGTTGCTCAGGGTCACATAGCTAGTAAATGTTTGTAGGTGGGCATCACTTTTGCCACCCAATTGCCTTCTTAAGGAAGCTTATTTCACATGGCATCCCTTGGGCTCAGATATCACTAGTTAGAAGATTTCAAAAATCATACTAAGGGTAGGCCCACTTCATGCCAATGTTTTTAGCATAGAAAATCAATTAAACAAATATTATCTAACATGCCTTATGTGTAAGGCACTGTCCTAGCCTGGGGGTGCTGAACTAAACAATAACAGCAACGACAATGAAACCCGCACAACTTTTTTTTTAAGAGCTAAACCTCTCACTTCTGAGTGCCCTGATGAAATCTATATATTTGATTGCAAGAAGGTACTATGGCCTTTTTTTTTGCCTTTTTATATGGGATCTGATACTCACAATGAATTTACAAGTTGAGGTATCTAGGTAGCATAGTAGATAGAGTGTGGAATTAGAATTAGTATGATCTGAGTTCAAATCCTGCCTCAGATACCTAATAGCCATGTGGCCCTGGGCCAGTCACTTAATCACTCTCAGACTCAATTTCCTCATCTGTAAAATGTGACAATAATAGCCCTATCTCATAGTATTATTGTGAAGATCAGATGAGAACATTTGTAAAGCTCTATATAAATACTGACCATTATTATTATTATCTGAAATAGATTTAGAGGAGGGAAGGACCTAATAAGTCATCAAGGTCAACAGTCTCATTTTACAGATGAAGAAGCATCATTTTCCACAGAAAAGTCTTTTTTTTTTTTTAGATTTTTCTTTTTGCTTTTTGGAGGGGGGAGGGTAGGGCAATTGGGATTAAGTGACGTTCCCAAGGTCACACAGCTAGTTTTTGTGTTAAGTGTCTGAGGTCACATTTGAACTCAGGTCCTCCTGACTCCAGGGCTGGTGCTCTATTCACTGCATCACCTAGCCACACCCAAGGAAAACTGTCTTGCTCAGAATTATACAACTAGAAAATGTCTGAGGAGACATCTGGAGTCAGGTCTTCTTGATTCCAAGTACTCTACCTCCTACTCCATACTTCCTCTAAAATCATAATCATCTTAACAGTAGTTTTGCCCCACGGGGACACTTTTGCCCAATTAACTTGTGTATGGGTTGTTTGTACATAGTTGTTTGCACCTTGTCTCACCCATTAGACTATGAGATTCTTGAGGGCAGGGACAGGTTCTTTGTCTTTCTTTATATCCCTAGCACTTATCACAATGTCCAGCACACAGTAGGTGCTTAATAAATGTTTACTGACTGCCTGATCATTGGATCTTTAATTCAACACCTTGACCACTAAGCTGTTCTGGTTAACTCCCCATTAAAAGAGTCATATTCTTTTGAGTTTACAAAGAGTGTTTTTAAACTGACTTCCTCACCCTGTGTTATTCAGCATGATACCCACTGGCCAAGTGCACAATGCCAGCATAATCTCGTTGCCAATTTGAGCGACCAATTTGGATTAACAAAAAAGTTCAATTATAGAATATTTTTTCAAGAAGTGAAGTTTTTAGAACCATTAGGTACAAAGAGAAACAATAACCAAGAGCCAACAAAGTGTTGCCAAGTGGAGGCAGGGTACTGCTTTCATAAGCAGATAGGCTCCTTTGCTACCCTCATTTTCCAGGTTAGCAATTAAATATTGTTTGTTCTCTTCAGGAGGGTCAATACTTCCCTCCACCTTATTTACTCTATTTGCTTAGTAAGCCTTTCCTTGTAAACTACCTAAAGTCTAAGTATCAGTTCATTTACTTTAACTTCTGAATTATTAGTGGGGTCTGAATTAAACAAGGTTTTACTGGAAAATTGATTACCATTGATAATGCTCTAAAAGAATTTAGCTCCTAGCTACCTAAGTGAGAAGGTCTTCCATTGTGTACCTTGGGAAATTCAATTCAACTCAATTCCACCACTGTTTGTTATGTACTCTAGATATAATGGCAATACAATAGAAAAAATAAGAAATATAGAATCAGAGGAACTAAATTCAAAGTCTGATTCAGACACATAATAACTGTGTGACATTGGGAAAGTCACTTAACTTCTGTGTTTCAGTTGCTGCAGTAAATGGACCAGGTGGTCTCAATGGTTCCTTCGAGCTCTAGATTTGTATTCCTAGGTATGTAATAGGAATATATAAACAAAAGCAAAACAGCCCCTGCTTTCCCACAGTATAGATGAGACTATTGAGTAAATTGATTTAAAAAAAGAGGGTACATAATTCTATATTCTCTAGGGGAGTGGCAATAAACTCAAACAGAAATAGAGCCACTTATCTGTACATAAGGATTTATGCAAGTTTCATATTGACTTAGTTTTAAAATGTAATATAATCTATGTTTTACTGCATTTTTTATTTATCTTGTCAAATATTTCCCAATGATATTTTAATCTGGTTCTCACTGAAGAGGAGTCACACTTTGTGTTTGACACTTCTGCTCTTGAGTGCCTAGAAAAGCCTGCATGCATGAAGGAGCTTAGAAAACATTCAGTGAATAGAAATGTGATGACTGTAGGTGGGACCTCTATCATTGGGTAGGAAAAAGAACACTACAGCTTCATAGAGTTTACTTTTCAAGATGCTGTTCAGGGGACTTGGGCTGATTGTGCAATGATTGCATCTGCTCATTAAAGAGAAGTTGGGAGTTTTGATTCTTTGTTTAACATCTCAGATGATTAAAAGCTGGTTTATCTTGTAACACAATGGAAAAAGAGAAGTTTAGGAACAGAAAAATATTCTAAAGGTCAAGGCTTTCTTCCCACTTTCCCAATTTTTCAACTAGCAAACTATCCATAGTTTGGAAACTTATTTAGGGACATGGAAAAGTGCTAGGAAAAATATGAACACTGCACACTCCTGATATAGCAGTAGTTGGTGTGAGATGACTGTGGGTCAAGGAAACTTTCCTAGACAACTACAAAGCTGAAAGTGTGCCCTTCTTATGCAGCTGGTGACACTTTAGTTAGATGGGAGTTAGTGGAGATTTGCTTCTATTTGGAGACTAGTACAGGGGGGTTGTGCTATGGCCAAAATAGCCAGGGTTGGCAGTACAGTTGCTATTCCAGAGTTCTAGAGATTTTTTCAGGGGATGGAAGATTCTGGTTCTTCCATTGCTACCCTCTTCTTTACAGTGGATACAGTGGAAAGATTAATGGCTTAGGTTCAAATCTCACATTTACAACTTATTTCCTAGGTGACCTGGGGCAATTCATTCATCCTTGGCCTTGGTTTCCTCCTCTGTAAAATGAGACGTTCAGACTAGATCATCTCTGAACTTCCCAGGGCTTGGTCTATGATCTTAAGTCATGTTACCTCTCTGGGTTTCAATGTCCCCATCTATAAAATGAGGATTTGGGCACCTAATATTATCTACTTCATAGGGCTGTTAGGAGGCTAGAATGAGATAAGGTATACAAAGCATATTACAAACCTCAAAGGTCTATCTGTTTATCTATCTATCTATCTATCTATCTATCTATCTATCTATCTATCTATCCATCTATCCATTCATCCATCCATACATTCATCCGTCTGTCCATCTGTCTATCTATATATATGCAACATATATATTTCTGCTATTATTATTAGTCTGACTCTTGAAACTGTTTCAGTTCCCAGAAAGAGGCTGATTTTTGCCAACCTACTGCCTATAAATTTGGACCAAGGTTGCCTTCCTTCCCTCCTTAGTCGTGACTATTCTCTGGGTTCTCCTCTACAGGTAGCATCTAACTTAAATCTAGGGGGAAAATGATTCAGTTTCATTGGAATTAGAGTACTTGCCCCCAAATGACAAATCCACTCATCCCAGGTATTCTGGTCTTTTGCTCAAGTACTTCCCAATTCAGCTCTTTCCACAAAGAGTTCAGTCAATGTTGTGATCAGAATTTTTCCAAATCATGGCTTTATTTTGTCATCTTAATTCTTGCCCCTGATCTGCCCTAGGTAATCTTTCCTCATTAAGAAAATATCTGCCAGATCTTGACAAATTTCCTTCTTAGAAGCTTGCCAAGTAAGAAAAGTGATCTGTCTTCAACAGCAAGTTTACTTAGTCTCATACATCAGAGTCTTCAATTAGTTTTAAATGTATGGACTAAAAAAATGACTTAATCTACCTGGAACCCCAACAGCTGTTTGAAATCAACCAATTTCTCTGTCATGGGTACTTCCATCTTATTGTTCCAAAGCAGGATGCTTGAGGTTCAGGAGTTCACTGTTCTCTGGCTATCTAAAATTGCTGATTTTGTGCCTAAGATAGGTGTTTGTGATAATACTTGCAGTGTATTTCAAATAATTCAAGCCTTGATCGCCTCTCTGTTAGACTACTGTGACAGTCCCCTAATTAGTCTCCCTGTGTCAAGTCTCTTCTCCCTCTCATCTATTCTCCACCCAGCCACCAAAGTGGTCTTCCTAAAGCATAGTTCTGATCATGTCACTTACCTGCCCAAGAACAATCAGTGGTTCCCTACAGCTTCCAAAATAAAATGCTAACTACTCTGCTTAGCATTTAAAGGTCTTCACAATCTGGCTCCAGGCTACATTTCCAGGCTTTTACATGTTCTTATTCTTCATATACCATTCATTCCATCCAAACTGAACTACCTGCTCTTCCCTAAAGATTAAATTCTATTTCCCACCTCTCTGCTTTTGTACCAGCTGTGTCCCCTTTACCTGAAATACTTTCCTCTTCCATTTTTGCCTATGAGAACTATTAGCTCCATTCAAGGCTAAATACAAGGGTTTCTTCCTACAAGAAGACTTTCCTGATTCCTGTAAATTACTGGTGAGCTCTCTCTCTCCCCTCCCCACCATGTGCTTTGCATTTATTCATTTTTGTACATGTTATTTCCTCCTGGTGGAATAGGAACTCCTTGAAGGGAGGAACTGTTTGGTTTTCATCTGCCTCCCTAGTGCCTAACCCAGTACTTGGAAGTAAATACTTATTGAATGAAGTAAATGCCACAATAGACTTTAAATGAGTTATATCCCATGCAGTGTCTGATTTAGTGAACCTCCTGCTTCCACATATGAATACATACATGTTTACATACTTATGTTATATACACATACACAATGTATATTTATTCACACATATATAATGAGAACGTTGTGTCTGTGTTTGTGTATACTGCCATTTTAGTGCATTAGCACATTTTGAAGGGGACATGACATTGCCTTTTGTGATATTTACCTCCTCCCATAAAGATAATCTGACCTCCCCTTACAAAGGAAGAAAAGTGTCAGTAGAAGTCATTCATATGTAGTGCTCTCTCTCTCCCCCTATATATATATATATATATATATATATATATATATATATATATATGTCACTCATTGTAACAAACCTCTTTTTGTCATTCTTTGTTTCTATTGCAGAAATATTTGTGGTATGTCTTTGAGTATATTGTGCAGTGGAATCAATGTTAGACTTGGTTCCAGACAACCTGGGTTCAGATCCTGCCTCTGATCCTTTACTCCCAGCATGACCATGTGTAAGCCACCTCAGCTTTCTGATTCTTGGCTTCCTCATCTTTAAAATGAGGGGTCTGGGTTGATGGCCTCTAGGGCCCCACCCAAAGATACCTTACAGGCAGTAGTGAATTTAGAGAACTTTGTGGATGAGTTTATGTACACAAAGGAAGGACTAACAGGAAAATATTTCCAATCCTGGGCCTTTTCAGGAACAAATTAAAAAAAAAGATTTTAAATGGAAACTGTTGAGGTATAAGAAAAGATTTCATGCGAATTAAAAAAAACCATAACAACCCGTAATGTCCTTTATAAAGTTATTTCTATATAACATCTCCTTTGAGTTTCCAAACAAGCCTGTGAGGTAAGTATTAGAAGTGTCATTAATCCAGTTTTGCAGAGGAGGAAACTGAGACTGAAAATGGTTGTCATATGCCCAAATAGTAACTATCTGAAGTAAGATTCATACCAATGTCTTCCTGAAACCAAGTTCACCCCTCTAACCACTACTCTACTCAGCTACTCCATTCTTGCTACTTAAGAAATTCATTTGCTGGGTTGTCTGATAAATCATAAATGAATTCATGACTCATTTCCAATTCTGAAGTTCTATAGACCACTTCAGAGACCATATACTTCTCATATATAATCAATCATTGAATCCATCTACAAAGGACTGACAGGAACTGATTATAAATTCAACACTGCCAATATGTCCACAATGCACATTCTAGGTAGTGATCAATAGACAGAGAAATGGATATGGTAACATAGATGGGAAAGTGTGGGTGAAATTCTCTTGATGCTCACATAAACTAGTTTTCTTTTAATCTCTCCAATTCCTTTCTTGGAACCATCAGGGTATATTAGAAGAGATTAAATTTGCATTCCAAAGAGATTATGCTTGAATTCATTTTAACCTGCTAAATAATGCAATGTATCCTTTTCAATCCAAAGCTGAAGACAAGCACATGATGTGAAGATCCTATTATTCTTACAGTTCTAAACTCCTAAATTGATTCAAGTTCTAGATACATTTTAGAACCAGAGAATCCAAGAATCTCTGTGTTGGAATGGACCTTCAAAACCACCTAGTTTAATCCATTCTTGAACAAGAATCCTTTCTACAGTTCATCTGACAAATGGCTCTTCAGCCTTTCCTTGGAGACTTCTAGTGAGAAAGAATCAACTCTTTCTCTGGGCAGCCATTCCATGTTTGGAAAGCATTAACTGATAAGTTTTTCCTTATGTCAAGTTCAACTCTATACATCCGCAACATCTATCCACTACTTCCAGTTTTGTCCCCTGGGGTCAGACAGAACATGATAGCCCTTCAAGATACTGGAAGGCAGGCCAGCCATTGTTCTTGCCTCCTCCACAAGTCTTCAGATTTTTATTTTAAGACTTGCTGCCTGGTTTTATTTGGACCTCAATAATTTCCTTTGTCTCTGACATCTGAGCCTGTGCATATTTTTCTCCTAATAAAAGTTAAGGTTGCATAGAAAAATATATTCTCATTTTCTGGACTTGTTTTTTTTAATCCATTGCAAATAGGGGAAAAGAACCTTGATCAAAAACATATTTTTAAAAAGCTCGTTTCTGCAAGAAACTTAATTTATTCAGATTCCTAGCTTTTATATGAGAGCCAGGATCCTTCATCTTCTCTGAATATGTGAAAAGTATTAATCTCCATTACATGGAAATAGATATTCTTTTTTCTGCTACAGAACTCATAAAATAATTCTCTCAGTAGCCTGGAATAGATACACTTTTCTGTGAAGGGCAAATGAGCTTGTTAAACATTCTTTCCTCATTAAAACTGCCTACTTTTTTAACTTTGACACTTTGGCACTTGGATAGCCTGTGTGTGAGCTCTTTGATAGTGGCACTCTTTCCAAAGAAGTAAAGCACAATCTATCCATGCCTGCCTATCCTGAGGGACTATGGTCCACATGCTCCCCTAAATCCATACTGGATGACCTGTCCAAGGTTCTGAGAAGCAGCTGTCTCTTGTTCTCTTGATATTGTATGGGTTCCAATGGAACACATGACTCTCCAATGGCTATGCCTTGCTCTCATCATGTGAGGAACTCACTTTCTTTTTCCTACATGACATCCTTTATGTCACTTCTGTTGCACAATTCTTGGTTGCTAATGTGGGTGCAGTTTGCTCAACCCCCACCATAGGCCTCTTCATTGTTCTTTGGGTGACCCTCAATTTTAATTCTTCAGAGGTTTTTATAATCCATTACTTGTGGCAGCACATGGTATTATCTGAATGACATCCGTGTTAAAAAGATAGGCCTTTGTTTTGAGGAAAAACATGGTGATTATTAAAAGTACTGCACAATTCTCCAACTAACCCTGCTCTCCTATTTCTGTTAAATTATGAGACTTGAATATTGTTCATGTGCAATGTGAGTCCAAAATATATGAACTGAAGGAGCTTGCTATCTAACTGCATTTCATAGTCTGGACAACAGGTGTTCTTCATCCATTTAGTTTTTCTTGTGTGAATAGTGAAATTCTTTTGATAGATTCTTTTGAATGGTCACTGCTTTGGAGTGGAGGTTTTGCTATGTTCTGGGGCTTAATGAAATTAACACAATGTCATTTGCAAAAAAGAGCATCTCTGGCTAATTTCCTTAGAGAAAATTTAGTTAGAAGTGGAGATGCATTTTTGGCTTTGTACCTGAAATTGTTATTATTTCATTATAATAATTTCTACTAAATGCAAAATTGTCAGTAGAAGAGTGGTTAGCAGATTTGTGGAAAGCAAACCAGGATTTTGAGTTATGATACTAGTTAGGTGTCAGGTTATATTTTGACCTCCTATTATTGTTCCCATCATGCACATTCCTTTCATTGATTTTTAATTTGAATTGTGTGGTCATGTTTTCCCATTCAAATCATTATACTGTATTAGCATTTTCTTTCCTCCAAACTGAGCAACGAAATTGGATATTTTAGATCTCCAGGATGTTTTCTAAATAAGCTATTGCTTTGTAGATGACATTTATGAGGGAGGACAAGGAAGCATCTATATAGGCAAGGAGAAGAGAAGACAGTTCTACCTGTGAGTCTAAACAGATAGGAAATATGTAAATAACTGGGCTTTTCTATGGAGTAAATATTTTTTTTTTTTACTAAATTGATTATTATGTCCCTACTATGTGCCAGGGACTGAATGAAGTTCTGGGGACATAAAGCCACTATCAAACATCTTGGTGTCATTCAATTCAATTCAACAGATTTATTCTGTTGTTTCAGTTGTGTCCAATCCCATTTGGGGTTCTCTTGGCAAAGATACTGGGGTGGTTTGTCATTTCCTTCTCCAGTTGTTTTTACCGATGAGGAAACTGAGGCAAACAAGGTTAAATGACTTGACTAGGGTCATAACTGCCTAAGGTCATATTTGAACTCAAATCTTCCTGACTCCAAGCCTAGTGCTCTACCCACTGTGATGCTTTACTGTGCTAGAAAGATTTAAGTTCTTACTATGTACAAGGCACTGAGGTAACTGTGAAGAAACAGAACTACAACATTTGATGGTTTTAAACTGTACAGGTTTAAAATATGACATGACATAACCTTTTGATCCCCACAACAACCCTCTGTGAGGCAGTGGCTGTTGCCTTGCTCATTTTATATATGTGAAAACTGAGAATGGGAAAACTGAAGTGACTAGGCCAGAGTTACACAGCTAATAAGTGTTCAAGGAGCAACTGGAACTCAGGTTTTTCTGACTCCAAGGCCAGCAATCTTTCCACTGTGCTACCTAGCTCCCTAGACAAAATAAGCTAACTTCCTGCCCTGAGGTGCTTGCATTTTACTAAAAGGTATAATAGAAATAGAGCCATATAATAGATAATATATAGTATATATATATAATATAATGTATAGTGTATATAATATATTTTTATATATAATACATGTAATATAACATATGAATATTATAGAATAATTATATTATGATTTAATATAATACATGTCACTGTAATATTATAATAATACAATACATAATAACATAATATATAAGTATATAAATAGAACAATGCTATTTGAAGAGAGACCATTAATTGCTAGGGAGAAAGGGTGAAGAAGGCCTTCCCCTGAGAGTTGATTCGTGAGCTGAGACTTGAAGGAAACCAAGGATTCTAAGGTGGAGGTATGGAGAGGCGGTAGGGGAGGGAAAGAAGGGAAAAAGACCTAGGACTGAGCCTTTGAGAACACCCAAGTTGGTCCTGGGTCACCACACCCAACATACTAATGTATCCCCAGTTTCTTTTAATGACAAATTAATAATAATAATAGCTAACATTTCTATAGTGCTTTAAGGTTTAGAACACTTTTCACATAGTATCACACTGGATCCTCAAAGCAACCCTCTGATCAATAATTTCCATTCTATAAATGAAGGAACTTGAGACTGGCTAAATGACTCATTCGGGGTCACATAGCTAGTAGACATCTGAGACAGGATTTGAACTCAGGTTATCATGAATTAAAGTCCACTATTCTATCCACTATGCCACCTAGCCGCCTTTAAGTTGTTTATTTAAAAACAACAACAACAACAAAAATCACCTTATTTAAAAACAATTACTTGGGGCAGCTAGGTGGCCCAGTGGATAGAACACTAGCCCTGGAATTAGGATGACCTGAGTTCAAGTCCAGCCTCAGACATTTACTATCTGTGATACCCTCAGGAAGTCACTTAACCCTGAATGCCTCAAACCCCCCTCAAAAAAAACCTCACAATCACTTATTCAACCACAAAGTACCCACAAAGGTGAGGTACAGAAATTTGAAGGGTGTCAACTCCTTTGTTAAAGTGCTGAAGTTCAGGACAGAAAGGCGTCATTCACCAAAAGTGAAAACATTGGAGCCACAGTTGGTTTGATGAGCTATATAACAAAAGTCCCTTCTAGACATACTAAATCTATGATGGGGACAAAAGGGGATGGAGTCTGAGTTTAATCAAGGAAGTTTTAAGGAAGGAACTAGCAAATATGCCTGACTGTGCAGCTAAAGTCATAGAAATGAGAGTGATGAAGAAATTTACCTGGTTTTCAAATAATGATCCTTACGTACCTACCAGATAGCTAGGTGGTTCAGTGGATAGAGCATGGGATCTGGAGTCAGAAAGATCTGAGTTCAAATCCTGCTTCAAGTACTTATTAGCTACGTGACCCTGGGCAAATAACATTCATTCATGTCTCAGTTTTCGCATCTGTAAGATGAGGAGAATAGCAGCACCTACCTCTCAAGGTTGTGAGGATCAAACAAGTTTACATATGCAAAGCACTTTGTAAACCTTAAGGACATATATACATGCTAGCTGCTACTACTACTGCTACTACTACTGCTACTACTACTACTGCTACTACTACTACTGCTGCTGCTACTACTACTGCTACTACTACTACTACTGCTACTACTACTACTACTACTGCTACTACTACTACTACTGCTGCTGCTACTACTACTGCTACTACTACTACTACTGCTACTACTACTACTGCTGCTGCTACTACTACTGCTACTACTACTGCTACTACTACTACTACTGCTGCTACTACTGCTACTATTACTACTGCTACTACTACTACTACTACTACTGCTACTACTACTACCACCACCACCACCACCACCACTACTGCTACCACCACCACCCACCATTACTGCCACCACCACCACCACCATCACTACTACTACCATTACCACCTCCACTACCACCATTACTATGTACACAGCAGTACACACTACTGCTAGGCAGTAAAGATATAAATACAAATAGAACAGTATTTGCCCTTAAGGAGCTTACATTCTAATGGGTAAAACAACATGCATAATACAAGTATATACACCATAACTACATACAAAATGAATACAAAGTAATGGGAGAGGGGCATTCCAGTACTTTGGTAAGGTACTACAAAAGGCTCCTTAAAAGAGCATTTTGGCTGAGTTCCAAAGAGAAAGAGGAATTCTAAGAGGCCGAGGTGACAGGGAAGCACCTTGTAAGTATGCAAAGGCATGAGATAGAATGAACAACAAGATAGTCAGTTTGGCTGGATTGAAGAGCATGAAGTGGGGAACAAAGCATAGTAAGGCTGGAAACATTGGTTGGAGACAGTTTGGATTTAGCTTTTAAAGCCCAACAAAGGAGTTTGTATTTGATTCTAAAATGCAGGAAATTTGTTTCATGTTTTCAGTGGGAGGAAGTCAATAGGTTTTCTGCCAGAGGAAAGAGAGGAGGCATTTTCTGCATTGGGAAGAAACAATTTTCTGAATAAGGCAAAATGCTGGTAGTAAGAGGAGGATGTTTATAGAGTCGACCTGCTCTTTGAAGTTTCTAAAAATAGAATGCTGCTTCACCTGTTCTGTATAACAACGGATATAACAATTCTACCCTCTTAGAAACAATGCTAAATTTTTCTGACCCAAAATGTCCCTGACCCCTCTTTTATCCTTGGAATCATTCATACCCTGATCACTCCATCTGGTTTTCAAGGGTTCTGTCTACATAAATTAAGCCTCAGAGTCTTCTATCTTCTTAAAAAACTAGTATTTACCAGTTCATAAATTTGGAGCTGGAAGGAATCTCAGAGGTCAACCAGACCAACCTTTCAGTTTTACATCTAAGGAAACTGAGATCTGGAGAATTTAAAAGATTTCATAAGAATAAATTTAGATCTGGAAGGAATCTTAGAGGCCATCAAGTTTTGTCAGTCATAAGCATAGCTTTGATTATTGATCCCAGCTCCTCTTGTAGCTGATGATGAATGAGTACAAGGAGGACCCCTGAGTCATGAACTGGTACCAAGAAAATACTGATCTATGGAAAATGGATGCCAAGTCTTGTCAATTTCACCTGTGTAACCTCTGTCACAGCAATTCCCTTCTCTCTACTTACATAGCAGTCTCCTTAATAAGATTGTCATCACTTCTTACCTGGAATATTGCAATAGTTTCCTCAATGGTCTTTCTGCTTCTAGTTTCCCCTCTTAATTTAAACCTCTACATAGCCACAGCTGTCAAAATAGTCTGATCATGGCACTCTCCTGCTCACAAAGCACCCTATGACCTTGAGGATACAATACAAAGTTCCTAAAATCCTTTCACAGTCTAAGCAGAGACTGCCTTTCCAGGTTATTTCCCATTACTCGTCCTCACAATCTGTATTCTAGACCTTGAGAAGCAGAATGGAACAGATATTCTATAGCTATCCCAGGTAGCTGGAACTGGAGTCAGAAAACCCTAGGTTCAAATTCTATTTCTGATGCTTTACCAGCTGTGTGATCCTCAGCAAATCAGTTGACCTCTCTAACCCTTGGTATCTTCATTTGTAAAATGGTAGTGAGAATTATGGGTAAACCTGACTCACATAGCTGCTATGGAAAGCTGACTTTCCCAACTCAGTGTATGTATTTACATTTATCTCCATGGAATTTTGCTTTATTAGATTTATCCCAATATGCTAGCTTGTTAAGATCCTTGAAGATACATACTCAGTCATTCAGTGTGTGCCTCACATCTTAAGGAGGCCCAAACACATCATTCTAGTGTAAATATATGTTCCTGAAAAAGGAAAGAAATTCCTTGGTGGATCCTGCAGAGTCCACTTCTGGTAAAGGCAATTCTGAGCTATATTATTTCAGCCTTCTCTCATTTTTGCCCCCTCTGTCTCTCCTTTGAAAGCCCAAGGCTTCTACTCCAATGAGTCAAGACCTGCTTTGTATCCCAACTCAAGTAGGTGTGTGGACAAAAAGCCAAAGAGGTGGCCTGGTCAGCTGCTGTTATCATGGGGCCAAGGGCAGCATCTCAAATTCTGCATCACTTAGAATACTGTGAGAACATCATTGCTAATTCGTCTGGATGCACACACTATTTCCATGGGGCTTTCTGACATCCATTCCTATTTATATTCGTGCCCATCCCTCACTACACCAACACCTACACCTTCTGGCAGGAAACATGGGCACAGCTGGATCAGATTCACAGGATGCATTCAATTGTTGCCTCATTAAAAAGAGATTTCCTTCCAGCACTATGTTTTCTTTACATCTTCACTCTACACCAATCAACAGAAAGAAGATGCCCCAGAAGAGAGGATGGAATAGGGATTGCAGTGGAAGGAGAATCATTGGACTGAGAAACCTTAAGGGTCTAGTGCTGATTCTGTCACTAACTGACACTGTATGTAAAACTGTCACTAACTAAACTAACTCAGTTTCCTCAGCTATGAAATGAGAGGGTTGGATTCTATGATCTCTGGGGTCACTTGCAGTCCTAGTGATGATTCTAGTTTCTATTTCTGAATGTAGCCCTGGATGACTCTTGCCCTTTTTATTTGAAAAGGCACAATCTCTGGCAGATTTTATATACCCTTTCCCGTTCCGCCCCCGCTAACTTACAGGGACCTTTGTCTCTGTTTCTGTCTCTTTCTGTCTTTGCCTCTCTGTTCCCATCTCTGTCTTGGTTAGTCTCTCTTTGTCTCTGTTTCCATCTCTTTCTGTCTTTGCCTCTCTGTTCCCATCTCTGTCTTGGTTAGTCTCTCTTTGTCTATTTCTGTTACTACCCATCTGCCCTCATCTCTGTTTCTTGGTCTGTCTCCTTCTCTGTCTTTGCCTCTCAGTCTCCTTCCATCTCCTTTCTATCTATCTTTTGTCTGCCTGTCTCCAGCTCTGCCTTCTCTCTCTGTCTCTGTCTCCCTCCCTCTTCACCTCTTTTCTTTCTTCTTTCCTTTCAGTCTTTCTGCAGCCTGGAAAAATAGAATACAAGGAGGAGTCTTTGCTAACATACTTAGCCTTGGCAGCTCTATGCCTCATCTCCTTTCACATGCTGCTTGATAAGTAAGGCATGTCAAGAAGTATTCAGTTTCCAGCAATCTCCTCATAACAACACTGAACCAATCACTAAGCCTATAGGCTTTGTGCAGGTTAAGCCAATCAACCCCATTCCTAGGGATGAAGCATCATGTAGTTAATTGGGAAATGATGTCATTGTGCCATGCACGTGTAGTGAGGAACTTCACTAACATCTTCTGCTACCCAGTCGTGAGGCAATGATTTTGCTAAGCTTTGGAAAATTGTGCAATGCAGAGGATCTGGCTAGTTCTCCCCAGCAGGAGTGGCTTCAAATGTGGGCCAGTGATTGACTTTCCATCTGTTTAGGGTCTGAGGACCAGCCTGGCTAAGGAGAACAAAGGCTCATTTCCAGAAGCTCATAATGATCATTTACTAAGGCACAACTAAGGTTGCAATCTGTAGCAATGGAGGGAAGACTATCACTGCTTAGATAAGGAAATCCTAAAAGTATTAAAGACAATAGTCATAAGGCACCTTGCAAGCCTTAAAGTACCATATGTTAACCATTGTTAGTATTATTAAGAAGTGCCTTAATTTCTCTGAGTTTGTCAGTATTGCAAAAAGACATAGTTCACTCACTTATCTATGTCAATGAAAGGTCGCAGATAGTTAGGTGGTTCAGTGTGTAGAGTGCTGGACCTGGTGTTCAAAACGAGCTTCAGATACTTCCTAGTTGGGTGATCATGGGAAAGTCATTTGCCTCCTGCCTCTCTCAGTTCTCTTATCTGTAAAATGAGAATCGGCAGCTAAATATCGCAGTGAATAGAGCACTGGCCCTGGAGTCAGGAGGACCTGAGTTCAGATCTGGCCTCAGACACTTAAAACTTACTAGCCGTGTGACCTTGAGCAAGTCACTTAACCCCAACTACTCTGCATTCCTCCCTCCAAAAAGCAATATCTATCTATCTATCTATTTATCTATCTATCTATCTATCTATCTATCTATCTATCTATCTATCTATCTATCTACATCCCTTTAATGTAAAATAAGAATCATAATAGCACCTCTGCCCCAGGGTTGTTATAACAATAAAATGAGGTAATATTTGTAAAGTGCTTTGCAAATCTTAAAGTACTATGTAAATGCTAGCTATTAATATTAATTATTATTAATGATAATAAGTTTGGCAAGTAGATTTGAGTCCACATTCTTCATTTGAATAAAAGGGAAACTTACAATTAAAGGTAAGGTCTTAGCTTTGGTCCACAAAAGTGACTGGAATGGTCTATTGTATATGTGGGACACAAGTGTCTGTGCAGCAATTGTGTGTAGGAATTGTGTAGCAATCAATCGATCAATCAGTCAATTGATCGATTGATTGTTGCATATGTGGGGCAGAGATGACTATGCAACACTGTGCAGCAAGTGGCTCATTTGTAGGCCAAGGTAGTGATCCTTGATTTTTTTCCCCCTGGGGGAACTTTCTTTCAAGTTGCTGATGTTTATCAAAATTTTCCCATGGTTCATTTTTATATTTTTATCCTCAGGTGCAAGTGCTTTATAAACAAGTTTCTTTCCTCTTTCCTTCCTTCCTTCCTTCCTTCGTTCCTTCCTTCCTTCCTTTCTTCCTTCCCACTTGGGAAATACCAATGGATTTTCAATGCCTATTGGAAAAATACAAAACTCAGAATCATACAGGTCTTGACATGAATGTAGGTATCACAGATCATGGGCTTAGAGCTGGAAAGGAATTTAGAGGCTCCCTAGACTAATCCCTCAATTTTACATGTAAGGAAACTGAGGCCCCTTCAAAGTGAAGTGACATTCCAAAGCATGTAGCCTTAAGTAGCAGAACCAGGATTTGGACGCAGGTTCTCTGTCTTCAAATCCATTGTCCTTTTCATTGAAACTGATGCTTTCTTGTTTCCAGGGCTTTACTCACTATCCTATCCCACAGTATATAAAAAAAAGAACAAGCATTTATTAAGTGCCTACTATGTGTCAGTCACTGTGGTAAGCCCCTTTATAAATATTATCTCATTTGATCCTCACAACAACCTTGGGAGGTAAGGGCTATTAGGATCTCTATTTTACAGTTGAGGAAACTGAGGTAGACAGAAATTAAATGATTTCCCTAGGATCACTTAGCTAGTAAGTGTCTGGTGCTAGATTTGAACTCAAGTCTTCCAGATTTTAGGTTTGGTGTTCTATTCTCTGTGCTACCCACCTACAGTTTTATAGAGTGGAAAGAATACACAGGACTAGGAAGCAGGAAACTCAGGGTCTGGTCTAAATTCTGCCACTAACCTTGGTCAAGGCATGTCAACTTATTTGGACTCAGTTTCCTCATTTGTGAAACTCATGGGTTGAACTAGATGACTTCTGAGGACCTTTGAAGTTCTCTCATGAAATTATTATGGTGATGTAATTTCTTGTGGACAAGCAGCATGTTTAACTTTGCAGTAAATATCACCCAAATGGGTTTGCCAATGGGTGGTTTAAATGAAAGAAAAGAAACAAAGGATATGTGAGGAGAGGCTAAGGACTTTTGGGGTCCACAAGGGGTTTTAGGATTGAAAGAAAATTCCTCAAAAGCTCAGCTCAAGTGCTGCCACCTACAGGAGACTTGTCTTAATTTCCCCAACTGCTAAAAACCTCCCAAATCACTCAATTTCATTTCTATCTTGTATTTACTTATATTTATAAATGCTTAGTAGAATTGAAAAGCTCCATGAGGGCAGGAAATGTTTTACATTCTATTTTTGTATAGCAAGTGCCTAGCTCCAAGTCAGACATGAATTTAGGCACTTAACAAATTTTTGATGATTGATAGCAAGTCTTGAGGGGGTATAGATTGAAAAGTGTGTAATGTTAGTGGTAGGATAGGATTAATTGGACCTCAAGCTCCTATAGGCACACAGAGGAGTTTTCAACATGAAATGTACTGCACAAGACAAGAGACAGCAGCATATTCTAATTATCTCTCCTGCCTTTTCACAAGTGTAATATCTGCATGGCATACCTCTGATACAGATCCCACACTAATTATTTTGGCTGGCTGGCTCACCTGAGCCTGTTTTCACACTGAGGGGTCTAGGTTCCCAGAGAAAGACTATTACCAAGTTCCTAGAAATAGCACTGTTTTGGAGGAATATATTCCCCTTACTTATCACTGGAGCTCATGTATCCCCACTAGTATACTTCCATTTACACAAACACAGCCTGTTCCAATGATGAAACATTAGATCTTAAACATAAACATTTAGTTACCTAATAAGGTGAAAGTGATGATAATATCAGATATTTGATATAAAATAAATTTAGGAATAACCAACACATCGCAATTGACACATAATCCCGAGTTACACTTTCCCACCAATACTGTCAGTATCAGTAGGAAAAGCAGGAACACAGTTACAAAAAACTAGCAGGGAGGCATCTGAATTAGGAAAACCTATGCACTCATGATAACTCATAATCCAACTCTGTTGTCCTCTTTCTGTTTTAGAAATGGGACATAAAATTTCTTTGATGAATGCAGTTTTTGTGCTAAACAGACTCTTCTACTGATTCACACGGTGTCTGACTGGCATCTCACTTGGTATGATGTCTTAGCTAACATATTGGATCTTCAGCGTGACTTTTCTGATTCTTTGCTTCCAATCCGTTTCTCTGCTCAGCTGAAATACTACTAAATAGCGACTACACTGTCCATTACTCCCCATTTCTGCTTTCGTTAATGCCTCCTTCTGAAATCTTGTTATGCTCTTTTAGGAAAATGCAATGACCTTTTATGCTGAAGTTTGCAAAAGTCCCTCTAACTTTGCTTTTTGGAAGGCTATTTCTTCTTCATCATCATTTCTCAGTAACAACAGGTGACAATGCTGAGAACTATCTTTTGTCTTTTCTTCTCAGCAGAAAATCACAACAGAGAACACAGTACTTCTCTCCACTCTTCCTATTCTGCTCAGCAGTAAATAATAGTAGAAAGCACGTTATGTTCTCCATTCCTTCTTCCTACCATCAGCAGGTGACAAAGTAGCTGTACTCCAGGCTCAGCAGCAAACTAATCTTCCAGGCAACAAGTGACAATATAAAGAGAAAGTTATTCTCTTTAGCAGAATTCGGAAATCTATTCTTGTACTTCTCATATTTCTGGGATCAAACTCTGGGTCCTTTCTGCCAATCTCCTCATCTAGCTTATGGATAGTAGCCAAATTTCCATCTTCAGTCTATGACCAAATAAATTGCATTTGTCCCATAATCATAGAACAGTTCTGGTGCCCACATTTCTCCACTTATTAACATAAATATTCACCAATCTTTCATACAGAAGTGTTCTCTATTCCCTTCAGCACTGTACAGCTTGTCACATTCAAATGAGCCAATGATTTCTCAGAATTCTGAGTCAGTTTTAACTATAGGAACTGCTGCTTTTAGAGATCTGAGAAGACCTATGCCCCACAAGTAAACCGTTCCTGCAGACTCAACTCAGCCACTTCTTTTCTTATGAGCAAACCTATGTCCTAGAAAAGTAAGTGAATTGTCAAGCCTCATTCTCTTACCAAAAAAGGAAACAATTTCAAAGGCCATTCAGATAAACGGAATATACTGGTTGATTGTTAACTACATCTTTTCAAAATAATTTCGCTTTAAGACCCCGTAAGGAAAAGTTTTGACTGGGAGACTAACTGGGACAGATAAAAGGATGATGGGCAACTACATGTGCTTGGAAACAAGTGTTAAATGCAAGAAACATGTGAAATCCTTGCAATGAGGGAAAAAAGTTGATTGGGCATGGATTCTTTGCCTATTCAAAAGGCCTCTTTTCAAGAGACAAAAAAACTTTGTCAAACGTTTATAACATGAAGTTATTCTGTGTTATTCTGTTATCTGGGGCTGTGACTCTGAGAATGGGACTGGTGTTAACAGGGGCCTCAATCATTTAGGAACTGAACTTAAACTTTAGAGTTTACAAAGGGCTTTATATGCACATGTCATTTCATTGGAGCTTTTCACTGGAGGCAAATACTACAAGTATGATTATCCTCATTTTATAGATGAGGAAACAGTCTTGGAGAGGTTCTTAGGATCACTTAGCATGTGATTCCCCTCCCCCCACCCCAAGTCCTTTATTCTATCCATTATGCCTGGATCTTTTTCTGGTTAAACAGGGGCCCTTTTGCTGTTACTCATAAATTCCATTTTCTTTCTCCATGTCTTTGTATGGACTGTCTCCCATGCCTGGAATCTACTCCCTGATCTCCTTGGCCTCTTGGAAAACCCTAGCTGTCTTCGAAGTTCAGTTCTAATGCAGCATCCTGTACAAGACTGCTTCCTGATCTCCTCCCAGGTTTTATAGTCCCATCTCCCCCATTACGTTTTAAATTTACTTTACAAATATTTGTATATATATATATATATACATACATATATATACATACATATATATGTAATATCTCTCTTAGTAAAATGTAAACTCCTTGAGGGCAGGAACTACTTTGTTTCTGTCATTGTATCTGTCTCCAATGTCTAGCTCTGCTATTTATAGTCCTAAAGTTTACAGCCTAGGACAGTAAGAGCCTGGGCAGCTTATATGTACCTGAGTCAGGACTTGAACCCAGGTCCTATTAACCCAGAAACCTCTCCACCCATTAAGTCCTGCTGCTTCTACCATGTGAATGACACAGAGAAGGCACTTAATAAATGCGATTGAATGAATGAAAGAAATAAGAATGAAAAAGGGCAGAGTGTGAGGTAGGTAGAATAGTAGAGATATTTACAAAATAAAGAGAACCAATAAAACATAAAGTACACAGAAGAAGAAAAAAGAGATTCAGAAAGGAACACAAATAGGGTCCTTTTGTTGCTACCTTATTCAGTTTAATGCATACTTTCCAAACAAAATACATGGAATGAGTGTTCACAAACAACTTTTTTATTCTTTGAAAATGGAGTGTTTGTTGGTGATTAAGCTCATGATAAGATAAAAAAATATAAATACATGCACATATATGTATATAACACAAAATATAGATATAATATGTGTATATACATAATACACATGTGTGTATATCAACACATGTATCTATCTATACACACATATGTTATGAAATGGCTTTCAAAAATCAAAAGTCCAATTCCTTTGGAATTTTGGAATTCCTATCTGTTTTTTGGCTTAAACTATAAGCCTCTTGAACAGATTTAGTGCCAGTACAAATCCTCTCACTCTCACCTTCTTCAAATTCCTCCTTTTAAGTGACCTGGTCACTAGTTCCTTCTTTTTTAGACCAACAACATCAGATGATGCTTTAAGAAACCTCAGTAAAGGGGTGGCTAGGTGGCACAGTGAATAGAGCACTGGCCCTGGAGTCAGGAGGAACTGAGTTCAAATCCGGCCTCAGGCACTTAACATAAAAACTAGCCGTGTGACCTTGGGCAAGTCACTTAGCTCCAATTGCCCTTCAGAAAAAAAGGAAACCTCAATAACCCCTACTGGCTTCATTGAGAAGAAATGCCAGAAGGGAAAAGGACTCAGTTTTACCATTTAAAGATTAACCCCCCCTCAAATTATCATGGTAGAAAGCCCAATACTTCTCAAAGTACAGTACTGATCATTAATTGTAAGCTCATTTGGGCCAAAGGGGTAAGAAGATTCAGGAATAGAGGGTCCTCATTAAATTGTGGCCATTCATGTACATCTTCCTTAGGCCAGTCAGCCAATAATTTGCCAGCTCTCTTCTTGTTCCTTAATATGAATAACTGAGGCTTTCACCAGTTTACTGCTCTGCTAACTTGGATTCAGAAAAAAAACCTCTTCCAGGCAATAAGGCTCAGTGTGTGTTGGCTTATCCAATCAAGACTTAATAATCTGCTGATGGAGAGGAGCAGCAGTGAGGTAATTCAAACCAAAGATGTTAGAACATTTATGTTCAGCTTTATATCAGGTCGGAAATTTAAAAGATTTATCTTTCTAATTATATTTTGGTCATTCTAGTGGTAAAATCAGTTTTCTTTCCTTGAGTATGTATCATCAGTTGACCACAGGGGGAGAAGGATAACTGAAAAAGGAAGCCATGCTGCGATGAAAAGTATGGCATTGGATACTTCATGATGTAGAAAATCTGCACATGGGTAATTGGGAGTTGGTTAGGCTTGTTACCTTTTAAAATAATTATTAAGGAAAAAGATGGCTGAAAAGAGGAAGCCAAGCTGGGATGAAAAGTGTGCTATTGGATACTTCATGATGTGGAAAATCTGCACGTGGATAATTGGGAGTTGGTTAGGCTTATTTCATTATTGACCATGGAACTGTTAAGGATTGAATTACTTTGCATTTCAGCCTCTCAATTAATTAGTCAACAAACATTTATAAAGCATCTTTTATGTGCCAGGGACTGTTCTGGGTGTATGGGGCACAAAGAGAAAAGTGAGATAGTTCTTGTCCTCAAGAAGCTTATATCCTATTAGGGGAGACCACATACACATATATGATACAATATAATACAATACAAGAGATACAAGATAATTTCGAGAAAAGTGCACTAGAAACTGGAGGTCCCAGGAAAGGCCTCCTATAGAAAATGCTGCTTGAGCTGAATCTGAAGGAGACAAGGGATCCTCAGAGACAGGCAAGCAGAGAGAGTGTTTTCATTTTCTAGTTCTAGTTCATCATTTCTTGCCTGGAGTGTTGTAATGCTTTCCCAAATGGTCCCCTATCTAATCTATCTTCCACACTGCTGCCAAAATAAACTTCCTAAAACACAGTTTTGGCCATGTTGTTCCCCTTCTCTCGTGGCCTTTCCACCCAAGAAAATCTCTCTTTCTCTGTGGCCTTCTTCCCCTAGAATATCCTTCCACCCCACTGACCCCTTCTCCCATTGATGAATTCTTCTATTTTTAGGAAGGACTCCAGGCCAGCCATCCTTCATTCTTCTCTTGGCTCTACTTTCAACTCCCTGAACATCATGACTATGCTCTCCTATGGGTACTTTAGTGCCCTGGGAGGGCATGGGGGAGTACCGTTCAACTCTCCTTTCTGTGCTGCCTTCCCTCATTAGAATGTGAACTACCCTAGGGCAAGTATTGTCTTTATTTTTGTTTTTGTCTGTATCCCCACCACTTAGCACAGAGCCTGGCATATAAGCGCTTAGCAAATGCTTGCTGATTGACACTCAAAAACATTCAATTGCTCCCTTTTGTCCCCCAAAAAACTACAAACTCATTTTCCTGGCATTTAAAGCTTTCCACAATCTGACTGCAGCCTAAAATTCCAGGAAATTCATCTCTCTCTCTTTCATGAACTCTGTGTTCCAGCCAGGCTGGATTCTGAGTTGTTTCTCAAATCTTCCATTCCATCTTTCACAACTGTGTATTCCTGTAGACCATCCCCTTGGAGGATTTTCCACTCTGCTCTCTGCCTTGAAGAATCCTTCTCTGGATGGCTAGGTGGCTTAGTGAATAGAGCACTGGCCCTGGAGGCAGGAGGACCTGAGCTCAAATCCAGCCTCAGACACAACACAAAACTTAGCTGTGTGATCTTGGGCAAGTCACTAAACCCCAATTGCCCTACCTTCACCCCTCCAAAATGGAAAAAAAAAGAATCTTCAACATTCAAAGAAGCTCAGCTCAGGCACTACCTTCTTTGTGAAGCTTTTCCTGGTCTTTCCCCACCATTTATCTTGTGTTTATCTCGTATTTACTTATGTATTTCCCCTTAGAAGAATGTAAGCTGCTAGGGACAGAGACTTGCTTTGTTACTGTTTTTGTATTTCCACCACCAAGCACAATGCCTGGTACACAGTAGGGATTTAATAATTATGTTGTGGAATGGAAATGGAATCAGCATCCATAAGATCATAATTTTTTAATAGCAGAGATCCCAGATCTTATGAATAGAGACAGAGTCAGAAACAACCTTAAGGGTATAACAAAAAATGCCCATGAGAGACAGCAATAAAACTTACCCCTAACTTGATGAACGACAGCAGAAGAATCTAGCCTTCACAGTTGATGGTCTAGGGAAACTCTAGGCTGCAAATTCTGATCTGCTTTTTTCTTCTTCTTTTCCAAGTGTATTTTCATGGTTTCTTAAAAACTGTGTTCTGTCCTATACACTATGGCTTGAGAAGGACTTTGATAAACTGGACAGTGTAGAGAGGAAGACAACCAGAAGAGTGATGGGCTTTCAGTCCATGCAATTTGAGAACTGGTTAAAGGAAGGCCTGCAAAGGTAGTGCTTATTAAGAAACTGTATTCAAGTATTTTAAAGAGTTATGCCTACTCCGTTGGGCCCCAGAGCACAGAAGCAGGAGCAATGGGTAGAAACTGCCAAGAGGAAAACTTAGATTTAATTTCTGGGAAAACTCCTAACAATTAGAGATATCCCAAAGTAGAATGAACTGGGGTAGCAGATTCTCTATCATTAGAGGTATAGGAAGATGTTGGATGGCCACTTATTCAGGATGTTATAGTGGGTATTCTTTTTGGGTATGGACTGAGTTAGGTTAGCTAGGTGGCATGGTGAATACAACACTGGACCTGGAGGCAGGGAGACATGAAGTCAAATCTGGATTCAGATACTAACTAGTTGTGTGACCCTGGGCAGGTCACTTAACCCTATTTGCCTCAGTTTTCTCATCTGTAAAATGAGATGGAGAAGGAAATGGCAAACCACTCCAATATCTTGCCAAGAAAACCCCAAATAGAGCCATGAAGAGTCAGACACGACTAAAACAGCTGAACAACCACAAAATAAATTAGGCCAGATGGCCTCTGATGGCCCCTTCCTTCTCACTCTGAAATTTTGTGATTCTAATTATCGTTAGTCAAGGGTGAGAGAGAAACGTTATCTCTAGGGTAATTGTTCATTTTGGAAGGGAAACATGCTTGAATTATGAAAGTAAGAAGAGTAAGAAAGCATGTGCTTATTTTAAACAAAGCTTTGAATTTCCTCATAGCAACTGTGGATAGATACACATCCATGGAAGGACCTCTGGACAATGAGGATTATAAAGCACTTAATGAAGCTAAAATTAATTTGGATTGCTAACAATCTGCTGGGATATTGGAGCCAGTATCAAAGCTAATACTGTTGGGTATGGAGCACTCCATCTCATTCTTTCCACTTCGGAGTGAGGACAAATGTCAGCAAACCAGGCAGCAAAAACAACTTGTCTCTTGCCATCTCATTTTTAAGGTATTTCTGATAATTATTTATAATGATCACGACCAAGTTGGGACAGAGACCCCTTTGGCAGGGATTTCATTTAAAGATAATACAGCTCAGGAAAGATTAAAGAGAGTCACTGTCCATATACCTTGTTTGGTATTTAGATTATTTTCATTTGCTTCCTCTAAGAGAAACCTACAGGAATGTGTATTTTTCTTTTTTTTTTTCTAAATATTTCTTGGTTTGGACAAGATAAATTCCTTGAGTTCGATATACTTTGAATAGGGAAGAGCCCTGGGATGCTGAGTTCCTTTCCCACCCATGGAAATTTCCATTCAGTTCAGTTCAACAAGGACTTAGTAAGTGCCTAATGTGTGTGAGGCCCTGATGCTCCAGGCCTTTGTCGTAGTTCTTTGTAGCAGAATGCTGGTGCTGGAGTGTAAGTCTGATCATGTCAGCCCTCTTAGTAATCTCCCTAAACTCCAGAGGCTTCCTATTACTTCTAGGATCAAATGGAAAAGCTTCCATTTGCCATTTCATGACCTTCATAACCCTGGCTTCTTCATGTATTTCCAGCCTTCTTACACTTTACACTTGCTTCCTCTCTGTGCTATGATCTAGCCTTCTTCCTTTTCCTCCTATTTTCCTCCTCTTACTTTTCCAACTCAGAGCCTTTTCACTGGCCATCTCTCTTAGAATGCTCTTCCTCCTCACCTCTGCCTTTTAGCTCTTCCATGTTCCTCCAAGACTCAGCTTCAAAGGCATTTTCTGAAGGAAGTCTTTCCCAGTTCCTCCAGTTGCTAGTCTTTTCTCTTCTCAGATTACCTTCCATCTACTCTGTATCTATCTAGTATCTACTTAATTATTTACATATTCTATCTTTCATTAGAATGTAAGCTCCTTGACGACAGCGATATATTTTGCCTTTCTTTATAACACCATTAGACCAATGCTGCACACACAGTAAATATTTAATAGATGCTTGTTTATTGACTAACTGTTCTGGTACTAAGCCACTGTGCCCCTTTTGGCATCTTCATGTTTGTTTGATGAATGGCGCTGGGCATCAGAAAACTTCAAACATCACTGAGTATGGTCTCACATTTCACATTTAGTTGGATTCTTATTTCTAATTGGAAAATGGGAAAGTCAGTTCAAATTGTTATGTTATCCATAAAAAGAAGAAAATTGATTGACCTCATCATTGACTGCACCAGACTTTTGATCACATAGTTTGTCCTTATTTTCAAGGATGATGGCTTGCTTGGAACCAACTACACGTCCTGGTTATTGTCCTCATTCCTCTATGACACACACTTTATAGTTATGAAATCCTTCATGACCAATAATAGCTGATGAGGGATTCCCCTCAACAGAGTTACTGTATGGCCATTAGCTATTCATATATAAGAGAAAGGTATCAGTTCCGTGAATGTTGTTCATTCTTTTATTTCTAGCAAGCCTATCTAGACAAAATGCCAAGAAACATCATGAAATGTTCGATTTCCTTTTTTTTTTTGAAAGAGAATTTTAAAATCCATAAGAATGTCTTTTTAAAAAGTGAGCTTTTCAAAGTACCAACTTTAAATTGGAAGACAGGCTAAAACTGAGGCAGTATTTGCGTTGAGATCTCTTCAAAAATAGATCAAAGTTAAATGGAGTTTCAGAAATTCTAGAGAACTCTCAGGGCTTACTTTTCTTTCTACCATTTCCAATAGTATCAATTTGAAGCTGTCCACCTATAACCTGGTGTATAGAGACCAAAACAAAGTGGAGGGAAATTATTCAAAGGAAGAAGTGTGAGTCAGAAAAGGGCATTTTAAAGCTAATTATAGCCAGGAACCCCAAGCTCTGGTTTTACAAAGGCTTTTCAGCCTTGGGCAATTCTTAGAAATCATCCTCTTAGGCTAAGTTTGCCCTGACCCAGGATTTTCCTGGAAATCTTGGAGTATAGATTGCATTGAGGTCTCTACAAATGTGAATAAAAGGACCTTAAGCTCTCATGCAAGGACTGAGACCATCGTATATTTAAGATGCTGAAAGCCTTTATTTCACTCTGCAGAAATATGCCAAAGCAATAGAAAGCACTCATACAAGCTTATAAATGTACAAGATACTTTGCCTTTCTCCTTTGATAAGTACCATTCTCCCTACCTGGACCTACAAAGTCCCTTACATTTATAGTGCCTCTCTGTGGTTTGGACTTCCCAGAAGGGAAATGCTTTAGGGTTCACTAACTTGCCCATCTGGGGAGATTTCTAGCACCTCTAGGGACCTATAATGTCATATTGACTTATAGTTCTATCATTAAGGTTGGGGTTCCCCTGAAAGGAACTTGGCACCCGAGGGCTCCTGAGAGGCAAAGTCCTTTGTATTGGACTTTCACCATGGTTTCTGAGTAAAGAGGTGATAAGTTTGCTCCCTGTGTTGTGGCTTAGTCCCTTATTGCTCCTCTAGCTCCAGAGTCACAACTTTCTTTTTTCTAGAAGCCTGTGTATAAGAGCTGGTCCATTCTTGCCTCTGGCTGCTATCTCTAGAACTGAGGGTCACGCGGTTCCTTCTTCTCCTAGGGTTGCCTGGTTTCCCCTTCCTAGAAGTTTTGACACTTTTTTTATACCATTTCTGCCATCACTAGAGCTGTTGCATGTGGTGAGCCAAAGAGGCCTGTCCCAGGACTCTGATAATTACCCTGATATCAGTGGACCTGCATGTCAAAGATCTCTTTGAGATGCGACTTTTCACTAAGTCTGCTCCAGAGTTCTTTTGATATAGGTTGCATTTAAAAGGATGGTATTTGAGTTCTGAGGCTAACAGGCTCTGCCCCAAGACATATCTGATTCTGCACTCAGGTATCTTTGGGTGGCCAGCTCTAAACGTGATGACTTTTGAGGATTGCACTTCAGCCTTGAAGTCTGCTCTCAATTGTATCCGTTTATGACTGCGGCTGCATTAGCAGGTACCTGAGGCCTAGATCAAAGGGCTTACCCTAAGACTTTAGTCTCCTAGATAAGAAATCCTTATCAAATTATCTATTCCATGCTACTTCCAGGATACAACAGACTAAGGTAATGATTAGAAAACTTGAGTCCCCTTTCTTTGTCTCTTTGCTCTATAAAAACCTTTCCCTGAGTATCAATAAACGGAGTTCATGGTTCTTCCTTGAGCTACCCACATGGCCTGGTCGTTTCTTATTCACGTCTCCGAATCATGCTAAGTGCTGGACACTGAGCAGCCCACGGCAGTTGCACATGGTGGGGAGGCTGTGTAGATGCACAGGCTTTCCCTGCTGCAATATACTCCTTAAAGAAGTAAATCTTCCCTCTAAATGTGTTCTCATCTCTCTCTGGATTCCCTGCAGTAGAGTTGTCTGATTCCTTCTATAAGCCTAGTCCACTGGGGAGTAGTTAAGATCTACAAGGGGATGAAATACTAGAGCTCAAAAAAACCAGAGATAACCACACCCTCCAAGGAAGCATAATTAGTGGTCTACAAAGGCCTTATCTTTTAATTTTGTTAGGTTTATCAGACTCTCCAATCACCCTTTACACAACCAATGCAAACACAATTCAAATATCCTAATCTCCAGAGTCCAGAATAATACCATGGACCTTTGATCGACATATTTGCTTACTGGATAATTTATATTTATATATTATTCCCTATCTCTTGATGTAACCTGACAAAGCAGGAGCTGCATGGTAAAAGTCAATGCAAGAATTTGGGAGAGGAGGGTGGAAAGCATATGCATACTAAGTTTATATGCCCGTGCTCCCATGAGCCCTGTGCTGGGCTGGATTTGGAGCCAAGGGAGCCCTTCAAAACCCCACAATAAAGACGATGATGATGGTGGTGGTGGTGGTGGTAGTGATGATGGTGATGACTAACTAAGGTTTGCAAAGAACTTTACCTCCCTAACCTCAAGTGGTGCTCACAGTAACTCAGTGAGGGAAGTGGCTAGTACAATCCCATTTAGCTGATGAGGAAAACAAAGTCCAGCGAAGTTAATAACTTGCTTAAGGTCACACAGCTACTAAGAGACAGAACTGAGATTTCAATATCCAGAATGCGACTCCTATTTTTGGACATGGCAGAGTGTAATGGAAATGCAGATTTGAAGATCTTCCCTGCCCCTAGACCCTTTGATTGGCTTAAGTGACTCTGAGAACCTTCTTTAATTTGAAAATATTCTCTGCCCCCTAATAGGCTGAATGTGGTCACATGGAGCCTGTGGTAGGAGGCTTGGTTTTCAGGAATGACCACACCTTGATGCTGTGTGATTGGGCAGTAGGTCAAGATTACATTACATTCTCTAAGCCAGGAGAAGACTATATAAACCCTGAAGAGAGGCTTTGCTTTGGGGCTCACTTTGAGAAGTGTTGTGTGATTTGACCAGATGAGACTCTGGGCAGCCGTTGGGAGCCCCCCGGCTTTGCAAACCCAGATGTTGATGCTTCCCTCTCTGGTAACTGTGGTTTTAGTATTGATAATGGTTGGACAGTTTGGAAGCCTGTCTGCTTGATCTATTGTATATCCTGAAGTTCGGGGTGCTGACCTTTTCCCCCTGAACTAGGTAATATATGTTTGTTTGATTAAAGTAAGCTTGTTAACCCATTTTGAGTTGCTTTCCTTTTGAAAAGCAGATCTAAGAACCTGTGTTGGCAGCCACCCTGGGGATGTTGGGGTGCTTGCTGCTACACAGAGTTGTTTTGTGTGATAATGCATATTTGTTACAAGGGTTTGGTTTTGTTTATCTTTTTTTGTGGGGGAGGTGGGAGAAAAATAAATGCTTCTTAATAGAAAAGAAACAATTTAAAAAGTAGAAAAATATATAAGCAAAGAGCTCCCACCACAAGCCATAAGCCTATTGCAGGATTAAGATTTTGTGGGTTGATAAAAATTATAAATTGCTAAATTCTTCATAGTTTATGAATTTTGTGTGTGTGTGTGTGTGTGTGTGTGTGTGTGTGTGTGTGTGTGTGTGTGTCTACAAGGTGTGAGATTTTCCCCAGGCCTTTGGTATCTTTCCTTCTTTCAGTATTTGAATATTTGAGCCTTAGCCCAAATTGATTTTTTTTTGGTCGGGGAGAGGACTGGACCTGAGATTTCATTAATATAGGGACTCTTGATGAGGGAATTCCCTCTCTGCAATGTATAGCCTTAGAAAGTTGCCTGGGGACTGAGAGGTTAAGCCACTTGTCCAGAATTACACAGCCAGTATATGCCAGAGGCTTGAATCTGAACCCAGTTCTTGCAGATTATGAGGTAGCCTCCTTCCCAGGAAAGCACAGCCTGTTAGGAGGTATTTAATTTGCTAATTCCTCTGAAATTAGAGAACAGCACCCAAACCCTTCAGACATTTTGGGCCCTTGAGCTCCTTTAGATGCTTGCCAGTGTAGTTCCAAATGATCAATCCAACCTGGTGATGATCTTTTTAATAGATCAGGAGAAGGTTAAGCTTAAAAAAATGCATTCATTGATCAAGTCCAGTAGGAGGAGGGCCCTCTCTACCCAGGCATGACAAAGGAAGACTCACAGAAAAAGGGCAAAGCATGGTGTATTGCAAAAGGCATGATCTGTGAGTATGACAAAGAGGCATCCAGATTGTTCTTGGGGGCAGAGTATGAGGATATGCCCTAAAAGGGCTGAGCTGAGTTGAAAATTCCCATTTGAGTCTGGGATAAGGCCCAGTGGGACCTCTCTGAATGTATGCTAGGTGACACTGCCTATATTTCAAAAACTGACCTGCAGGCTATGCAAGTCCTCTCCTGACGATGGACTGCCTTCATGAACAGAAATTGCTGTCTCTAGCAGGTTGCTAGGCCCAGGGCCTGCCTGTCTTAAACTATTAAGCCCCAGCCCCCAACTGTCTCTGCAGTTCAGGGCATGGTTACCCACAGCTTTAGAGGTTAAGTCATGAGGAAGCAAATTGTCAAATATATTTTACTTTCAAAGGATCAGAAGACAGGGTCTTGGAAGAGACAGCCTACTTCAGTGGACTGAGAAGAGTCAGGACCCTTGCTTTCTTGCTCTTGCCTCTGTCCAGCGTCTTGCACTCTTTAACAGTGAGAAATCTAATCAACTCCTGGATGTCTCAAATTTCTCATCCCCCAAATGCAGTTCTCTCAATCAACCTACCTTTCAGGGGTTCTGAAATAATATGTTGGTGCCTGGCAAAGACGTTCTGAAATGAGGTATTAACATGGAAATCTAGAGTAGCATTGTAATTTATCCCCAGCTGGGAAGCGTGACTAATAATAACATTTCATATGAAAATGACTTAGAGGGATGTGGGGAATATAAACAGTATTATGTGACAGGGAAGACAGATAAAAAATCAAATGTCATTCTGGCCTATATTGGCCTGGACTCTCTCCTCTTTACAGAGGTAGCAGACTATGGAGATGTAATATTGCATATTCTGTCAGACTGAGGCAATGTGTTAGTTGGCTTTGTCATTTTCCCATCTTTATTTTAAAACATTAAAAAAAATCAAACAGTTCCTGTCTTTAAGGAGCTAACTTCACCAGAAATGGCAATCCTGGTTTTCCTCCTACTTCTCTGACCATTCCTTCTTTGCTTCTCCTATTTAAACCTTTAATGCAAGGGTTCCGCAAGGAATACCAGAGACAGTTAGGTTATGCAGGAGACAGATCTGGAGTCAAGAAAATTGGAATTTAAATCTGACCTTAGATGCTTACTAGTCATGTGACCACAGGCAAGTCACTTAATTTCTGTCTAGAGGTTTAAAAGTTTACTTCCCTTAACTTTTAAATGGAGATAAAATAGCACCCACCCCAACAGTTGTGGTGAGGATCAAATGAGATAATATTTGCTTAGCACAGAGTCTTCCTGGGACACAGTAAGTGCTTAATAAGTGCTTGGCTCTTTCTTTTCTTCCCCAAGGGTGTATCCTTAACCCACTTCCTCTCTAAAGTTCTATCCTTTGGGATTTCATCCATTTCAATGGCTTCAACTATCATTCTTTTTGTGTATGGGCTGGATTGGACAGCTACTTCTAACTTCCATATTCTGTGATCAATCAACCAATAAACATTTGTTTAGTGCCTACTATATTTCAGGCACTGTTAGATGCTGGAAATATCAAGACAAAACAAAACAGAAATTTTAAAGAAATTTACCATCATCTACATTTGTGTATACTCACATATGTATAACATGAAAATAAAGATGTGGTAGGTTCAGGGGAGTTCGAATTAAGAAAGGGGAGACTGGGAGGTCCTAGAACCTTTATAGGGAGGACTGCCAAATCTCAAGCCCTGACCTCTCTTCTGAGCTCCAGACTCACATCTCAAACAACCTAAAGGGCATCTTCATTAGCTTTTTTTTTTTTTTTGGTTGTCATCTCGTCTTGCTGACTCATATAGAATAAGTAGTTCACTAAAACTCTCAGATTATTTCCACTGGTACTGTTGTCTAATGATCTTATAATTGTGAAGTTGACTTTTTTATTCAAGTTGCACTTTACATTTGCTCCTACCCCATTTCTTCCTCTTAGATTTGAACAATGATCTTGCATTTTTGAATCTTTCCCTGTCAGCCCTCCAACATATCTGGTATGCCTCCAAATTCAATGCCATTTGCAAATTTGATGAATCCTTCTGTAGATTTGTCCAAGTTATTGATAGAAACATTGAACAGCACAGGATGGAGGAGAGATCCCCGGGTATTCTACTGGAGACCCCCTAGAAAGACTTGCTAATGATTTCTTTTGGGTCCAAGTCATAGAATCAGCTCTGAATTCATCTCACTATAATATAATCTATCCCTCATCTCTCTATCTTGTTCACAAGGATAACATGAAAAGCTCTGTCACAGTTTTGATGGAATCTAAAGTACACTCTGCAGCATTTTACTGATTCATTCACCTAATAATCCAAACAACAATGACCAGATTATTTTTGATGGAACTATATTGATTCCCTGTGATCTGCATTTCCTTTTCTGGATGTTTACTAGCCAGCTCCTTAACAACATAGTCTAGACTTTTGCCAGGAATAAAAGTGAAAGCCACAAGTCTAGTTTGAAGATCCCACTTTTTTTTAAAACCTGAGACAAATTGCCCCATCATAAATTCTCTCATATCTCTCCCATTTTGCATAATCTTTAAGTAACCACTGATAGCAGGCCTGCCAGTTCTCTTAGTATCCTAGGAAATATTTTATTGGAACTTAATGACTTAATTTCCCTGATAGAAGGTAAAGATTATTTCATTTGTGTCTTTTTATCCCAGGACTTAACACAGTGCCTGGCACATAGTAGGTGCCTAATAAATGTTTATAGATTGGTGAATCCTCATCATCTTGTAGAAAGGCATATTTCTGCTTGTTACAAGGACAGATTTCCCGATAATTAGACCTGTCTCAAAGTGAAAAGAACTTTCTTGGGCAGTTGTGAGTTCTTTCCTCACTGGAGTGAGGAATCTCACTTTAAATCTCACTTTCAGTGAGATTTAAACTTATTGGGAGCATTGTGGGCAAGATCTTTATTCAGACTTGGGTTGGAAGAGGTGACCTTAGTCCTTTGCAACTCTTGTATCCTCTTATTCTGGTATTGAATTGATGCAGTGTGGTACAGTAGTAAAGAGCATTGACTATGGGTTCAAATCTCACTTATGATGATGAGTGTGACCATGGGCAAGTCATTTCATCTTTGTAGGTTTTAGTTGCCTTAACTATAAAATCAGGGATTTTTAATCAATAGTCTCTAATGTCCTTTCCAATTCTAAGTCTTTGATCTTATGTGTGATCTGGTGAAATCATTTAATGTCCTCATCTGTAAAATGAACGTATAACTGTTGTAACCATCTAAAAGACTTGTGAAGACAAAATAAGGTCATGTAAATATAGTTTATTGAGGCAGGTAGGTGGTGCAGTGGATGGAGTGCCAGACAGGGAGTCTGAAAGAGCAAATCCTGCCTCTGTCATTTATTAGCTGTGTGTCCCTGGGCAAGTCACTTAACCTCTTCAAGCCTCAGTTTCCTCATCTATAAAATGGGGATAATAATAGCATCTACTCCACTGGGTCATTGTGAGAATGACTTTGCAATAAGCTTTGCAAACCTTAAAGTGACATATAAATGCTAGCTATTATTATTATTATTATTAATAAACAGTAAAGTGCTACTCATATGTCAGCTGTAATCCTCATTTTTATTACTAGTATTCGGTGAGTGTCCACAGTGGTCACAACTATGAAACAGACCACAAGACCATTCATTCCATCTCCCATTCTTGATATTTTCATCCTACCTCTGAGAATGCGCTTGGTCATATCAGGATTTAGTCTTTGTGTGAATGAATTGCTAATTGGCTGCATAATGAATCACTCCTAGTTTCTTACTTCCCAAAATGAAATTGTCTAATGAATCAGATGAACAATGATGCAAAGATAAAAACTGGCTTTTAATTCATTTATTCAAAGTATTTAAAAATGCAACAATTACCTGGCAATGCATTATCAGGAAGATGATAGAAATGCCTGCTCAATTAGTCAAAAACTTTGCCCATCATCCAGATAGGGAAGCTTAATTTCTGTATTTAGGGTACAAGTTTTCTGGGAAGTTTTACATGGACTGAATTTTGAGTACAATATTGCTTCTGGAATATGGAAAATTCCAATGAGGAAATCTAGGGAGGGCATGCCAAGCATTTGACATCTGGGGCCCCAGAGCCCAGCACTGTCAATCCCCTTGAAATTAAAAAAAAAAAAACCCAACAACAACAGGGTATGCATTCTTATATGAGCAAGTCAAGACTATGATTCTTGTTGGGGACACAATGGGGCAAGGTCAGGATTTTAAACAAAATGCTCAATTGTTCTACGTCTCCACCTCCCTTTCCTTTTTGCAAACATGGGCTCATAGAGCTAGAGATAAAAGGAACTTCAGAGGCCATATCATTTAATCCTTTCATTTTACAGATACGGAAACTGAGGTCCAGAAGGGAAGTGACTTAGGATCATAATTCTAGAGCTTGAATCTAGAGAAATCAATTTTTGGATAAAGAAACAATTCCAGGGAGAGAAATTTCTTTGCCCTAAGCACATAGGCAGTCAGCATCAGAGATAGGATTTAAATAGAGGTCCTCTGTTCCCAGAATATCCTGCCCTGAGCCAAAGATTCCTTCATCCAAGTAAGATACAATCAAGGCTAAACACAGTATTGTGGTTTAAAACTCCACTAAGGTCCTTATAATGGCATAGTGGTGAGCTTGGCAGTTCCTACCAGGCTCAAAAGGCTTTGAGAAGAGAGTCAATCATGGGTCATAGATCTAACTCTTGAGGACCAGTCTGGCTGTCTAAGAGAGGTTAATGACCACATAGCTGCCTACAAGCTAATGGATCTTCTCTCTCCCCACCAATAACTATAACTCATGAAGACCATGGAGACATGGAGAAATTGAAGACCTCTAGTCAGGTAAAACTTACTGCCTCTGTGACTTTGGGGAAGCTATTCAATCTGCTTAGGTCCCAGTTTTCTCATCTTAAAAATGATGGGTTTGGAACTGATGGTCTCTGAGGCCTCTTCTAGCTATAGATCCATGATTATATGATCCTAGGATCCTAATCCATCCTACATTCAGCTGTCAAAGTGATTTTCCTAAAGCACAGATCTTACTATGTCACCCTTGCCTCAAATGCTCCCCCACAAAAACAAAACCCAAACCCAAACTTAATAAATTCTAACACTTCCTTGTTCCCTTTAGGATCAATATAAAATGTTCCGTCTGACATTTAAAGCCTTTTACAATACAGCCCCTTTATAGCTTTTTAGTCTTCCTATACTTCCTCTCTGTGTACTCTATGATCTAGCAACACTGGTCTTCCCACCACACTCTAGTTTCACTGCCTGTCTCCCAATTGTAGAATTCTTCCCTCTGGCTCTTGGCTTTCTGGGCTCCCTTCAAGACTCAGCTCAAAATCTATCTTCTTCAGGAGACCTTTTCCAACCCTCCTACTCCTAGGGCCATCTCTCTGTAATTTCCTCCCATTTACTAGGTATGTACACACACATATATTTGTATATATTCGTGTATTATGAGTACATAGTTATTTTCACATTGTCTCCCCGTTAAAATGTGAACTTCTTGAAGGCAGAGACCATCTTTGGATCACCAGTGCTTAGCATGGTGCTTGGTATATGGTAAGTGCTTAATAAATGCTTATTGACTTACCATGACAACCCATTTTAAGCTTTAACAATTACCGCATCTTTCCTGACATCAAGCCAAGGTCTACTTCTCTAGAGTTTCCAAACATTGCTACTTGTTCTGCCCTTGGAAGTCAAGCTTACAAAGTCTAATCCCTCTCTTATTTATTTTTCAAATATTTGAAGAAGAGATGATGACCTAAGCTTTCTCTTCCTTGTTAAGCACATTTAATTCTTTCACCTGATCTACATACGATACAATCTCTCCTTCTCTCACCATTCTGATTGCCCTCCACTAAATGAACTCCAGTTTGTCAATGTCCTTCCTAAAATGTGGTGCTTAGAAGGGAACCTAGTACTTTCTATGTTGTCAGTCTAGGGTGGAAGGCAGCTGAAACATCATGTCATTCATTTTGGATTATTCCTCCCTGAATGCAGCTTAAGATCATGTTCAAATTTTTGACTGCTGTGTCACACTCCTGACTCATTTGGAGTTTTCCAGTTTACTCTAATCCCTGGACATTTTTTTATATGTTGTATTGTAAAGTAATTCCTTTTCTATCCTGTACTTATTAGATTATTAAATAAAAACTTGCTTGAAAAACACTGTATGCCATTGCTATTGAAAGGCACTGGTCAGTTTATTTGTGGATCTTCACTTTGTCATCTAGGGAGGTACTTATGACTCCCATCTTCATGTAGTAAGCAAATTTGATAAACATACCATCTCTAACTGCATAAAAGTAATTGATAAAAATGTTGAAGACCCAAAATAAAAACAAAAATGCTTGGGAAGTGCCTACTAGTGATTTCTTTTCAAGCTGAAATCAACCCAGCAACCACTTGCATGCTCTTTGGGTCTGAGGATGAATCTTGAGATTTTGGGGAAGTGGTACAATGGGGAGAGTGCTTAGCCAAACTGCAGTCTCAGTAAGGCAATAAGAATATAGGCTTCTATTGTGAAGACGTTATCATTTGGCAGTTGAAGAAGGATTAGAATTGTCCTGCTTGGCCTCAAGAGGGCAGAATGATTAACTATGGGAGGAAGTTGCAAGGAGTCAAATTTAGGTTTGATATAAAGAAAAAACTTCCTAGAAATGCCAAAAGTAGAAATCCCAAACTGGACTCTTTTGGAAGGGATGGAATTCTACCCTTCCTAGAATACCTTAAATCTGGTATATTGTAGAGGAGAATGCCTTTTCAAAAAATGGATGGTATTTAATTCAATGAAACAAGCTACCATGAGCAGCTACCATCTGTTGGGTACTGTTAGACACTGGGTATACAGAGATAAAATGAAAGAGCCCTCGCTGTCAAGGAGTTTACATTTTATTGTTTTAGGCTACATGGCTTCTGAGCAGGCTTCCAACTCTGAGCTTCTGTGATTCTGTAAACTATGTCTTTAGGAAGTCAATACTAAAGCAAGAGGAAGGATAATTCATCTCTCTTATATCTATGGAGAAATATGGTGTCAGTTCTCTACTTAACATAACAGGGTAGGGAAAGAAGACTCTGTAATTGAGCTACATAAATGAATGGCAAAGGGAGATAGCATGCAAGTGTATCTAGATCTAAGAAAAAAAGACAAAAATCAATGACCAAATTATAATGCACATTATTAGCACTGCAAGACCACTTCACCAACCATGAGTATTATGGAGCAGTACCTGGTGGCATGGTGCTACACAACATATGGAGGCAGGTAGATCCCCACCTGGATGACTTTCTAGTCTAATGAAGGATATAACAAACTAATGGACAGTGCAAACAAGTCAAATCTCTTAATTGAGGCTTTGAGAACAGGGGATGATGTCATTATCTGTTTTACAGACTCTCTCTCTTTCTCCCTCCCTCCCTTCTCCTTTCTAAATATACTAAGATTATATATATACATATACATATATATATATTCATCTGTTAGAGAAAGGACTGAAAGTCATTAAGCATTAAAACAAAATTATCAAATATTATAATTTAATTCCTAAAAAAAAGAGGGTAAAGAGGAAGCGGATGTGGCTACTTTGGGAGTGGGTGGAGAGACATGAACTAGGAATGTCTCTTAAAACTAAATAGAGAAGAATTGATATCCTCTTTAATGAGGGTGATTTTGCAATTCTATTGCCAAAGCTAATATTTTCTTTCAAGTAAGATGCAACTCCATTATTAAAGACATTTGTCCTCAGAAATAAATGAAAAGGTGTTTGAATTACCCTAGTCAGGCATTTCCCACCAGGGAACCAAGCTTAGTCAACACTTTGTAAGTTTTCTAATGCCTGTAATCAAAACTTGGGCTCTTACTTAAGCTGTCAAATGATTATTATTCACAACAAAAGTATATAAACAGAACCCTGATTCACAGACTTGCTCATTTTTTCTTTTTCTTTTTGCTTGGGGACATGAGCATGTGGTGGGTGTTTAGCCATACAATGTGTGTTTGTACTTATCAACACCAGTGTTCCTCTTCCCAGTCTACTAGTTCAAAAGTCAGCCAAGTGGAAGATTATAGGCATTAAGCAGAAGTTAGAGATATACACTCAGAGTCACAAGAGAAGAAATAGAAGGGAAAAAAGTAGGAATTCAGCAATAGAAAAATACAATGAGCAGTGGTGAGCAGAGGAAATGATGGTTTAGCAATGCTTGCCTGCTGTAAGGGATGAATTCAATTCTATAGAAATAGAAATAATATTATATGTTTAGAAATCATATAGACATATGAGCTGGACTATACTTCCAATTTTCTCCTCTGAAACTGGGCCATTGAGGCATAAGCCAAACAAACAAGACTTGGTCTCCCTGCTCTTTTTTCTGGGAGTACAGGAACAGCCAAAGACTTGGAGCCAAAGGCTAATTAAGCTCTTAATTTTACTTATTTCAATAAATTTCTACTGCAGATTCAAAGGTATTTCGTAGGTTTTTGCTGACCTCAGATTTATTTGAAATTCAAATTGCCCTGTATACATATTCATTTGTAGAGACTTTAACAATAACGTAATTAATGTTCACACAAATAGGAAGCAGACCCTGTAATCTGCTACTCCTATTCTAATTCTATTGTGTCTCTTCTATTTAGATTAAATTACTTGGCTCTATTTGTAGCTGTGGTTTGTAGTGGTATTATCTGAGTTAGAATTCTAGAGGATGGAAGAGGGGGAAGGGAAAATAAAAAAGGAAAAGGAAGAAAGTAAGTAAGAAAGAAAGAAAGAAAAGAGAGTAGAAAGGAATGAAGGGAGGAAGGAAAGAAAGAAAGGTCAATAGAAGAAAGAATGAAAAAAGAAAAAAAATTGGAAGGAAAAAGAGAAAAATGGAAGAGAGAAAGTAAGGAAATAGAGGCTAAGAAAGAAGAAAAGAAAGTAAGCATAGATAAGGAAAAAAAAGAAGTCAAATCAAGTCAACAAACATTTAAGTTCATGCTAATTGCAAAACAATGAAAGGCCCCAGAAATACATAGAAAAAAGTAAAGTTAGTCCCTACCCTCAAGAAGTTTATAGTCTCAGTGACTTGAAGAATGGAGATGCTTTTGGGTAAAACAGAGAAGTTTTGTTGTGATTCAGGTTTCTGAGGGAAGGGGCTATGAGAGCTGTTTTGGACCTCTTCAGTTTGAGATACTCAGGGGATTTGCAGATAGAGATGTCCAATGGTCAGCTGGTGATCTTCCGTTGTAAACAAAAAGAGAGACAAAGAAAAGAGAGAAAGAACAAAGAATAAAATGAGGACAAGAACAAAGAAAGAGTGAAAGGATGAGAGGAAGAAAGAATAAAAAGGAAAAAGAAAGAAGAGAGAAAAAAGGGGAATTTGGTATTTCTGGAATTTGTAATCCATTGAGACAGTATCTTCAGAAAAATGACTGGTATCCCCACTAGATGTGGTTTATAAAAGGAAACACAAGATTATTGATTTAGAGTTGGAAGAGCCCTTAAATACCACTGAATAACACCTCTTCACTTGATAGAGGAAGTGATGGTCTAGAGAGAAGTACTTTGCTCAAAGCTATAGAAATACAAAGTGGCAGACTTTGATTTGAACCCGGGGTCCTCTGACTCTTAATTCAATACTTTTTCCATTGTATTATGTGTGCTATTCATCCTTAAGGTGTAGCTAAGTGGTACATCGGGTAGAATGCTGGGCCTGAAGTCAGGAAGATTCATCTTCATGTGCTCAGATCTAGCCTCAGACACTTCCTAGCTGTGTGACCCTGGGCAAAAACCTTAATCCTGCTTGCCTCAGTTCCTCATCTGTGAAATGAGCTGGAGAAGAAATGGCAAACCACTCCAGTGTCTCTGCCGAAAAACCCCCCAAATGGGATCGTGAAGAATCAGACACAACGAAAATGAATGAACGTCATTCTTACACGATCCTCTTCAGTTCACACACACACACACACACACACACACACACACACACACACACACACACACACAATTTCTTTTGATAATCTCTAGTCCCATGCCTTCCAAGATCACCATTTTGAAGATGACTCAAATTTTTACACTCAGCCTCCTCCCTTTCCTGTCCTCCTGTCTCACATTGTTCAACTGCTGCAGAAACTCTCAATCTTAGCATGTTTTTGTATAACTGAATTCATCCTCTTCCCCTCTCCTGAACTGAATTCCCCTTCTGAGGATCCCCTCTCATGAAGGCGGCATTATCTTTCTGTTCACCCAGATTACAAACCTAAGAATTATTCTTAGCCCTGCTCTCAAACCTCCTCCTGTAATTAGTTGCCAAGACTTATTGCTCTTTACGACTTTCACTTCTCTCTCTTTTGTTTTCATTGATGCAACACTTAACTCAGATCTCTTAGCAGGACTCTTGAAGTGTTCTGTTAACTTGTCTCCTTGTTGGTTGTCACTCTGCTCTCCAATCCATTTCATTTCAACAACAAAGAATACCGGTACTAAAGTCAGGGGACCATTTACTTCATGATGCTGATATGAATTCTTACTCTATCTAGCAAGTCATATGACCTTCCTGGGTCTCAGTTTCTCCATCTATAAAATGAGAGGGTTGGATGAGATGACCTCTGAGGTTCCTTCCGGCTCTAGATGGAAGATACTTTCCTTAAATTTATTTACTTCCTTTGTGCTCTCTATAATGCCTACTCCATAATTCAAAGAATTCTTTTCATCTTAAACCTCTTCCTTTCTCACTCTTTCTATCTTTTGGAATGCCTGCTCTATAATTTAAAGGCTTCTTTCCATCTTAAATCTCTTCCTTCCTTACTCTTTCTATCTTTTGACACTCATTGAGAACTGGTTCCCTTCTTATGACTATGCTTTCCTTATTGTCCTTCCAGGACTGGCAACATTTTCTCTTGTATTGTTCCACTCTGTTGCAGTGGAAAGTTGGAATTCTCTTTGGTCCCCAGTGGTACTTCTAGACTCTCCCTCCAACACTACTACTCAGCAACCTCTTTCCCCTTGGGGTTCCCAATATTCCAATTTATCAGCCAAACCATAACCAGAAGATCTCATCTCTCAACTCTACATTATCCTCCGTTCTTAAATTCCTTGCCCTTTTGTTTAGTTCCTCAGATAATCAATCCAGAGCTGGAAGGCACCTCAGAAGCCACACAGTCCAACCTTCTGTGGTTACAGATGAGGTAACTGAGGCTCAGAGATTTCAAGTGAATTGCTAGAAGTGAAAGGATCTGAATCCAAGTCTGATGACTTGGGATTCAGGCTAGTGCTATTTGTTCATTAGCCTGGCTGTGCAAAACTTTTATTTCATGAAATTGCATTTAACTCTCATTAAACTTTAGTTAAAGCTTCAGTTGACCAGAATTGGATGTTAATCTGGAGTCACACTTGAGATGTGGCCAAACTAGATATACCACACAGACCTCAGGCAAAGTTCAATCTTCAAAATGCTAATTTTTTTCCATTAACTTCATCAAAATTAATTGATTAATGATTGATTAATTAATTAGTGATTAATGTAGGACCTAAAATGATGCACTTTTGTTTGAATGATAATATTTAGACTACTTATAGGCTGCTTTTCTATTAATGATAAAATTAGCAAACTTAAGGTTTGTGAATTTATATAGCATCTTAAGTTTTGTGAATCACTTTACAGACTGTTTCATTTGATGATTGTGACAGCCCTATGACGGTATGACAGCCCTATAACTGTTGTTATATTGTCTTATAGATGAAGATACTGAAGTTGAGAAAATTCAAGTGACTTGCCCTGGGACACAAAGACAATAAATTTCTGAGCCTGGATTCAAACATAGGTGCTTCAGACTCCAAGTCCAACAACGAATCCACTGTACCATGCTGATGGATCTGTGATCTTTGCACTATAGTTCTCCCTCAAACAATGATATAACCCATTTAGTTGTATTCATACTTCCAGATGCTTGTCCACATTATCCCATAGATTTTCCATAGAAAAACTACCCAACACACCAGAGGCTTTGTGCCTTCTAACGTTTTGTATAAATTTGGCTTTTTCAGTCCTTTTCTGATAATACATATAGACTCATTGATTTAGAGTTAGAAAAGACCCCAGAAGACATCCAGTCCACTCCCCACCCCGCCCCCCGCAATGATCCTTTATTTTACAATTAAGGAAAGTGACACACAGATAATTTAATTGGTATTTCCACAGTCATACAGCTAGTAAAATTTGGGTTTAAACCCTGATTTTCAGGCTTCAAGTAGAGCTGTTTCTGATTTTTACCCACTTTAAAAATAATAACTGAAATTTATAGAGTGCTTAAAAATTTGCAGGGTGACTTAAAAATGTGCAAGGATATGCTTAGAGATTTTGGCAAGTTTGCAGGTCATAAAGGGCAAGGACAGATACACCATGAGGCTTTGAGTAGCTGCCAGATAATGAATTTGCCTCCAGGATATAGATTGTTTCTACCTTATTTGCTTAGTGAAGTTCTTGGCACATAGTAGGTACTTAAAAAAATGCTAGCTAACTGCCCATTTACATAAGACCAATAGGAGAATTGTATAATAAACTGAGGACCCCCAAATACTAGAGCTATTTGGTGATTATTGGGCAAATGACCATATGCCTGTAGAGACGAATATTTGGGAAATATATTGGATAATCACCATAAGTAGGAATGAGGTCTTTCACAAAGGGAGTCCCAGATTCATTTGGTCTTAAACCAACCTATAATCATCTGACAGTAAAAAGTTATAGCTTGTTTCATTAACTCTATTTTTCATTCCAAACTTCTTAAAAACTTAAAAATATATTTTTAAAAATCCAGTGTTTCTGAGCTTCCTTGATTCTTCAAAGCCTTCGAACAGATGGTGAGAAATAAGTTGTAAGTTTCATTTGGCTCCTGAATCTCCTGCTTTCTATCTTCAAGGTCATGTTTTCTTTTTTCAAGCCTATACTGAATAGAGCTACCATTTCAGCTGTACAAACACAAGCCCAAAAAGTCAGCTTTCAATGGTGGGAAACAAAGATCTGTCCTCCATAATGAAGTTTTGGACCATTTAGAGTGGAGATGATCTTGGTGAAATGAGCCATTTTATTTTTCCAGTGTGATTTATCTTCAGGCCAATTAAGAGTCAAAAACAGCCTTTGGTGTATACACAATGGGAAAGAGGACAAGGCAGCCCTTATTTTTATGGGCTCTTCATGTCTCAGTGTTACCTAATGCATGGCCCTTTCTCATTAGTCAACATTGTCCATTTCTGGCAATCATGAGCTCCCAGAATGGGAACAGAGACAAGTCAGCAGGTGAAATGTCTATATTTTTAGTATAAATGAAACTCCTTCTCATTGCAGATTTTCTCACATATGCTAGTCATTAAGAAAAGCTACATTGGGGCGGCTAGGTGGCACAGTGAATAGAGCATGGCCCTGGAGTCAGGAGGATCTGAGTTCAAATCCGACATCAGACACTTAACACAAAAAACTAGCCGTGTGACCTTGGGCAAGTCACTTAACCCCAACTGCCTTCCAAAAAGCAAAAAAAAAAGAAAAGCTACATTAATAGAGGAATCTTGTAGTAATAGAAGGTTCACTAGGTTAGGGTTCAAAGCAAAATACATTGTTACTTTCTGGCCAAGTGTTCTTGGGCAATTAATTTCCAATCTATTAATGAATTAATTGGGCAATTAATAATCCAATCTAGCCCAGGAAAGTCTAATCTACTTCAATTCAATTCACTTCAACTCAGATTCCATTCCATTCTATTCTATTCAATTCCAAGAGGCAATCAGAGGACCTAGATTCCAATCAGAACCCTGCAATTGAATTCATCTCTCTCAATTCCATTTTTTCATGCATAAAATGAAAGTTAGTCTATATGCCTCTGAAGTACTTTCTATCTCTAAATCCATGACCCAATGATCCTATAAATTCAATCTAATTTAAAACACTTGTTAAATACCAATATGTGCAAGGCACACTGCTGGGCACTGGGAATAAAAAGACAAAAAACCTCAACTCATCCCTTACTTCAAGGAGCTTACATTCTACTAAGAAAGCACCATATTTATACATGTAATACTTAAACCCTTCCCTTCTCTGAGCCTCAGTTTCCCCATCTTTAAAACCAGGATGATAACCTCCTACTTAACAAAGTTGGGAAAACCAGATGTTTTGGGGATGGGCTTGTGGCAGATATTCCAAATAGTAGCTACGTGGGTGGACCTGCACCATGGCTCCAGTCCAGTAGATCTGATTACCCCATTAGTGATATAAAGATCTTTGAGGGAGGCAATTAAGTAATGGGGTGAATAGAGAGTCGGCCTTTGTGTCCAGGGGACCCGGGTTCAAGCGGGGCCCCTGATATGCATTGTCTTTGTGACTCTGGGCAGGTCCTTTAATCTCTCAGTGGCCCAGGCACCTCCCCAAGACTAGAAAATTCACATCAGGTGTTGCTCTGCATTGGTAAATATAATTTCCTCCATTGGAAGCTTCCTATACTAATTAAATAATAATAATAATAGTTAACATTTGTAGAGTCTACTATGTGGCAGGCACTATGCACATAATAATAAGTTTGAAAATTTTTATCTCACTTGATCCTCACAACAACCCTGAGAAGAAGGTGCTATTGTCATTCTCATTTTACAAATTAGGAAACTGAGGCAAACAGGGTTAAATGACTTGCCCAGAGTCAAACAGCTAGTATCTGAGGCCAGATTTGAACTCAGGTCTTCCTGACTCCTGGACAAGTGTTCTGTCTACTGCGCCACTATCTGCTCATAAATTATGAGTTTGGACTCTACCTCCAAAATCCTTCACTCCAAATCGCCAATTCTTTTTAATGGTAAAACTCTCTTCTCTGTTCCTCCACATAGACACACATGTATACACACCCATTCACATACACTATACACATGTATACATACCCATCTGCATGTACATGCACATGTACAAATATGCACATCTATGTTATATACACACCAGTCATTTTATTTATTTCTTCATTTTTTGAGACTGGGTCTCCCTATCTCTCCTAAGCTGGAAGTTCAGCAGTCACTCACAGGTGTAATTCCCAATCATGATCATGAGGAAAGCTTTAATGTGCTCTATTTTCTGGCCTGGGCCAGTGGACCCATCCTCAGGCAGCCCATTGCCCCATAGTGGTGCCAGATTCGGTGCTGGTGCCCAATCTACCTTAGCTCCACTACAGCTCAAATCTCCCAGCCTTAGCCTGTCAGCAGCAGCACCATCATGTCCAGCATTCATTTTACTGTTATTTTAATACATAGGCAATAATCATATTCAAATACAATACAGTTCAGTTCCCTTGATGGATGAAACTATACTCAATTAGAGGGTTAAGACAATCTAAGCAGAAGTGATGTACTTTCCTCCCTCACCTCTGTTGTCTTGGTACAAGACAAGGACAATGTTGGTGACCTTTTCTGTGGTCTTGATACCTCTGATGGCAATCTGGAGAAACCCTTTCTGAGAACAATGTTTTTAAATACATAAAATAAAATACATAGGATTTTAAATGAAACTAATCTTATTGAAATGATTGTCAAAATATTTTTTAAAACAACTTCACAGTCCCCCTGGATTCTACCTGCAGACCCCATGGGGCTTTATAGACTTCAGGTTAAAAGCCTTTGTGTTAAGGGTAACTTTCTGGGAAATCTTAGGTCCTATCTTTTTGGTTGTACCCAATCTGTCTGCACCAAGACTGTATGTGCACTCCACATAAGCACAGTCAACATGATTAATTTTAATTTAAATGAAATGGATGGCAAGTGATTCTAAGTTCTGAGATAGTCTGCAGCCAGCCTTTATTTGTGAACGCATAGGGTAAGGCTTCTTCTTCACAGAGAAAAGCATCATTCCTCCTAGGAGAAGGGCTTGGACCACCAAGAGAGTAGGAAATACTTTGGCAGTGGCCTGGTCATTGATAGGGCATAAAATTCATTTCCAAGCTGGAGAGAGCCTTTATAATGCCATGTTACATTGTTAGAGCTCTCTACTTCCCAGGGTCTTGGCTCAAACTAATTGGGTCTCTCGACATTACTGAGAGATGGGTTCTGTGACTTTTCAGCTAAAGACTCATTATAAATTCTTCAAGCCCTTTGCAGAAGGCTCAGGTGCTAAAATAACTCCCCTGGGAATCTCCTTTCTACCTTAGGAGGGTCAAATGCATTGCTTTTCCTGGTCTATGCAATTTCAAGGCTACTGGAGAGAATGTGATTGATATCGAAGGCTTGGGGGACAGGAGAGGAACTTTCTTGTTTTGTTTTCTTTTGTTAACACGAAGTTAAATTTTACCACAGGAATGCTATTTCTCCAAAGAACTGTATGTCACTAATACAAATGAACTAGTCAATCTTGCTTAGTTTCTTGAGGATATAACTTGGGCTTCACCTTTTTGTGGAAAGCTTTTCTATTTGCTGAGTAGCTACTGTTTTCTGCCTCTGCAATTATGTGACAGTTGCTGTTTATGCCTTCTATTCCCCAGTTGAGTTTCAATGGACAGGAACTGTTGACTTTCTCTACACCTCCCTCACCCCAGTCACTATGCCAGTGCCTCCCACATAGTAGGCAGCTAATAAATGCATATTAACTTGAACCCCCCAAATATTGAGCATTTCAAAATTATGATTTATTTCTTTTTTTATCAATGAAATAGACTGAGATTTTAATGTTACAATATTCATGTAAAGTCCAGTTTCTGCCTACTTGATTAGTATTCCCCAATCCATATATGTTTTTTAAAGTACTTACAACAATCTCAGTCTATTAGAGACTAAAAATTTTGATTTCAGTTACCATCAGGAATATATAAAACATTCATTTTGATGCACCATGTCCTGAAGGGAATTCTCCCAAGTTTTTGTGAGGTCTTAGAATAACATAGATGTAATTAATGGGGTTCTTGAAGTCTGAGAAGTCCCATTATTAATCTATCAGCAAGCATTTATGAAACACCTACTAAGAGCTAGGTACTGTGCTAGGTATTAGGGATTCAAATACAAAGAATGAAACAATCCATTGGGCATGGGATCTTGGACTCAAATTCTGCCTCAGACACCTCAGACACCTGTGTGACCTTGGACATTCCATTTAACCTTAACCTAATCTGCAGAATGAAGATGGTTAACTTTTTGTGGTCCCTAAGGGTCCTTCAGTACTAAATCTAAATCCATGACCCCTAGTCCCAGGGAGCTGACTTCTTAGGAAGCAACTTCCATCCTGCTCCGAAGGCATTCAATACTCCTAGGTCTTAGCCCAAGATGGCTTCCTTCAGGTTTCTACCTGCCTCTGCTTCCCTTCACTTGCTGGTGTTTTCAGAATTCCTGATCCCCTCAAGGAAAGGCTGAAGGGGCTTCATTTGCTCCTCCTCCTTTCCCTAAAAACCAACATCCTGGCTGATTTAGTGGGGATTTATTCTGAAGCACCAAAAAGGAAAAATGCAATTATGGGGGCGAGGGATGGGAAAGGAAGAGGTAAAACAGCAGATGAAAAGCTTAATCATTTCACACTTTCCCTAGGTTTTTATAGTGAATTCTCATCCTTGACTCAAGCTGGAGGATATCTGCGTAGTCTTCTTAGTTCCCTTCTGCCAAACTTCCTTCTGCTCTGTCTTGTCCCCGATAGTAACTGGGTGCCAGTTTCTTAGCTCTAGGCCAGGAGGCTGGGACTGCCTTGCCCCTCCCTCTGGCATTTACTTCCCCGATTTTCAAAGTGGAATATGGAAATGCGAAACTGGGCAAATCCTTCCTCTTACTCCAGGTCTGTCACTTGGGGGCTAGCTTACCCTGACCTGTTGCCAAGGATGGGGAAGGTCCTCCTATTCCCATGACCCCAAACTCCTGGGAAGAGAGGACTCTTGGCATTCTGACTCCAGAGCTATCCTAACTCAGACCTACCAGGCCTTGGTGCTTCCTCTAGTTTTACCTGGAGGTCTTAACCCTCTGTTCCCTGAAAACTCTCTCTCTCTCTCTCTCTCTCTCTCTCTCTCTCTCTCTCTCTCCCCTCTCTCTCTCTCCTCCCCCTTTCTTTGTCTCTGTCTCCCTTTGTGTGTGTGTGTGTGTGTGTGTGTGTGTGTGTGTGTGTGTGCGCGTGCGCGCCTTTGTCTCATTTTCTTTCTTCCCTTTCAGCCTCAGTCTTATAAGTTGGCCACCCTTGGGTCTCTCCCTTCCAGGGGTCAATTCCAAAGGCATGTTTTCTACTATGATTTCAAATAAAAATTCAGAGACACACAACAGCATCAACATACTTTGCAGGGCCATTTTTTTAGCATAGGTAAAATAAATTACAATAGGATGTTTTATGAAGCCTTTCCCTAGAAAACCAACATGCTGTGAATCTCAACCAGAGCACATAGCCTGCCAGAGTATGGCTGAGACCTTCCTTAAAACAATCTGATAGAAAAGCAGAATGTTGTTAACCCTGTTACTTTGATCATCTCATTGAAGGAAGGAAGGAAGGAAGGAAGGAAGGAAGGAAGGAAGGAAGGAAGGAAGGAGGGAGGGAGGGAGGAAAGGAAGGAAGGGAAGAAAGGAAAGAAGGAAACAAGCATACATTAAGTGCTTATTATATGCCAGGAACTAAGCTAAGCACTTTACAAATATACTAGTAGGACTTGCCTCAACAAAAATCTTCCTCTGATGATATCATGGATAATAGAATCCTTGGGTTCTCAAAGACTATGCCAGGGTATTGAAAGCTCAAGATCATCCAAGCCAACCCAAACAGGCTCTGAGTATGTATCTTCCAATGGTGATATACCACACAACTATCATCTAAGGAGCAACCTAGCTAACTCTGGAGGAGATCATCATCACACTGGCCATAGGTAGTGATTATTTTGGCAAAAGCAACTCTCAAAAACCATCTACCAGAAAGCAGAGGTGTGACAATCTGTACTGGTGAAGGGACTACCCACACCAATGAAAAAAGGTTCTAGAAGCATTGAGAAAGTATTGGAATTTGCAGCTTAGTCACAAAGAACCTTTGACTTTCTTCTCCCTCATCCTTTAAGTTCCCAAATCTTACTAATTCTATCTCTATAATATTTATTCTCTATGTCTCCCTCTTTCCACTCCTATGACCATCACCCTAGTTCAAGCCCTCATTACCTCTCACCCAGATTATTAGAATAGTCTCCTGATTAGTCTCCCTGCTTCAGCTGTCTACCTTATTTACTCCATCCCCACTGTCAAATCAATATCATTAAAACAAAGAGCTGACTATATGAATAAATGAATTTCAAAGCAATTATTAAGTACTTTTTATTCGGTACCTCCATTATCCACTCAAACATCTTCAATGACTCCCTATTACTTCTAAGATAAAATGAGTATAAATAAACATATAACAAATGAGATAAAACACTGTGGTCTAGAATTTAAGGCCCTCCACAATCTTACTAGATTCTATCATTCCAGGCTTATTTCACATTATTTTTTGTGACACCCTCCATTCTAGTCAAATGTTTCTGTTGGCTGTTCCTTGGACCTGACATGTCATCTTTCACAGGTGACCCCTCCATTTCTGGAATGCATTCTTTCTTTACCTCCCCCTTGGGATCTCTGGCTTCTTTCAAAGTTCAGCTCAGAAGCCACTTCCTACCCAAGAACTTCCCTGATTCTTCCCAGTTATTAGTATTCTTTCCCTTTTGAAATTATTTTGCATTTACTATGTATATATGTTGTTCTCTACCCATTTCATTTTTGTCATTGTATCACGAATCTCCAGCATAGTACCTAGTCCATAGTATGCTTTAACTGGTGATTAATTGATGACTGATTGACTTACAGACTATATATGTCAGAAGCATCATTCACAATTCAGAGGAAAATTAGCATGTGCATTGGGGACACTGTAAACTTTTCTCCATCATGATCTTCCCCACCTCCCCAAAGCAAGCTTTACCTTTGTATATTTCTAACTTTTATTGCAAAGACAAAGAAGGATGAAAAAACAGAGCCCACCAGGATCTGACACGTGGTCTCTGGGTATATAATCCCAGCAAAAATCCCCAGTGATGGCTGAGAAGGAGATAGCATGGGATGGGGTGCTGTGGTCAGCCTTTCCTGCATTAGCAGCTAGCAGTCCAGAGGGAAGGATCCGAGATGTAATGGTGGAAGTGTGCATGTCCAAGAGCTCCAAGGAGGTAGCAGTGTCAGAGATTTGACAGGGCAAAGCCTGGAGGGGTATAGAGATATCAGCTCTTTGACAGTCTTTCTAGAGGGTGATGCCAGAAAGCTAGAGGTCTATCAGGTCCTTTTGATAAACTTGCCTGAGAGAAGAGTTCTGAAGGGACTTTAGTCTGCATAGAAGGTCACTTCTTGGGTATTGGCTGGCTATCTAGCTGACATTCCTTCGGGCTGAACTGCATCCTCTCATTGCACATAGTTAGGTTGGCTTGCTAATCAATGATTGCTCAAATCATGGACCCTTTGGGTTTTGGCCAGAAATGTCACTTTTCTACTAAGGGGGGGGGCAAGGAAAGAGTTCTAGCTGAGTAGTGAATAGCACATAAGTTGTGAGGGAGGACTGTAATACACGTTTAACAATTTAGCTCATCTACTAGTAGGGAAAGGCTCCTATTGTCACTTTATTCCTTTTTGGACAACTACAGCAAAAGGAAAGGCTTTGGGAGATATAGGGAAGCAGATTTCATCTTCAATATGAGGAAGAATTTCCTACCAGTTATAGAAATCTAAATGGGACCAGGATTCCTCCTGAGGTAGTGAATTTTCCGTCACTGGAAGTGTTCAAGTAGAGTCCCTTTCATGTGGTGGCCATCATCTGTGTGTATGAGCCACATTCTTTTGGGAGGATGGAGAAAAGAATAAATAGAACAAATTCCTTTTAATTGAGCCCTTTGGGCTTATTTTGTCTTTTCTACATAGCTACAATTAAAATACATTTCTTTTCTGCAAACAATACTTTTTGGACTTTTAAGAAACTACCTGATTTTTCAGCATAGGCAATAAAAATAACATTGGGCACTCATCATTTATTGAGTGCTTTACATTATATTCTCTTCTTTGATCTTCAGAATGATACTATGAGGTCATTTATAATTTATAAATTTATATTTATTTATATATTGATAAAGATAATGATTTATAATCATTCTCCTTGTGTAGGTAAAGAAAATGGGGCAGGGAGAGGCTAAATTGCTTTCTAGTACATGTTTCCTCCTGGATTTGAACCCAGGCTTTCCTGATTCCAAAATCAGTGCTCAAAGATATTAGAGCCCAACAGTCCTCAAGATAACCTTACACCTACCCAGTAAGTGCAACTTCTTAGTAGAAACTGCCTGTGAAAAAATTAATTTGGTTCAGAGTCCATTTTAATCTTAGTGTCTGAATTTGAACATTTGGACTCTACTCTTTTCCATCATTGTTCTAGTTTGTTGAATGGCAGGCATGTTGGTAGAAGTACTGAAAGGGTTAATGTACATTTTCATAATACTGTCACAGAGCTGGAAGGTATCTCAGAATCCATCTAGTACAACCAGAACAAACATCCCTTCTATGACACCCCTCAAAAGTAGGCATCTAGTCTTTTCTAGAAGACTAGGGGGCGCTTACCACCAGAGGCAGCCCATTCCACTTTGGGATAGATAGCTCTCATCCTTAGAAAATCTTCATTACTCTAAACCTGAATTTGCCCCTATCCCATGTCTGCTCATTGCTCCCAGTTCACAGAATTTTAGAGTTGGAGGAGGCCTCAATAACTGGCTGGTCCAATTTGTATCCAAAAAGGAATCATCTCTATGATTTCCTAATGAGTAGTCATTCAGCTTCCTTTTACAGACCCCTAGTGAGGGGGGAACTCATTACCTCCATAAAAAGCTCATTCTACTTTGGAACAGGGATAAGAAGTTCACTCCACTCATCTGCCTACATGCTGTGCTCCCTCAAGAGAATATAAGCTCCTTAAGGTCACTGAGTCTTAGAGATGGGGAACTCAGTCATTCCCTAGTTCAACTTGTAGGACTAGATAGAACTTACAAATGGATTTCCACTTATTGCAGAGGATGGGAGAACACGGGCAGTGGGCAGCATGAAATTCACCTTCTCTTCCATCATTTCAGCAACTATTTATGAAGCCCTTTCTGAGTAGAGCACCAGCCTGGGCTCTGAGGGATGTTCACTGTTTATGTCACCTGTGTTCTCTACCTTCACAGAACTCAAAGTTTAAAAATTATGAAATATACAAGAAACATGCTTTGGTAATGTGGATGTGAGATCTTCTTCTAATGAAGTGTGGGATAGTGAATTTAGTATTGGACTGGGAGTCAGGAAGACCTGAATTCTAATCCTGCCTCAGATACTTCAGAGCTGTGTGAACCCAGACAAGTCACTTGACTTTTCCAAGCCCCCAATAAATAAAGTGAGAATAATACTCATAATACCTTTCTCACAGGGTTTCTATGAGGATCATCTGTGTTAAAGTTCTTTGCAAAATTTGAAGTGATATACCAATGCAAGCAACAACAATTATTATTTTATGGAATTATGGATTTTTGGAATTTTTCAGAAGATAACATGGTTTTAGTGGTGACCTCTTTCAACTTGGACAAGCATCACCTTAACAGCATACCTCACATGAATTCATCTAGCCTTGATCTTCCAAAGTAGCTACAACATAGGAATTGCTTGGCAAGTTTTTCCTCACATGGACCTCGGATCTCCCTCTCCAAAGTTTCTACCCATTGCTCCACATTCTGCCCTGTTGGGACATGTCCCAGCTAATTCAGCCCATGATCATAATAGTTTTTTTTTTTTTTTTGGTGGCTATATCCCCCTGCTCACTCATATTGAGCTTGCAATCCACTAAAACTCTGAGATCTTTTCCACACAAATTGTTGTTTAACCATATCCCTCCCAACCCACCTTATCTCCATGTTGACAGCTCTTTCTGGAGCCATTAAATTACCAAAAACATTAAACATGCTGCATATTTGTTTGCTGTAAACACCTTCTCTTGCATTTTCTTTTTGCTTGTCCTTTCTACTATTTATTGCTGCTTCTATTTCCAATGCTTTGCTTTGCTCTCCTGGCCAATTCTCCCCTGGAATCTCTTACATTTCTACAGACTTTAGTATTTAGATCAATCTAGAGAACTGTTACCCCCAAATCATGATAAATTTTAGTCTTAGGAGAAGCTGCATGTTTTAATGGAATAAATATGGGAGTTGCAGCTAGAGTTCCTATCTACCACTTTGGACCTCAATGCAAATCACTTTCCCTCTCTGAGGTCTTAACTTTCTCATCTGCACAATAAAGGATTGGAAAAGATGATCTCTAAGGTTGCTTCAAGATTTTAGGGAACCCTTTTCTTTTAATATGCCTCTCAAACTCTTTCTCCACCCTGAAGCTATGGATTGTCTATGTTACTTTTCCCACAATCCTACCCCCTTGCTAGAGAGTGTTCAGTGGCTGTGTTGCTATTTCACCTTCTTCCCACATCTTTCTGTTTAATCATCATAATTATATCCTAAGGAGATGAGATTACTTGTCCCATTTTGCCAGTTAAGCCAACAAACTTAAATGGTTACACAAGGCAGGGTACACACCTACTATGTGCCAGGCACTGTAAAATAAAAGTTCAGGGAATACAAAGGAAGGTAAAAACCAGTCCCTGCCCTTAAGGAGTTTACAGCATAATAGGGGAGGAATAAAACTCTAATGTTAATCATGGATTTATAGTCTGAACAATTTTGTCTTTAAATATCAGCTCTGTTCAGGGGAGAGCTGGAATCAAGTGAAATGTTCATTTCCTTTACAAATTCACTTAATTTAAAAATATGCAGATGTGTTTCCTTGGCACTTAAACTAATTTTCAAAAAATAATTTTTCCTGGAATTTCAAAGGGGTGTCTAAATATGTCACTAAATCATAGAATTTCACAGAGCTGGAAGAAACCTCAGCAGTTATCCAGTCGAATCCATACTATAAAGAGTCCCCACTCCAACACAACTGATAAGTGGACACTCAGCCTTTGCTTGAGGACTGCAAGGGAGGGGGCGCTATCACCTCCTTAGGCAGCTCGTCCTACTTGGGGACAGCTCTTATTATTAGGAAGCTCCTTCTGACATGCAGCCTAAGTTTGACTCTTGTTAATTTCCATCCACTATCCTTTGCTCTACATTTGGGGCCAAGCACAGCACACCTAATCCCTTTTCCACATCACAGTCTTCCAAATCCCTGAAAACAGCTGTCATGTCCCCCTTGAGTCTCTTCTCCCCATTAAACATCCCTTGGCACTTTATTTGCTCCTCAGAGTGCACGTAATTGAGAGCCATCATCTTCCTAGTTGCTCTCCTCTGGACCCTCTCTAGTTTTATCCATGAATTCTGCAAGCTTCCAGAACTGAGTGTGATACTCGAGGTGTGATTTAACCTGGAAAGGGTTACAATAGGACGTCCTGTTCTTTTCCTAGACCTTTCACCACAACCCAAGATCATGTTGGCTTTTTGGCTGCCAATTTACACTGTTGACTAATATTGAGCTTGTAGCCCATCGTAAAATCTAGATCCTTTTGAGACACACTGCTGCCTGACGATTCATCTCCTTTCTTGTCCTTATGAAGCTGATTCTTTGAGCCCAAGTATAAATATTTAAATTTGTTCCTATTAAATTTCATCTCCTAAGCTTCAGCCTGATGCCACAGCCTGCCAAGGTCTTTTTGGCTCCTGACTGTCGTCCAGTGTGCGAGCCATCCCTCCCAGCTTTGTTTCAGCTAATAATTTGACAGAAATGCCCATTATGCCTTCATCTAAGCCTTTGATAAATGTGTTGCACAGCAACATTTTAGCCTACTTTTGAAGCCTGGCATTTGTGCCATATTTGAAATCAGGTGACTTCATGTCTTATTTCAATAGATAATAATTTCATTGCTAGTGCCATCCCAGCTCCTTTGTACCTTCCCTTCCTATCCTCTGGGATTCTCCTCCATGTCTCCTGGAATATCTTCCTACTGAACAGGAGGCCTTTCTCTGATTCTTTTCAAATATCCAGGATGTTAGTACCAGTGTTGGGCTGCCTGCCTGTTATCCTTCATTCTCAAACTCTAGTGCTTTTCCATGTCATACCTCAGTTTCCTCATCAATAAAATAGAGGGGTTGGTCAAGATGATTTCTGAGGTCCTTTCCAGGTCTAAATCCATATGTGATCCCATCATCTGCTGATGGAGCCCACTCCTCCCTGAAGACCAGCAGACTCTGAGGCCATCCATTGTGGTTACTTGTAGGTGCCACATCTACCTATTTTGTCTAGAAAGTTTATCTACCAGCTCCCCCCCCCCCCCATATGCCTGTCTCCTCTCCCTCTAAGGTTAACCCTACAGAACACTGAGCTAATCTTGGGGAAATCTCACATGACCCCCAATATCCATTTGGATGCCTTGTGTAGCAAAGCATGAAGTCCAATCAGCTTTCATGACCATTTTTCTAATTTCCAAGAGGTCTTATTCCCTTACATCCTGTGTCTCTCCAGAAGAATATAAGCTCCTTAACAACAGGGAATGTTACTGTTTTCATTTTCCCCAACACGTAGCACAGTGCCTACAAGAAAATGGGCACTTTATTGTCTTTTTTTTTTTGCTTTTTACTTTTTTGCTTTTTGGAGGGGGGAAGGCAGGACAATTTGGGTTAAGTGACTTGCCCAAGGTCACATGGCTAGTTTTCTTTTTTTTTGTTAAGTATTTGAGGCTGGATTTGAACTCAGGTCTTCCTGACTCCAGGGCTGGTGCTCTATTCACTGAAAATGGGCACTTCTAAAATGCTTATTGGATTGACTGCTCAAGAGAGGCTTCATGGGATGGTGTGTAAAATGTTGACCTTGGGAGTCTAGAAGACTCAGGCTTAAATCCTGTTTGCTGTGTGATTCTGAGTAGAGTACTTAGTATTTCTGGGCCTCAGACCCTCCCCTGGAAAATGTGCAGGTTAGACATGAGGATCTCTAAGGTCTCAGCTTTAAGTATATGACCCACTGAATATCAATTTGGCTCATAAGGAATAAAAAGAATCTACCTGTGGGAATATCTGCATTGAAGCAGACTATATTGGATAAGTAACAATCAGCAAATAAAAATAATGGACTCGGTTCAGAACATAGACTATATTCTGTTTCAATGACTTAAGTATAAGTCACTTTATATTTCTAGGTTTCCCAATAACTAAAATATTTGAAAAATCAGAGTATGAATCTGCCTAACATGAGAATTTTTTGGAAAAAAATTCTTAGATTTTTCCTTGTACTACAATGTACTAGGTGTAGACTTATGACAGCATCTCCTAAATCAACTTGCCTGTCTGCTGCTGTAATGTAGCCTTTCATTTGCAATGCATGTTTTGTCCTGGGCTAGCCTGTCACATTGATCCCAAATGCATTTGAGCAACTGATCTAAGACTATTCTACGCCTCAGAACCCTCTCACATCATTCACAAAGGACCAACGGGTCATCCTTTCTTTTGACACCCTGAGAGATTGACAGAAGGCAAGAGCCAAGAGAAGGAACTATGTACTACTAACCTTATACCATAAAAGAAGGAAAACTACCTCTACTCTTGGTTGTGCAGCTAATGGCAATCAGCCAGATGTTCACAGATTCTACAAATGAGATTGCTTTGTTAGGGAAAGCTGTGATGAATAATTGTCCCCTCTAAGCATATCACCCAGCACAAAGCAGAGATGGTGGTACTCTCTCCCTCCATCCCCCCCAGACAAGTCTCTTATTCACAAATTTCGGGAATGAGATAATTTGGCCAAAGGAGAAGTGAGGGCAAACAATGGCAGAAAGAAAAATAACAATTGGGGTGAATGATTAGGAGTGATTGTTTGTTCCCCCTAGATCATCTGATAGCAAGAGGAGGTGGCATCTTCCTTCTCTGGTATCCATCCCTCTCGACCCCCACCTCAATAATGGCAGAGAAATCTCCTAGAATTGAGAAGAACTTTCTTTTCTGGCAAGAAAAGCAATGACCCATAAAAGGACTACAGGCTTGACAGGTGTGTGATTCTGTCAGACTTGTCTACACAGTGTCAGGATCCAGGGTGAACTACCATCATGTTCCCACTCCTCCTCCAAAACAGGATTTGTGTATTGTACTGAACAGGGAAAGCATATATAGCACCACAAGCTCTGCTCATGGCCTGGCATACAGGGAGTGCTTAATAAGTGCTTGTTGACATTGTTGACAAATCTGGGAAAAGAAAGAAACAAAAACGCAGATGTGGAACTGAGGGGGTGCAGGAAAATGAGAGTCAGAAGACCTGGGTTTAAATTTTGGCTCTTTTCCTTCAAATTTAATATATTTTATTTTCCCCAATTACATATTAAAACAATTTTTAATATTTGGGTTTTTTTCAGTTTTGAGCTCCAGATTCTGTCCCTCCCTTCCTCCTTCCCTCCTGCCCCTCCCGCTCCCCTTTGGTGAGACAGTAAGCAATCAGATGTAGGTCTTACATATGCAATCATGTAAAGTCATTTGCTCTGTTTCTTACTATTAGATTTTATGGAGTAATATTTCTGGACCTCAATTTCCCCATCAATAAAGATGAAGGTATTGGTTTAGATAATCTCTGTGCTTTTTTCCATCTCTGGAATGCTATCTCTCTGATCTCCGGTTTTCTCATCTATAAAATGGGGATAATGATACTCCCGTTACCTACTTCCGAAGTTTGTTTTGAGGAAAAATGCTTTATAAACTACAAAATGCTATAAAAATGTGATATATCCATTTTCAAACCTTTAGGTGCAATAGCAGAGAGTTGAGAAGAAACAGATGGCCTCAAATCTCTTTCACTGTGATGATCAAAGCCAGAAAATAATTTATGTTCTAATTTGAGCCCATCATTTTTATTTGCTTACTTTAGGACACAATTCCCCCAGATACAGTCTTTTTTCTTTCAAAGAAATGATGCAGAGAAACTTTGTGCCAGTCCTTCATGAGGGCATTTCTGTACTGTAGGGTCCTTTAAAAGTAATTGGCTGGTAGCCACTTTTAAGTGGATAAAGAAGGTAACTGGATGCTGAATTCCTGACCAATTATATAGTTCTAGTGAACAAACTCACTCCTTCTCCTGTGTCCAGTAAAGGGTGCTAAAGTCCAAACTGAAATGCACCATACATAAATTCCACCATATGGGGGGAGGGGTCATTGCAATATTTGTTATATCTTTTTCCTTTTTTGCAAAAATATTTGGAAGCCTATCATGATAACCTCAAAAAACTCACGACATAAAAACAGAGAGAAACAAAATGGGGGATAGGGGAGGGAGGGAGGGAGAAGGAGAGAGAGAGAAAGAGAGAGAGAGAGAGAGAGAGAGAGAGAGAGAGAGAGAGAGAGGAGAGAGAGAGAGAGGAGAGAGACAGAGAGAGAGACAGACAGACAGACAGACAGACAGAATAAGAAGGGAGAAAAATAGGAAGGGAAAGGTTGAAGAAAGAAATGAAGGAAAGCACGAAAGAATGAAGAAAATTAAGGAATAAGAAAAGAGAAAGAGAGAAAGGAAGCAAGCAAAAAGAAAGGCCTTGTTTTACCATGTGCACTTCAATGTAGATATTCTAGTTAGAATGATAAGTGACCAGTGTGAGGATAAAATTAGACCCAATAAATGGCACAAAAGATCTTATTTCAAAGTATAATGTGCATATAAATCCTCTTAAACATTCCTGAGTGTACTTAGATTAAACCAATATTAAATCTCAGTAAGATATCCCTCTCCCACATTCATCTTCCAAATGGAAGGAATTATGTTTTGGGATTCCTATTCTTGACTATTATTTTCACATAGTTCATCATTTTTACATGCAACATGTCAGCACATGTCATTTTATTTCGGGGTTTGTTTTTTTATTCCTATTTTGTGTTAAGTATTAAACACGTTTCTGGATTTTTTTGGTATCACATTAAAGGACTGCCCTCCCCAAATCACCCCAAAAATGGTTTTATCTTAACTATTTTTCTCCAGTCATGCTTTCCACTCTTCCTTTATATTGCAATCAATGAGACCTTTCTTGGGTGTTTCCAATATTCATTGTGTCAACTCCATGCTTTCTCCCCTAGAGACGATTCTGGTTTTATTGAATCTCAAGTGTTAAAGAACCATCTGTAGAGTGAGGAAGGCAAGTGTACAGTGTATAAGCCATTCTTATGCCATATGCTTTACTTCCCACTAGTCAGGGAGAGTAGGAGGACACTTACAACAGCCTAAAGAAGGGAAAGATCACCTGGAGGTCCCTCATGAAAAATATTTTCCTCCTACATTCCACCAATTCCTTAAAGTTAATTATCTGTCCCCTATGCTCTAAAGAACTTCCATAGGTGAGCTTGTAAATGGATGGCAATGGCCTTTCTGGGGGAAAAATGTATGCAGACCCTTTGAAGCTTAATCTGCATTATTGACACTTTCTTAAGTCTAGACAATCAACACATCAAGCTGACTTATAACACTTTCCTATTTCTGAGGTGTAAATGCTAAAGTTGAAAATTTAGCAATCAGTTTTCACTGGTTGGAGGTGGTTCCAGCACGCCCTTCTTAAAGTCTATGATATCTGGCATTCCCTCTCTTCCTTTTTTTATCCTTCTTTTCTTCCTTCTTTCTCTTCTCTCTTTCATTCTTCCCCCTTTTTTCTTTCCTTTATTTACTTCTTTCTCTCTTTTATCTTTCTTTCATTCATCATTCCCATCTTAATTTCCACTGTCATGGATAACCTCCCAGATGGGCTCAGCCCCTGGGAATAGGAATTTTAATGAGAGAAATGAGAAGGAATGAGATGCCAAAAAAATGAGAAATAAGAGAACCACAGAAGAATCATTCCCATTCTTACTTTCAGCTTAACTCTCCTCCTCTTGATTCCCTCCTGTTTTCTCTCTGTCTTCCTGATAGCTACCTAATATCTCTTGGACAGTGAAAAAATCTCCATGGGAGTTGGTTAGACATGATAGGAGTCAGAAGACCTGGGACGAGGCCCCAGCTTTATAACTTACTAGTTCTGTGACTTTGGGCAAGTCATTTCACTTATATTAGCCTTATTTTCTTCACATGTAAAGTGGGCCAATTCCATCCACCATTCCTGTCTGACAGAGTTGTAAGGATCCAAAGTCTAAAAGCATTTCACAAACCATAAACTAGCACATTGGTCAATCAACCAACAAGCATTTTAAAATGCCAACTATGTTCCAGGAACTGTCTTAGGTGCTGGAGATTCAGACAATAATAAAATAGTCCCTGTCCTCAAGAAGATTACATTCTATACAAGATATCATTGTTAAAATTGTTCTTCTTCTTCTAATTCTGCAAATCTTACTCTCAGAACCAACCAGATCCTATACTGGAGGGTGCCAAGGCCAACTTGAAAAAAGAAAGAATGGCCATTAAATTTAATTCAAAAGATAACTATTGAAAATACATAGTAATAATAACTAGCATTTACATAGCACTTGAAGATTTGCAAAGAGCTTTACAAATATTATCTCATCTGTCCCTTATCATAATTCTGTAAGGTAGATGCTACTATTATTCCCCATTTTACAGATGAAGAAACTGAGACTGAAAGAGATTGTGATTTGCCCTGGTTCACACATCAAGTAACTATTGAGGGGGGATCTGAACTCAGGTTTTCCTGACTTCATGTGCAGCACTCTATCCACTATGCTATCTAACTTCCCATGTACAATGCAGGGTGTTAAGTGTTGTATAGGGTATAAGAATAAGGCATGTTCCCTGCCCTCAAAGAACTTGCAGTCTTGGAAGGGCACAAGTAACTATGGCACAAGCCAGAATGTTTGCAAAAAGAGAGCTAAACAAAGTCTATGGTGATTTGGGGGTGGAAGAGATCATAAGGGAAGGCAAAAACATATCTGCTCCTGGTGGGGGTGGTGCTAGAAAACCAGGGAAGGCTTCATAAAGGAACTGGCATTTTCCATTATACTAATCATTGTGAAGAAGGTTGGAGAGAATCAGAGCCTGCAGAAACACCCCCAGTGCCTAACATGCTCTGAATAGAATAGGTTGGGTGCTCAAAGAATATTTATCAGTACTGATGAAAGCTCTTCTATCAGGCACAAACCTATTCTCTGTTCTCTGAATGCACAGGTTCTGCCCCATCTGCCAAAACAACCAAAGGCTTAACCTGATTTCATGACCAAAGTTCCAATGAGAGGAGACAGTATTCGCTGATACCTCTGTATTGAGAATGCAGCCCTAGCTGTTTTCTTGTGGTAATTGGTTGAAGTCACCTTGTACACAAATGGGGGAGGATGGAAACATAGAATAATGCTGAGATGTACCAGAGATGTGATTTTAATGCCTGCAGTGACTAGCACTAGACACATCTCTTAAATTAGCCATATTACCCCAACACTCACCAAACTCCTATGGGAACACCAACCTTGAGGCCCCAGGAGGGAGCCACTTGAATGGGGTGATGGAGGAGACAGGCTTAGGAGCAGCTCACCTGGTATATTGCTGGTGTGGTGGTGAATGAAAACAAATCTGGTAGCATCCTAATATTATTACGCTTGCTAATTTATTTCTATGCTATTGAAGGAGTGAAAACACTGTTGAAATCTAAATGTACAATTGTGAAAGCTGTGAAATCTTTTAGAATCATGATTTTGAATTTTTATATCTTCTAAATAAAGGCCCAGTTGTTTCATTTTAGTTGTAGCCATGGGCATAGCTACAGATTTCATAGGATTCAGATCTGGAAGAATGATGGATTTAGAAATGAAAGGAATTGATTGCGGATTATACAATGGAAAGATCACTGCCTCTGGACTCAGAGGACCTGGGTTCACAGTTCTGTCTCTGACTTCAATTAGCCTGGTGATGGGGCAAGTCACTTAAACCTTCATGGGTCTCAGGCTCCTCCTGCGTAAAATAAAGTGGCTGAACTAGTTGGCTTCTAGCTTCATTCAACCCTAAATGAATAATCCTATGGTTTGAGGAATCTGTGAGTCCAGCCTTCTCATTTTACTTAGATTATGATCATAAAGGTCAAGTGACTTACCCAAGGTCACACAAGTAGTAAGTAGGGGAGCTGGGATTTCAACCTGGGACCTCTGATTCTAAATCTAAATGCTCTTTTTTTTTCTACTGGGTCACATTCCTTCTCTAAGTGTGGAACTGGTTCCTCTATTCTTTACTTTGGAAAAACTAGCTTGTGTTTTTGGAACATGGGGATTCTGACTTTTAGTTGAGGGCTTTTGTAATTAGATCTCATCATCTCTGCACGCTCCCAGAAAACAGTCTTATTCTCTAAATTTCCTTCTCTGTCACCTTTAGCCCTGGGAACTATATGACCTCCAGATTGATTCTGAAAAGTGTTCCAGTAGGTAGCAAATATCAGTTTAATCCTGGTGTTTCTCTACTTTTCTAGAACCAAGCCTGTTTTAGAATCAGTCCCAGCGAACTAGAAGGCATGACGCTGTCAAAAATACATCCCCAACTGCCTTGTCTCTAGACAAATAAAGCCTGAAATGTGCTCTCCGTGCAACAGTGTGGCTGTTTGTCCTAATTTGTTAGGAACATAGAGTTTGCCTCTCTATCCAGGCACGAATAAGAAACATCTAGGAGCAAAGAAACAGAGTAGACAGTTGTATCTCCCAGTTATTTTTTTCAGCTAACCTAATATAAAACTTTCTTTCCTCATAGGACATTCATTAGCAGGAAACACACACACACACACACACACATCAGGGTTGATCGGACCATGATGCTTTCCTTTTGCCTATTGTTTAGCTTATTTCAGATACAGGGATCCATCCTGAAAAGCTTTACTCTCCTCCAGGACAGAGGACTGCAGAAGCTTATTTTAATGGCACTCTTTTTTCCCAATCAATCTCTGCTCAAGAAGACACTGATTAGGTAGAAATAGGAGGGTACAGGGGCCATCACCCAATAAAACAGAGAGGCTCTCAAGTAACACGCCTAAAGTAGAATGGAGAAAAGTCTCTGACTCATTGGATCTTAGAGCTAGAAAGGACCTCAGTGGTCATTCAGTCCAAACTGTACCTGAGTATGACACAGGAGGTTAGAAAGACCTGAGTTCAAATCCTAACATTTACTTACTGTCACCCCAAGCAAGAGTCACTAAGCCCTCTTTGATCTCTAAAACTAGATAGCCTTTCAGATGCGCTCCAGCTTCAAATATATGATCATATGAATAAGGTTTGGTGGATGAAGCATGGGATTTGGAGTTAGAGGATCTGCATTCAAATCTTGCCTGCGTCCTTCACTATTTGACCTTAAACAAGTCAATCTCTCTCAGATATAGTTTCCTAATCTAAAAAAAAAACCAAGGGGTATGACCCTAAGGTTCCTTCCAACTCAAATCTCCTACAGCAGATTATAAAGATGGTCATCCCGCCTTTGTTTGAAGATCTCCAGTGAGGGGAAATCACCTCCTCCCAAGGTGACCCATTTTAGTTTTGACTAGATCCAATGGCCAGGAAGTTTATTCTGACGTTGGACCTTAAACAGCCTCTTTGTAAGTTTCCCTGACTGTTCCTCAGCCCATCTCTGCTGCTCATGCATGTGGCATCCAGAAATCTATCAGGAGAGTGCAATGTCAGAATTTGGTTCTCATCTTTTATGCAGTAACTTTACATCAGAGGCAAAGAGAAAATGAGACACAGAGAGAACAAGATCTGGGCTGCAGTTTTTAGGTAAGCCTGCATGTAGCGAAAGAAAGAAAGAAAGAAAGAAAGAAAGAAAGAAAGAAAGAAAGAAAGAAAGAAAGAAAGAAAGAAAGGAAGGAAGGAAGGAAGGAAGGAAGGAAGGAAGAAAGAAAGGAAGAAAGAAAGAAAGAAAGAAAGAAAGAAAGAAAGAAAGAAAGGGAGGGAGGGAGGAAGGAAGGAAGGAAGGAAAGAAAGAAGAAAGAAAGAAAGAAAGAAAGGAAGAAAAAAGAGAGAAAGAAAGAGAAAGGAAAGAAGGAAGAAAAAGAAAAAGCAATTGGGCCAGACATTATTAAATAAGATAACAATTATACTCCCTATATTATCATCATCCCTTTTAGCACACATGAGGTCAAGAGAGAAATCAATTGTTTGGGAAGAAGAAGGAGGAGAAGGAGGAAGAGGAGGAGAAAGAGAAGGAGAAGGGAGAGGAGGGAGAGGAGGAAGAGGAGGAGGAGGAGGAGGAAAATAATGATGAGGTGAAAGAGGAGGAAGATGATAAGGAGAAAGAGAAGGAAAAGTAGAAGGAGGAGGAGAAGGAGGAGAAAGAAGGAAAAGGAGGAGGACGGGATCCCTTGCGTCTACTCACATTAGAAAAGTGCTGGTAATATAAAGTGTGTATATACACATATATACACACAATACATATATACATATCTATCTGCCTATCTACTATCTGTTCACTGAATCAATATATTTCCTGTATTTCTCTTTTTTTAAGTAGGCTTATATCCTTTCTTCTAGCTATATTCTCCAAAAGACAAACTGGAAACCACAAGTGAAACAGTGATAAATGGCATAAATCATTGATTGTGCCAACACACTTGACGTTTCGGTGTACACATAAATGGTAGCTTCCATATTTCCCTATTTTCAGCTGACCATTCCTATCGTTTGGATTCTTAGTATCTGGTTCTAGCTTTTTGTTTAAACCGTTACTTCCTCATTTGCTAGTGCTGACAAAAATATCCCAAATACCTAGAGTATGCACTAATAGATTTTAAGTTTCATTAAGTGCAATCTTTTTTTAAAAATTATACTATGTTATGGAAATGCTTATTTTGTCCCATAAATTAAAAATTAAAAAAATTAAAAAGAGAACCCATAACTATTCAGAGCTTACAAAAGAATATAAATCCAATCCTTTTGAAAATACTTATTGGCCCTGGGTTGCTATCTGTTTGACCCAGGGCAGAAGCCACTGCTAACTTTCTGATTTATTCCTGCTAGCCATAGTTTGTATGTATATTACAATAAGGTAAACAACATGTGACCATTTTAATGGAAGCACTTTCTTTTAAATGGAAATACCTACTATGTGCCAGGAGGTACTGTGTTAAGTGCTGGGGTTACAAATACAATGAATGAAATAATTTCTACTCTCAGGGACACACACAGACACATGTATATAGTATACACACACACACACACACACACACACATATATATATGCATTTATACATATGCATGTGTATATACATATATATATATTTACACCTACATATATACATTTATACTATACACACATTTTAATATTGGGAAGGTCGCTGATAGCTAGGGAGATGGACATATCTGAGCAAGCTAGCAAGAAAAGATTGTGTAAGGTGGGAGTGGGAGGGTTGTGACACAGAGAGAGATAAAGTAAATAGTTATCATTCACTCAATTTCATCCTGTGTCCCTTGTCTACAGTAAAGTGTGCTAGGCATTGTGCAACCAGACCAAATATACCATCCACCATTTCAGTCTTCTCTATGTAAAGTAGATGTTTCAGAATTCCATAGGTGAAATGGTTGAATAGAATGATTATTGGATTAGACACAAGAGACTCAGATTCTATTTATTCCTGGCTCTGCCAATGTTTGCATGGATGAGTGTTTGCCTTCTCTAGGGGTCAGTCTCTTCCTCTATAAAATGAGGGGATTGGACTAGATAACAAAGTTCTCTTCTAGCTTTTACATTCTTTTGTTTGTTTGAAGCCTTGGGAGTAGGTGGGTGTCTATACGGTCCCCCTTTCAGGTCTGTTTTCAGATGTGTGTGGAGATGCCCAATGGGAGGATGATAGATACAAATTTTGCAAAAGGCGTCTCTTTGCCTTCTTTGTCATGCACCGCCTCTCACTTACATAAAGGATGCACAGTCATTCTCTGCTTAATAGTGTTCTGTAAGGAACATCACTTTCCTTCTGAACACACACATTGTGTCATGTCATAAAAAGAATTCAATCCAGTTCAGCACAATATATAGTATATTTTAAAAATCTAGTGTTATTCATATTACCTAGCTTGGCACATAGTAAGTGCCTAGCAAGTACTTTTACATTCATTCGTCCATTCATTTACTCACTTATTCATTATAACACACACACACACACACACACACACACACACACACACACACACGGTTATTTCACGCGGTTATTTCCTGCCTGTATTTCTCACCTGTGGTAACTTCACTTGAAACCTGGCCAACCTTAGTTAAAAACACATTCAGTTCCCCCATCCTCCTTATTTCTGTCAGGGTACCCCCATCTCTACAGTGCCCCAAATGTATACTCTCAGTGTCATTCTCAACTCTTCTCTCATTCCCATTCAGGCCAACTATCCAATCTAATGATGCCACATTTTATCACTCACTTCTTACATGTGTCCCTTTCCTTCTTGTGACTCACTCAACCACTACCCTCGGTCAAACGCATCACCACTCACTTGGTCTCCTTGTATCAAATCTCTCTTTATCTTAATCTATTCTTCATGATCTGCCAAAGGATATTCCTAAAATGCAAAGTCTTTCCATAATTCTTATGTATAATTCTCTTAGTCAAGAAGTTTGACTGGCTCCCTATGGTTTCTAAAAAGAAAACAAAGTCCTCAGGCTGGCATTTTAATTTTCATTCAGCCTGGCTCCCATTTACCTTTCCAGATTTATATTATTCACCTATGTTTCTCTACATTGCTTCCTTTTGGTCCATCCAAATGAGTCTTCTAGTTATTCTCCCAAGTCAAGACTCTATCTCCCATCTCTGTACATTGTAGCAGTGGTTGCTTACCCCACCCTCACCCCACTCAATGCCTGGAATGCATTCCCATATGACTTCCATATCTTACACTCTCAAGTGTCCCCTAAAGCTCAGGTCAGAAGCCACCTCCTACTTTTCCTGATCTCCAGTCATTAATGCTCCCCCAATTACTTTGCACATATTATTTATGTATTTATCCATGTACATTTTGTATCCTCCAATAGAATGTAAGGTTCTTGAGGACAAAAGCTCTTTCATCTTTGTCTTTGTGTTGCTTATACCTAGGATAGAACTTGGAACAGTAGGGGCTTAATAACACATAGTAGGGACCTTAATAACATTGACCTGGACTGTGTTTAAGCTTTGATTTATGATAGCTTTAAATCAAAATACTGCCCATGGAATAGGACTGATTTATTCAGTATGAGATTTGCTTTCATTATTCTAAATAGGCTCATCTCCACGGAGCCCAGGGACCTCAACTGCTCTAACTTCCCTGGTGCAGAAGAAACTAAGAACTAAAACAAAATGGCTGTCATGAGGAAAAAATAAGCATTGCATCCCTAATCAAGATTGATATGGGAAATTACTCTTATTCTATTTACCCTTGCAAACCAAAAGACAATATTTAGAATTGATTTGTTTGCTGTCAGGTCATCCTAGCTCATCTTTGGATTTTTTATGATTTTAATTCAACACTTTCCCTTTTGATTCATAGCCCTTTTTTGCCCTTTAAAAACCACTCAGGTTATGGTGTGAACATTTGGTCATGGTTCCAATGAAAAAACATTTGTTTTCTTAAGGCTAGCTATATATTATGCTGTTCCTGACATCATAGTCCACTGGTTCTCATGGAAAGTGTGCTCAGGAATATTTCATGGGCATTTGTGTGATACTAGGACAAGACAATCTCACCATGAATAGACAGAAGCCCTGCTGTCATGAAGCCAGTCTGACACATTTCTACTATTATTTTTCCCACCCAGTAATATAACACAGAGTCAAGGCTCAGCTCATGTACTATTTCCTATAGGAAGCCCAATTATAGACTGCTTCCCTCCTGAAGTTCTACATCTATTCTATCTATCTATCTATCTATCTATCTATCTATCTATCTATCTATCTATCTATCCACTTATCATCCATATAATCTATCTATTTATCTATCTACCTACCTATCTATAAAATGAGGGAATTGGATTAGATAACAAAGTTCTCTTCTAGCTTTTACATTCTTTTGTTTGTTTGAAGCTTTGGGAGTAGGTTGGCGTGTATAAGGTCCCCCTTTCAGGTCTGTTTTCAGATGTGTATGGAGATGCCCAATGGGAGGATGACAGATACAAATTTTGCAAAAGGCGTCTCTTTGCCTTCTTTGTCATGCACCGCCTCTCACTTACATAAAGGATGCACAGTCATTCTCTGCTTAATAGTGTTCTGTTAGGAACATCACTTTCCTTCTGAACATGCACATTGTGTCATGTCATAAAAAGAATTCAGTCCAGTTCAGCACAACACACACACACACACACACACACACACACACACCCACACACACACACACACACCTACATCTCCCTGTTTATATGCATCTGCCTCCTCCCCTCTAGAATGGAAACTACTTGAGGACAGGGACTTTTTTATTTTTGTCTTTGTATGCCCAACACTTAACATGGTGCCTTGTATATAGTAGTTGCTTAATAAATGCTTATTGGGTTGCTGAAAAAATATGCCCTTTTTGCCTGGGTCAAGGCTTTCAGAGAAGCAAAAATCCAATGAAGGTTTCTTGGCCATGACTTCTGTTATTACTTTACTGAGTCAGCAAATCTGAGTGTCTTCGAGGAAGTAAAAGCCATGCCAATGCAGCCTCTTGCTCTGACAGCTTGCGCATTTTTGTGCAGAGAGCTTTGGAATGACTATTTAGATAATTAGAGCAGGACCAGCCTCAATTTCCAATTATTTTATTTAATGTCTCTGGGTTTTCTATGGGCATGGTCTATGGGAGTGGTCACTGCAAGCTCATCCTCCATCAGACTGTTCCCAGATGAATATGGGAGAACAGACTGAACGCTGATGCCTGTGAAAATGCAAGAAGCTGGCATATAGTTTCCATTTTATGGTATATAAATTTAATGAAGCAAATATATCATTTGGAAAAACAAAATGCACATCTCTTTGTCTCTGTGTCTCTTCTCTCTGTTTCTTCTCTCTTCCCAACACTCCTCCCTTCCTCCTTCCGTCTTTTCTCATCTTTACAAGCCTTCCCCTTTCAGATTTCCTTCATATACTATGAGTTTAGTCTGAATATACCTAGATATTTATATGTTATCTATCTCTTTAGAATGTATGTTTCTCGGGACGAAGGGACTGTCTTTGTGGAGGGGATGTCTTTCTTTGTATTTTGAGCTTTTGGGACAGTGCCTGGCCCATAGTAAGTGTTTAATAAATGCTTGTTGCCTGACTCACAGATGCATATAACCTAGGAGGGTGATTTTCTCCCATGAAACATAGGGGAAGCATAGTTTTACATGCTTTTGATGTTTATATCTATGTATGTATATAAGACCTAGGTTTAAATCCTTCCTCTGATAAAACTGGCTATGTGACCCTAGGCAAGCCACTAACTTGGCCCAGGCAACTCTCTAGGAGTATATGCTACTGAAGAGTTGACAGTTTGCATTGGTGAAGGGATATTTTGTATTCAAGAGAAGTTTCCTACACTGATGAAATCACAGGCCAAGTCTTTAAACACACACAGGCACACATGTGCTAATTAGTAAGTTACCAAATATTTTATGCCAGTGTATCAACTTTGTTTTTACTTCATCTAGAAGGTTTTCTTACAGCTTCAGTGGGAGACAGATATCCCAGACAAGGAAAGGATAAGTCTCATGCTAACAGTGACCTGAAAGCCAAACCATGCACATCATTACTAAGGTTTTAAACATATAAACATGAAGGTCTGAGCAAAGACAGTATCCAACTGCCATCTAGCAAGCATGAACCCAACAGCACAAGGAGAAAGCCCTAAGTGACAGGACCGTATATCAGTCTTTTTCCACCCCCTGAAGTCCAGATGAAGGAAGTGACATAGGTATGAGATTCTGAAGAAGCAAAAAAGTAGACTCCTCTTTAGCCCCTCTCACAATAAGAGAGCACATGGGTTTTGCTATAGAGGGATGCCTCTGGGAAAGGCACCCTTGGTTTCTCCATTTCTGGAATCTTCACAGTATCTCTTTAGATTTTGGACCAAGGTGTTTAGTTAAACCAAGTATTTAAGAAAACAGAGCTCCGGAGTCCCCAGATGCTAAAGAAAATCAAGAGTAGTTAAGAACTCACCTTCTAGATGATTGCAGGGGGAAAAAATTAAAGAAAGACATATTTTGATTGTGTTATTTTTATAGACAAGTAATTATCCTTCCCTTGCCCCACCACAACCTCCCAACTACCTCTGACACAAATATATGAAATATCTAGTGCATTTATTGCATGGTTTTTCTTTCTATTTTTTTTTTACCAAGGGGAGAATTCTGAGGACTAATCTATTAATCAGAGACCCCAATTCCCACCAGTACCAATGGGAGGAGGAAAGTACATGCCTCTAAGTCATTGTTCAAGCATAATTAAAATGATAGTTAATAGGCCAGCCTAGTACTTGAGCTCTAGCATCACTGCCTCATTAGTTAAAAAAGATAATTTGGCTCTAGGTGACAGAAACACAAGGCCAAATGCAGATTTCCCTCCCTGCTACACTCAGGAGCCATTGTGTTGGGGGAGAAGGGCAAGTAGGCTCAGAAGAACTGAGTATATAGAAGAAAGCAGGGGGCAAAATGATTGCTTAGATGACTCTGAGACTTTTATAAGATAAGGTTAGCTGACAAGCCTGTGCCAAAATAGCCTCATACCTCACAGCTCCTCCTATGGTTCAATGGATAGAGGCCTGGAATTAGAAGACCTGGGATGGAATCCTAACTTTGTCACCAAGTCAACTTAGGCAAGTTTTCTTTAGTCCCCTAGGCCTCAGTTTCCTTGTCTGTAAAATTTATTAGGTTGGACTCGATGACTTATGACTCTGCGTTCATGATCCCATGACCTGACCAATCTTTCCAGGAAAGCCACCTCAGGTTGATCAATGGTTTGGTTGTCAACAGTGGTCCCATTGGGCTCTTCCAGTCAACTTCACCTGCTCCCCCATTCCTTTCAAACATGGATATTTAAAGTTTCTAGAAATCAAAGGGGGCCATCTAGTTCAGATCCATTAACTTAAATATATGTAAACACAGTCTTCTGCCTCTAGATCTTCTCTCCTACCATGCTTTCTCATAATATGGTGGCTCATTTTATATTGGTCCCATCAGGCTCTGTGATTTAGGACATCTTGGCCTCCCTCCCTCCCTCAAGCGTGCTTCCTCTGGTTTGAGCATTCTCTGTATTGACCCTGAGCCATGAGACCTCTTTTAGGTTCATCAGACCATTTCTCTCTCCATTGGGGCTGGCAACAATTCTAGCTTCTGGGCCTCCTCCCCATCAAAAACCTTTGCTGCTTGCCCTGTCTCCAATTTCCTTAACAGAGATGTCAGAAGCTGGGCTGGTGCCGATTCCCACAGCCCTGTGCTGGACATTTCTCATTACTTAGCATGTCATTGTTTATGGGCCATTAGCCAGTTTTCATTTCACCTTATGTGCTCATATAAAATCAGAGTTAGAGGCTTTTCAAATAATGGGAAGCCTAAAAAGCTTTTTAAGAGCCTCTAATTTACCTCTAAATTCATGGTGTTATCAACCATTTTCACATTTTTTTTTGCTTTCAAAAATCAGCTATAATATTTGACAAGACCTTTAATGGGCAGACACTGTCAATAATTTTTTTAACCTTCTTTGCCTGTCTTTGCTTTTTATAAGTTAGTTCCCTATATGTGATCTCAAGTAATATACTGGAATGAAAATCAAGAGACTTGGGTTCTATTGTCCACTCTGACATTTACTAGGTATATGGCCCTCTCTAAATCTCAGTTTTATTATCTTGAAAATAATCATCCCATGAATGGAGCAATGTGTGTGGTGGATATAAATCTGGACTCAGAGGCAAGAGTAGGTGGGTTGTGTCACCTCTGACACATCCTGGCTTAATCTCTCAGTGCTCCCAGGTAAATCTCTAAAGTGGGAGCATGTGTTGTCCTACTTCCAGGGCTACTGGTGTGAATTTGGGGTCCTGATTAATACAATAATCCCTTGTCTCCCTTTTTATGTACCATGCTAAAGATGCATTAAGGCAGACCAGGTGGCAGTCTACATTGGTAGAGGGAGTTTCCTTACTAGGAGTTCCCTATGCCAAAAAAGTCACTGGTCTGGCCTAAAAAAGAAGAGAAAAGAAAAGGGGAGAGGAGAAGAAAGGAATGATACCTGCCCTTCCTATTCCATAAAGTTATCATGAGAATCAAGCAAGAAAAATGCTAAGAGTACAATATATTATCATAGGATTGTAGTTGCATAGATATAGATCTGGGAAGGATTTTAGACACAATCTAATCCTCTAGAAAGTATTCTGGATCAATGGAAAGCTTCCTTTTTCCATTCTCATCTGATTCATTCCACAGTTACCATCCATGTTTAGGCTCAGTTCATGAGGTGACTCTTCAAAATTTCTCTTAAGCTGTTTTGCCTCTGCTTTGCAAAATATTCATCCACAGACCATTTTGTAGGTGGTCATTGACCCAGGCAGCCTATCAAAGGATGGTCTCAGAACCCATCTTGCTAGGAAGGTCATAGAGGAGAAGGCCCATAACAACCAAGGCAAATGAACTCTAACACACACACACACACACACACACACACACACACACACACACATAGACAAACACAGACACAGAGAGAGACACGGACACAGACATAGACACACACCCCATAGATCTCTCAGGTAAAAGGACCTCAGGCACTATCAGGGATGTCAACATTCAGGAATATAGAACAAGCAAAAGGAAACCAATGGAAGCATCCACTTACCTGGTTTTGATCAACAATTATTTCGATGTCTTCATCACTGCTTAGCTTTCCATATCCTTTTTCTTTACTTTTCTTGTGAAAGAATAATTTTAAAAAGCATTTCAGTAGCTCGGTAATTTTGAAGCATTATTGATCTCTACTTTCTTTCCATTAATAACAGGTCTAACTCCCAGCTAATATTCAACAGTAAAAAATGAATCCTTTCATTTTGCCCTACTGGCTAGTCATAATTCATTATACTTTCTGTAGATCTTGCATGTATATAAGCAAAGGTCCTCTAATTTCCCTTAGCTGCTGGCTGGTAATAACTCAGTTTTCATTTTTTTGCTGACATCTCTTGCTATCCCCCTCCCCTCTTTGTGTCCTCCAACCAAACCTTAGCTCCCTTCTCTGGGGCCCTTGTTAATTTCATGGTTCCTGGTCAGTTTGAGTATTAGCTAGGGAGACTTGAGCAATTACTAATAGAAGAGGTTCTTAATGATTTTTGTGTCATGGACCCATTAGGATTATCTGGTATAGCCTATGGACCCCTTCTCAGAATAATGTGTTTAAATCCATCATAGTTAATAGAATTACAAAGAAAAACAATTATATTGAAATACAGCTATCAAAACAAGAAAACAAGTTCACAGACCCCAGATTATGAAACCCCCCCTTACACAAGATCACAATGGACACGTGGTCCTAGGACTCCTTTTACAGTCTTATAACTGTATAAATAGGTGTTTAAGACTGAGATGGTCATGTGTTTGGCTCTCATACATTTTCTGAATTAGGGGAAATGTCATGCTACTCATATGACAAAATTAAAGTTGTTTTCTCTTTGTACACAGACCAGACAAGAATTACCATTGGGGAAACCCTCTGAGATAATAGTCATAAGATAGAGTGAGAAACACTTTTAAATATTAAGGGCATTTTAAAAAGGAGAAACAAACAGATCATTGGCTAGATTGCACATCCTTCCAACGAGCCTGATTATACTCAGACCCCTCTTCTACCCTGGTCACCACACCCCCAATCACTTTCACCAATATACACATTCTTGTGAGGTTGTAGTTTGGAAATGGAGAATAAAGATCATTTCACTTCTGTGATAGCTGTGAAAAAAAAGCCTGACCTCCCATCTATCTGAACCCCATCTGAGCCTCAACTTAAGCTTTGTTGTTCCTTTTGCAATTTGGGTCAGAAAATCCAAGATAAATATACCTGTGGGTCATGACTGTCATACGAGATGATTACTAAAGTGGAGAAAAAATAACTAAATAAGACACCCATATCCCAAGTTTATTTTTAAAAATGACATTGGCTTTTATGGTTGTCAGTAAAAGCTAACAAACTTAAAAAAAAACTTTCTGTATTCTCAAGTTGTGTAAATTAGAACGTGCCTGTCTTTAGAGGGTACATGGTATCATTTGAAAAGTCATAAATCTTTAAGAAATTAGTAGAGATAATATTTGCCCATATGCCAAGTCCTTGACCACTCAAATAACGTTTCTGCCTTGGCTTTGCACATCCCCTCCCCTAGAATGAATGAGAGTGTCTACTCTAGCAAAGGGAGTCCTGAGCTTCCAAGCATATGGATGCAGTCCTAAAACCTGAGCTTTCATTCATTTATTCATGAATTTAGATAGAAAGAAACAGAGGGTCATGGTGTTTCTCTCTCTGATTATTCTTGCTCTCATTTGAGGTTAGATTTCAGGCTGGGTGGAAATCAAAAAGAGCTTGGCTGAGTCCCATCAACCTGCTTCTTCCTACCCACCTCAATTCCTATTGCTTTGCACTTTGACCCTCTCAGTCTAACTGGGTGTTGGGAGGTAAATCACAGAGGCCATCTAAAGGAACAGTTGTTTCAGAGTACCACTTGGATTATTTGTCTGTATACCTACCAAGTAGCTGACTTGTAGGGCCAGTTTTCTGGACAATAGGGCATTAAAGATAGATGGGACATGAGTCCTTCCACTCATGTCACTTTCAGACATCCCAGAATTCCTTGCACCAACTGAACTGTGGCTTCATTGCCAACGTTTGGCACAATAGGACCCCGAATCTGGCACAGCGATGATATTTAGAATATGCATCAAGGACTGGAACATCCCTGAAGCAGTCTCCAGTCTGGGCAAGTTGTCATTGGGGATGGGGACAGGCCACTAGCACAAAAAGGAATCGAAAACTTGATGGCTTCCTTTCCAAATTCTCCTTCCAGGGCATCTCTGTCCCCAGCTGAAGCTTCTTTGGAAGCTCATCTATTATTTACTATTTGTTTCCTTTCCCACTCAATTCATTTTTCCATTACACTATGTGTCCCCTGGAATAAAGCCCTTCAATTAGCAAAGCTTTTTACTTCTTTCTATCAACATTTTCTGGGCTTTTTGGAGTTTAAAGTTCTGGGCTATCACTGTGAACACAGTTAAAGAAGTAACACCTTCCCCAATCTCCCGAACTCTACTTCTGATTGCCACCTCTGCCATCTCTCTCTCTTCCTCTGTCTCTCTGTCTGTGTCTCTTATCTCCTCTCCTTACCCCATCTCTTTTTCTCCCTCTTTATTTCACCATCACCATCTCTTTCTGTTTGACTCTGTCTTTGTAACTCTTTCCCTGTCTTTCTGCTGCTTTCTCTTTCATCTCCTTTCCTCACTCTGATCCCTCTTTCCCTCTCCTTTCTTTTCATCACTTCCTTCCTCTTCCTTCCTTCCTTCTTTCCTTCCTTCCTTCCTTCCTTCCTTCCTTCCTTCCTTCCTTCCTTCCTTCCTTCCTTCCTTCCTTCCTTCCTCTCTCTCTCTCTCTCTCTCTCTCTCTCTCTCTCTCTCTCTCTTCCTTCCTTTCTTTCTTTTCTCTGTTGCTCCCTCTATCTTTCTCAGTCTCTGTCTCTCTTTTTTTCTCTCTTTGTCTTTCCCTCTGTCTCTCTTCCCCTTCCTCCCTCTCCCCTCTAGTCCCCTCCCTCCCCCCCCCCCCCTTCCTTTTTCTCTCGTATTCCTTACTCACGGACGTACTTTCCCCTGGAACCTTGGTGTCTCATTGATTCAAGCCTAACTCTACGGCATCTGGTTACTCAAAGTGAACAGGCATCTGTCGGCATCCCTGAAGTGCTAAAAGGCAGTCTTCCTGAGCCCTGCTTTCTTATGCCCTTGTGCAATAGCCAGCAGCAAACCCCTCCTGCAGATGGACTTTGAGCCCTAAATTTCCCACTCTTGCTCCCCAAATCAAACCCATTTCTGCAGGCGCCCCTCCAGCCCAGGAAGCCGAACTCTACCCTAAACTCTTTGGCATTCTCTCACTTACTGTTTATTTTAGTGCAGCAATAATCCTCTTTCAAGCACTTAGCTTCGCACTTGGGTAGCTGGATCGGCCAACCCAGCCAATTCTTCAACTGGACTAGCTCCCCCCAGCTGGGAACCCTCGTCTTCTAGCTAAGTTCTTCTAATATTCACCAAAGAAAAAGAAAGAAAAAGAGCCCCTTAACACCAGCCAACCCCCTAACTTCCACAACACTGCGTGGGCTTTGGGAGCTCAAGGGCTGAGCAAGAGGGAGAAAGAAAACTAATCTCAGCCCTTGTCCAGCCCTGGGAGGCAGGGCTTCAGTGGGAGGAGAAGAAACTTCCTGTGCTCCTCCCTCCTCCTCCCACCAAAGAAAACAAGGGTAGCTGGCAATACCATCTAAGGCCTTGAGTCCTATTTCTCCATACTTCTCACCTTAGCATTTTTGGCAACAGAAATAGAAATCTGGTTCCATGTTCAGTGGAAAAAAGTATTTCAAATCAAAAGTTCTGGGTTGGAAACCCAACTCCACCTCTGTAACCTCCCCTGTATAACTGGCTAAATCCCTTCACCAATCTGGGCCTCAGTTTCCTCATCTATAAAAGTTAGGGTTTGCACCAGCTCAAAATCTGATCCCCACATGCTCAGAACCAAAGGAAGGTGAGGCATATGAGGTTTAGGGTATAAGGGGAGAAGATTTCTTTTGTCATGTCTGATCTATGCCAAGAATTCCTTAACCCCCACAACACACACACATATCCAGCCCTGAGGCTTATCCCCATATCATTTTAAGAACAGTCATTTTCTAAAACTTCTTCCTTTTGTTTTCCACAAGAAACTGGTTGAAAGAGACACCCACACCTGCTTTACTTGCCCTCCACCCTATATTTCTAGGACTGGCTTCATATAATCTCTGGGTAAAGAAAATGGGGTATGCTAACAATTTGAACATAATTTAATCTGTTTCTTCTAGAAAAGTCCATAGTTACCTTCTTAAGAACTATGAATCTGGTAAGCACATAGGATCTTAGACCCAGGGCTTAGCAGGTACCTTCAAAGTCATGTAGCCTGATATATCCCCTCCCCACTTTTTTTTTTTACTGATGTTGAAACTAAGGCCCAGAAGATAGAATGACATGTCCAAAGCAGCATAGGTTGTAAGTGACAAAGGTGGGATTCGAACCCAGGACCACCAACTCCAGGCCCAGATCTCTTTCCATTGTATCACACCATCTCCTATTCTGTTTTGCTTCTTGTAGCTTCCCATTATACTTCTCCATCACTTGGGCCCCCACCAAAAAAAGAGCAAAAAATCCCAAACTAATAAGGATCATATTTTATACATGCCAGTAGAGCAAACTTCTAAACAGGAAGATTCCTTTGGAGGAAAATGGAAAATCATAGAAGTTTAGCCAGAATATATTACACAGGAAAACTTTACAAGGGAGAACTAGAGAAGATTTTACAGTATATAATCTGGTCTATTTGAGTATAAATCAGAGGAGGCATACTATTTTTTCTACAGAGCAAAAAAATTAAAAAAAATTATTTATTTCAGATGAAATTTACACATTTTATATGGATAATTTTTACATATGAAGTGGCTATCTCATCATAACTCTGAATCAATGGACAGAATCAAAAAATTAGAATGGGTCTCATTTAGCCAAATATATCACTGAGTATACAACCTTTGTTCCAAGACCTCCAGGAAGGGGGTATCCCATTCCTTTTGCATGTAGTCCATTCACCTTTTGGACTGCTCTAAGAGTTAGAAAATTTTTCTTTCCATAAAACCTAAATTGGACTCTTTGATATTTCTCTCTAGTTCTGACTTCTGGGGTATAAGAAGAGTTGGGATGTGAATCTCAGTCTTCTAAGTCCCTATTCAGTTCCTTTTTGGTCAATACTACGCTGTCTCTCAATAATAGGATTCTGAGATTCTGTAAAAATGAGGAAGGATTGTACATTATGTATTGACCTCATTGGTTTCTGCCTTAGTAGAAAGAACAATAAACCCTGACTTTTACCCATTGCTTTTTAATGCTTACAAAGTCCTTTACAATAAATATTTCATTTTAGCCTCACATAAGCCCTTTGAGTTCCTTAATGTAATATGTGAATTAGTATACCGTTTTTATAGATGGAAAAAATGAGGATAGGGTACCAAATCATTTGAAGATTATCAATAAGGTTATAAGATAAGGAATAGCATGATATAGTACTGTAGATAGCATTAGTAAGACTTGGGTTAGAGTTTTGTTATAGTTGTTCATGTGACCCTGGGTAAGTCATTTAACTTCCCATTCCCAAGTATATAAATTACAGAGAAGATGCTAATATGCATTGGTGAAGGGAGTTTCCGCACTAGGAATGAATGAAATCACAGTCTTGGATGAAAAAGAAAGTAAAATCATTACTAAAAAAATATACTCTCTAGGCAGTCCTACCTATTTAATCCTTCAGTAATAAGTAGATATAGTCTAAATTGACTAAGTAGCTGCTTTGACTGAGGCAGGAATCAGATTGCTTTCTGATGTGTGTGTGTGTGTGTGTACACACACACATATGCATCAGAGTCTGATAGTATCTATATGTGTGTATATATAAATATTCTATAATATCAGAGTATATAATCTAGTCCAAGGGGGAAAGATGTTGTCAGAGGACTAGGGTTTGAATGCTGATTCTGCTGCTTTACTAGCTAGATGACCTCCCTTGGTCTTGTTTTTCTCAGCTGTAAAATGGGTGTTGAACTAGGAGACTTCTGGGGTCCTCTCCAACTCTGATCTATGATCCCATAAACTCATGACCTCTCTAAGACTCAATGGTGCCTCTTCTATAAAATGAGAGATTGGACTAGATCAGGGGTTCTTGTTAATTTTTAGTACATCATAGACACATATATGACAGTATGGTGAAGTCTCTGGGCCTTCTATTAATAATATTTTGAATGCATAAAATAAAGTACATAAGATTTTATTGGAATAGAGTTTTATATGTACATACATGATATATGTGTGTATGTGTGTCTGTATATTTTATCTACATGTAAATTTAGATGTAAATATATATGTACACATATGTAAATGTGTATATATGTGTGCATATATTTGTCTATTGTACAATATATATATACATATATATATATATATATATGTTTACAGACCATAGATTAAGAACTTCTGAAATAGATGGCCCATAAGACTCATTTGCACTCTAAATCAACAATACATGGATCCTTGTGCTAATTAAAACTATAAAATTGAATACTAATAATAAAAGGCTTTCTTTCCTTTCTTTTGTGGCAGATAGCATCCTTGTTATTATTCCCATTTTGCTGATGAGAAAAGTGAGGCCCAGAGAGGTCATGGAGCTTTCTCATTGTGACATAGCCAGTGAGTGTCTGAGGTGGGATTTGATCCTATCTCTTGACTTCAGTTTGAACACTCCAACCACCATTACTTCTCCCCAATTTAAAAAGCCAATTTACATGGATTGATTGATTCTGCCTGTCCTCCTGGAAAAGAATTCATGAGTTTAGACACTCCGTTTTTCCACCTGGTCAGTTACTTAACCAAAGTGGAACCCTCCAAAGAAATGTCACAAGAAATCTTTATCTCCAAGTGTCTTTTCATATTTGGCTTTAGTTAGAAAGAACTGAAAAATCCTTTTGCCCAGAGGGGGAAGAGTACGTGTGGCACACAACCCATAACCAGAAAGGGAGACTGACCTCTTCATAAATTGGACATTGGCTGAAATAATAATAAAATAAAGTCAGATCTTATAACAGTTGAAGATTTGCAAAGTGATTAACCTCATAAGAAGCCTAGAAACGGGTACTGCGAGAATTATAAACCTTTTTTATAGCCAAAGAAACTGAGGTTCAAAGAAAGGAAAGGCTATGCTCAGGGTCACACAGCAATTATGGGAGGAGGGAAGAAAAACCACAGGCTTTCGTCGTGAGCAGAAAATCAGAGGGCACAGATGAGGCACTAGTTGACATGACTTTCTTCAGCTACTTATTCTGAGCAAAAAAGAGTTGGGTGGTGATGGGTATAGTAAGGGGTGGGGCTCTGCCCTATGTAAAGGCTGTCAGGAAAATGCTTTAGTAATTAGCTTCTCTCCCTCAAAAAATGATTTCACATTTTGAAATCAATCTATACCAAATAAATCATAGGGAAATTCAAAATGTTGAAATGACATAAAATAATAGCAGACATTTCTATGTACGAAGAACCTTTCAACCTTTGATTGCATTTGATCTTTGCAACAGCCCTGAAAGGTAGATGTTTTCATGCTATTATTATCCCTCTTTTACTGATTCATAAACTGAATCTCAGAAAGGTTAAGTGACTTACCTAAAGTCACAAAGCTGATTAGTAACTGAAAAAAATGATTCAAACCCAGGTCTTCCTGATATAAAAATTTAATTTTCTAGTTCTTATCTTCCTGCCCAGTTGGAAGCATAGCATTGTGGGTTAGTGAAGCCAACTCCCAGCTCATGGTCTTTAAAATGAATACTTTTCTCTTGATTTTTCTTATTACTACTAAAGCAATCAGCACTTCAGCATTGGCTCCAGACTTCCTGTGAGTCTAAAGAATCATGACATCAATACAACCTGAGAGAATAATGTTGCCAGGGAAGAAGGAAAAGTGGCAAAGGAGAAAATAGGGAGTAATAGATCTAAGCCCAGCCAACCAGTTATCACCTATCTTTTGGATGGCAGGCCCTGGGAATACAAAGACAAATACAGCCAAGCCTCTGTGCTCAAGAACTTTATGAGAGGCTCAGAGGGAACTATATCCTGAAATAGCTCTCATAGGAAGATATAAGGGAGATAGGAATAAAATAGCAAAGGAGAGGATTGATTAATGGCTTCAGTGGAATGGAAATCAATGGAAATCAGTGAGGAAGAGGACAATTTTAGCTGAGAAAGAGCTTTGCCATTGTATCCTGGAGCAGGATAGTTTGAGACATTCTTATGCCTCTTCTGAGAACACATTCTTTAGATAATCCAACTTCTACCTTTAAAGGTAGGGAGTTCCCCCTTACTGGAAGGCTTTAAAAAGAGCTAAATGACTTGGTTGGGTAATTTGTAGAAGGGTATAGGTTGGACTAGATGATCCTTTAGGTCCTTTCCTACACAAATATTCTATGATTTTTTCAAACAATCAACAAGCATTTGAGTCAGGCACTGTGCTAAGGCATAGGGCATATAAAGAAAAAGCAAAAATGGTTCCTGCCCTTGAAAAACTTACAATCTAATGGAAGAGACAACACATATAAATTCATTAGATTTTTTTCCTCACCTGATGGACTAATTCTAGGAATTTCCTTTTGCTGTCTATGGGAAAGAAGACATCAGGGGTGGGGGGCAAGGAAGGTCACACCTACAACTGCCAACTGGCACAGGAACCAATAAGAGCTCTAGTTTTTCCAGAGTGGTTATTTTTTTTCCTAAAAGAATTTCAGAACTGTGTCATTATCAAGCTGTGACAATATGAAGATAAGACAAAACTAGCTACAGGAGGCATTTCTCTCTATCTTGAATTTGGGGACAGATAATCCACCAATGTGTTGTCATCAAAAGTCACTAGGGCTAAAAGGAAACTGGGACAAAGCATGTGTAAACAACAAACGGGGGTTTCTACAGTTGCTTAAAAAACCTCCTCTGAAGTCATCCCGCTATGTCCAGGCAGTCAAATACTCAACTAACACTTTCTATTGGAGGCCTTTCCTGATTCCCAGTTACTAGTGCCTTCTCTAGAATTGTCTTCCATCTGGTCAACAAGTATTTATTAGCCACTCACAAGATGTCTCCAATTGTACTAGGCACTAGTAGTGTTTATAAAAAGCAGATGACGTGGTTCTTTCCTTGAGTAGACAGTCCAATAGGAGAAATAGGAGAAAGAGAAATAAAATTTCAGGGGAACAACTACTGTCCAACCACACTGGCCTACTTGTTGCTCCTTACACATTCCTGTTCTTTTCTCATCTCCCTGCCTTTGTACTGGCTGTTCCCCCTGCCTAGGATGCTCTGGCCCCTCACCTCTATCTCTCAGATTCCCTGGTTTCTTTCCAGAATTAGCTCAAATACTACCTTCTGCAGGAGACTTTCCCACCCTCTACCAGAGACTGGTACCTTTCTTGCTAAGGTTAACTTGTACCTACTTTATATGTCCCCTCTCTATAGTTATTTATGTTTAAGTTGTTTTCCCTATTAGATTATAAAAGCCTTGAGGGCAGGGGCCACTTTGCTTTTTCATTGCATCCCCAGCCTTTAACACAGTGCCTGACACACATGCTTAAAAATGTTTGTTGATAGATTGACTGAAATAGGTCCTTGGTCTCTGCTCCTATGTGTTTGGATCAGCCCAGTCATACTAGCCTATCCTGTGCCCATCTTGTCCTTCTAATTGAGTCTCATATTCCACCTTGCCTCCCCCTTCAATCCTGATACTCTCATTTGTCATTGTATAGGAATACTAAAACCATCCTTCCAACCCTGTCCAGTATGGCAAAAAAAAATCCTAGACAAAACAAAACACACAACTCAGAGTAAAGACATCTCAGTAGACTAACATCCCTGAAGCCTGGGCTTATTTTCATTTTTTTTACTTGTATCTCCACTGTCTATCACAGAGCTTGCTATCCTAAGAAATGATTGCTGACTATTGATTCATTATTTAAAGACTCAACTAAAGTTGCTGAGCTGGAAAAAAAGACCAAACAAACAACATAAGAATGAATGGTTTTGAAAACTTCTTTTAAAATGCTAATTTCCATTTTCAAAATTTAACCAAATCTCTGCCATTAATCTTCATTTGCTTACTTAGTTTTACATTCTTACATTCATTTTGTTATATACATGGACTCTTTTGGACATATTTCTCATTGGATCATAGGAATGAAAGTTGGAAAAGATCTCAGACAAGACATCATAGGCCCACCGATTTAGTGTTGAAACGGCCTACAGAGGGAGGCAGTGAGTCACTACAGAAGGAACATTGGTTTTGATGTCAAAGGATATGGGTTCAACCATCTCTGATGCTTACTCTCTCTTTGACCTTCATCAACTATAAAAGGAGGGTGGGGAGTTGGAATCAATGACTTCTGATGCCCCTTCTAGCTCTAAATCAATGATTCTACTCCCTGTATTACCTTGGTCAATCCCTTTATCATCTCTGGACCTCAGTTTCCTCACTTTAAAATGAGGGGTTTCCAGTTCTAAATCTAAGAATTTTGTCAAACGCTCTCATTTTACAGATGAGGAAATGAGTCAAGAGAGGAAAAAAGCTGAGGTGTCACTGACATGACACAGGTGATAAGTAGCTTAGCTAGGCTTCCTTTAAATTATACCTAAAGTATAGGATATAGCAAGCAATTTCTATATACTCAGAAAATAAAATTTATGTTGTACTTTTCCACAATTAAAACAAATACAAAAAAGGTTGTTTAAAACAGGTATTTAAATTGAGCCAAACAAGTTTAAGATTTCTTCCCCTAAGGCAAATTAGTTTTGCCTTTGGTGACTTCCTTTCAGCCAAGATTGTTCCCAGAATTTTCTCTTTTCTAATACAGCTATATCATTCAGACTTCAGAAAGGGATTTCTGATCAAAGTGCTGGGCTTTTTTTTAAGTTCCTCAATCAAGAGAGAGAGAGAGATCAAGTAACACAGTTATTTGAGACAAATCCATGGGGTAATGAGCAGCTTGAGTCAGATTTCCCTCACCCCATGTTCCCTAGGATGTCCTTTGATGGTTGTTGTTTACTGCATACAAGAAAAGAAGTGAATGCTTGGACTCTATTTGGTGATTCAAGAATATAAACCTTGGATGCATGCAAGTGAGGAGGCAAGATGTGCTTTACAGGTGTTCTGGGGTGTAAGAAACAAGAGGGACCAGAATCCCAGAATCCTAGAGTTGACAGTGGCCTCAAAGCCTATCTACTCCAACTTCTATGGAACCAAGAGAACATTGTATATAGTAACAGCAATTTTGTTCTAAGAAAGACTTGAGCAAACAAGTAATCTTGACTATTATAAATACTCAAATTAGTTATAAAGGACATATGACCTAGAATCTTCCATATAGCATCCCCAGTAGTATGCTGTGGGCATGACAATCTCAACAAGAGTTCACAGGTTCTTGGCTACATCAGTAGAAGGGTGCTGTCTGGAACAAATGAAGCAATGGCCTGGTTGCGTTATGAGCAAGACTCCATACATTATAACTCATTTTATTGAACAGGAAACTGAGGTCTAGAAAAGTTAAATGGTCATGAAGGTCACACAGGTCATGAGGAGCAGAACTGAGACTAGAATCCAGGAACTCCAAATCTTCCCCCTGTACCCTACTGTGCAATTTATACTTTGAAAATAATTCTGAATTCAGTTTACTGGTAAGTACCTATTTTGTTCAAGCGGTTCTAAACTTCATATTTTTTCCTTATTAAAATACTTGGAGCCAAGAAAACTTCAGTTCAAATTCCCCCCTAAGATACAACTAGTTGGGACACCTTAACTACTCTCATATTCAGTTTCCCTATCTACAAAATGGGGACAATAACAGCCTGTTATTTCTACCACAGGGTTGTTGAGAGGATCAAAAGAGATATTTGTAAGTGCTTTACAAACTTCAAGAGGCTGTATTAATGTGGCTCCTGTTATTGGTGTAAGCTTTCACCCACCTTCCCAGGCTATCAAACCCTTTTTGAATCCAGGTCCCATCATGGACACTTTAGCTGTCCCTCCCAGCTTTTCCTTCTCTGCAAGTTTGAAGGATGTGTCCTAAAGGTTTCTTCCTAAATTGTCAATAGAGATGTTGTGGTGAACAGGATGAAGGCCAGTGAGCTGTGACCTTTCACTGTTAGCTATCACAATAGCTAACATTTCTATAGAGCTTGTAATTGTCTTATAAACACTTATAATTATCTTGTAAGCACTTATAATTATCTCATTTGCTTCTCACAACAACCCTGGGTGGTAGGAGCTATCACTATCTCTATTTTACAGATAAGGAAACTAAGGCACATAGAACATAGGTGACTTGCCTAATATCACACAGCTATGAAGTGACTGAGGCTGGACTCGAACACGGTCTTCTTGACTCAAAGTCCAGTGCTTTACCCACCATGCCACTTAGATGCCTGCTGACAATATTATAAGAGGAAATCACCAGGAAACAGAGATTAGAACCTGCCAATTTCTATTTCCCCCATTTTGTTGAGACACTAAACCTTGTGACTTCATTGGAACTTCCAATGAGGAATTACCCTCTACCAGCGCAGATCAACATCTATTCTACAATTTATAGTCTTGGAGTTGCATTGAGAGGTTGAGTGATTAGGCCAGCATCACACAGCCACTATAGGGTCCAAGCAGGACTTAAATTTAGGCCTTGCTGCTTCCTAGGGTAGCTTTCAATCCACTAAGACCTACTATTTCTCTCATTTTTATATGACAGTTATTCCTGGATATGCCTCCCCCTCTCTTAGTAACCTATTCTACCCAACTGAATCCTACCTCATAACAGAAAATCCTCTAAGCAGAGACAACTAATACTGTGGTCATATCTGAGAGAGTATGCAACATTCTGTACCCTGCACCCCCCTTCCACCTTTCTGGTGAGGGAAGGGAGACATGCATCATTCTATTATTGCCTTTGGTCTATGGGAATGTAATTGGATACTTGTCTTTCAATACAGAACCAACTGTTTTCCAGGGTAACTTGAGTCCAATAAGCCTACCAAAGAAAAGCTGCTGTATCATATCTCTGTATGAAATTTTGGGGCCTGGTCTTTGGAGTTTAAAAGGATCTGTTTCCTATTGAATACATTTTCACCTGGTTTCCTAAAAGTTTAACTCTAAGAACAGAATGAACAACAAAATCTCAGGGTATACGGCATAGTATGGCTAATGGGAACAGCCTGTCTAGAAAAGACAATAAATTTTAAAAAGTTGGAAGTATATTCAATGACTGGCAACTGTTATGTGATTGAGTCTGGTGTCTTTTCCAGGGACAGATAAAGAAGAGCTGGTTGATGTTTGATCCTGGGTTTCTAGCTTGACTATTATTAAGTTAAGCAGGACCTTAGTGAACAGATTTTGTGAAGGAAGGGCATAGTGAAGATTTCTCTAAGGACTTCTGCCCTCCAAATTCTAAATGACCAATCCATCTTCCCTCTCAAAGTTTGCCTTCTTGAAGCAAAATGAAGGCAGAAGGTGAGAGGGATCACCCCTGGATCCTTCATAGAATAGAATAATGTGCAAACAACTTGTCTATTATGACCTTAAATGTGTTTTCGATTTCAATCAATCAAAATTTTTTTTATCAAGTGCCTACTATGTGTTAGCAGTGTCCTAGGCATTGGAGACACAAACAGAAAAGTGGAGCCACCCTGCCTGCAAGATTCTGACTCTCTGTTTTTCGTTCTTCCCTTCTCCATCCCTTCCCAACATAACCATGACAACACAGCAAATAAACAAGCAGTGTCTCCAGGAGCCTCAGATTACTACTCTCACTTCTGAGACTTCCTCTATAGTGCGAGAAGCAGCTGGAAACCTGTCAATATTCTGGTCAGAGCATCTCTATCTGGTTCCTTATCCCAGTGTTTGTGCAAACTTGGTGAGCGTTGAACTGGCTGAGCGCCATATTCAGGGACAGTAGTATGAATCAAGGGCAGAATTGGGGGTACTGGTCACGTTATTGCTGGGGTGCTAGATTTCTGATAACACTGAAAGACACTCACTAAGCTTATTCACTAGCCTTGTGTCAAACCTATAGCACATTATGCATCAGTGAAATAACAATAATAATAAACATTTATATAATGCTTAAAGGTTTTCAAAGTATATTACATATATGATTTGATTCTCACAGTAACTTGGCAAGGTAGGTGCTATCATAACCCCCATTTTACAGATGAGGAAACTGAGTCTGAATTTAGTTAACTGACTTGCCCAGGCTCATACCACCAGCAAGTGTGTGAGGCTGTGTTTGAACTTGGGTCTTCCTGATTCCATGGCCAGTCCTCGCCACACTGGCATAATAAGCTATTCTGATTATTACTATTGTTGGGTTTTTGTGCATTAGCAATTTGTTTTGCCAAGCACTTCACATACACAGTACCAGCTGATCCTTGCGACATCCCTACTGATGGGTGCACTCCATATCAAAGGCTCCAGCTGACAGAGGAACAAAGTAAGGGCTAGAAAAGAGAAACAAACTACTCAGGGTCATAAGCCTGTTAACGTCCAATGCAGGATTGGAGCCGAAATTTTCCTGACTCCAAGTAAATCACTCTCTATTCACTAGTCACCAGTGTATATCACTTTAAAATTTATAAAAGCACTCTTTCTTGCAACAATTCCGTAGTCTTCACAGCAACTGACATTTATATGGGATGCTGAAGTTTGCAAAACAGTTTAGGGACATCATCTCATTTTAGAGAACAGATACTGTATAGGCATTATCACCTCCATTTTGCAGATTAGAAAACTGAGGCTGGAGAGATTCAATGTTTCCTATGGTCACCTGGGTAATTAATGCTGGAGCTGGGATGATGATGTTCATGAAGCATTATGACATGGAAACTTCTACTCTTCTCCTTCACTGAGTTACCTGTGAGACAATTGTAGAAGGGTTACCCCATTTCATAATGAGGGTCAAATAGACATCTGGCCAGAAAAAAACACGTCACAAAAATACATTTGAAAAGGCAAAAATAAAATGGCTTCTCACAAAAGGGCAAAACTGTGGAGATTTTCATCTACGAGCTTTTTCACTAAGAACCATTCCAACATGAAAATTCGATGGTCTGTTCTTTGAATTTCCAGGGGGCTATGAATTATCTATTTATGGCAAGAGGACAAGAGTTCATGAGAGAACCCCCTGGATGTCTGCCAATTTCAGACACCCAGGTATTCAGGCAGACTTTGTTTATACAGGGACTCAGTCACTTTGAGAAATGGGCTGTTTTCCTTCTATTGTACCAACACTCGTCTATTATGAAGCACCTCTCTCCTCTCTCCACATAGAGGTACCTAGTGCATCAAAAAAGGCATGTGCTAGAACCTGGAAAAATATAACAGGTATTAAATTGCCTCTGATAGTTTGAGTAAACAATAAATCAATCCTCAGAGAAAGTAAATGCTCAAGAAGCAGGAGGCCAGGGAGCAGCTAGGTGGCACAGTGAATAGAGCACCTGCCCTGGAATCAGGAGTACCTGAGTTCAAATATGGCCTCAGACACTTAACACAAAAACTAGCCATGTGATCTTGGACAAGTCACTTAACCCCAATTGCCCTCCAAAAAGCAAAAAAAAAAGCCACATACATTGAAAGAGCATTGAACTTGCAAACAAGAGACAAGAGTTCAAATCTCAGCTTTGCTACTCATTTATTGGATGACATTTATCAAAACACTTAATCTGTCAGTGTCCTATGGAACCCTAAGATTATCAATTGTAAAACAGCTGCTGTGGAGAAATTTCTATACTAGGAGTTTACTATGCTGATATAAACACAAATCTGGTGACTATCTTTCCTTATTCCCTTCCCCCTCCTCCTTCCCAAAGGATCGTGGGGTCCAAAATTTAGAACTAGGTGGAAACTTAGAAGACATTGCGTTCAAATTCCTCATTTTAAAGAGAAGAAAATGAAGCTGAGGGAGGGGAAGTGACACTCAAGGTCACAAAGCTGGGTCATAGAGGGTCTGGGATTTAAACCATTAAGATTTATGAAGTGCTTTGAGGTTTGCCAAATCATTTTCTTATATTTAGCTAATTTTGTAGTCACAAAATCTGGTGAAGTCATGGTATGTTATCTATCTACCTCTAATAGATGAGAAATATGAGGACCATATAGTTTAACTTAGTCAAGGTCACACAGGAATTACATGTCAGAGGTGGGATTCAGGCTGAGATCTTCCCAACTCCAAGTCTAGGACTCTATCAAGATTCAGTAATTCATTAAAAATAATTTCAATAACCTCTTTTGACTCATTTAAAATAATTATTCCTTTTTCTGACTTTTTCTTTGGTCTTCCTATTGTGACCATATAAATAAGGTAAAACAGAAGTTGAAATATATTACTTGTGACATCCCAAGTGCTGAAAAAATAGTGTTTATTTTAATCATTTGTATATTTTCTTTTTTCAAAACTAAGTAATAGAATATAGAATCTTTATTACACACATTGCAATTTAATTTAGATGCAATTTTCTCAGTTAAAGAATCACTTAGCCCATGGCCTCAAACACATCCCCTACAAGGGCCTCCCCTCAGTAAATTACTAGTGTATATTTTATATTTAACTTTCTATGGGCATACCACTCTTCCCATCCTCTTCCTTCTATGTCCCCAGGAATCTAAGCTCTTTGGGGGGAGAGTATTGTTCTCTTTTTCTCCTAATCCCCTGTACAAGGCACATAAAACACTTAATAAATGCATACTAGATTGTCTGGTGGATAGAGGCACCAGGCCTGGAGTCAGGAAGATTTATCTTTCTGAGTTCAAATCTGTCCTCAGACACTTAGTAGCTGTGTGAGCCTGGACAAATCACTTAAATCTATTTACCTCAGTTTCCTCATCTGTAAAATGAACTGGAAAAGGAAATGGCAAATCACTCCAGTATCTTTGCCGAGAAAACCCCAGAAGGGGTCATGAAGAACCAGACACAACTGTAAAAGACTGAACAACAATAAATGTCCTAGGTTCAAAGAACTACCTCTGCCACTTGCTGCCTATATGGCCTTGGGTGAACCTCCCCTAGCCTTTCTGGTCCTCGATTTCCTTATCTTTAAAATGAATGGTTTAAACTAGATACCCTCTCTGGCTCCTTCCAGCTATAGAACTATGATGCTATAATTCTAGAAATTAAAGCAAATTGAATTAGGAAAAGGGGAACACTGCCAGTCAGAAGAGGCCTCTGTACAGCTCATCTACTCTATTTCTTTCCAACAGTATCCTCTACATTCTTCTGGAAGATTCTAATTCTCTTTTGTTTAATAAAAACAACAACAACAAAAATCCAACCCAATCTAATTTCTAATACCACAACTACTGCTGCTTTTTACTTGGGTTTCTCCTTTGGGGGAAATATTTCTCCAGTTTGCATAAGTTTATTAATGAGTTTTGGTTAATTCCAGTGTGTGGTCCCCAAGAGTGAATTTCAGTACTTAAGGGAGCCAGTCACAGCCCTTTGTCTTGTGACAGCACATTAGCCATGGGAAAGGCATTGTTTTCCTGGGGTATTAATCAGAAGTGACAAGAGGAAGAGCTCAAAGAGTAACCCTTGTAGTATCAGCACCGAGGGATTTCCACAGACTACATTGTTTCTGTGCCTGCTCTCATTTGTGCTTATGTGATGTCCCAGAGTTGTTCCAGACAGCTCGTGTTGATCCTATCTTTAGGAAAAACTTCCTTCATCGAGCTCCTGCCACCCCTGTCACAGGCTGACAAGAGGGCAATTGAAGCAAACACAAAACAAGATTATTGGTAGTTCCTTCCCTTCGTGGAGGATGGAGTCCTTCCACTGGACTCTATATACAGCTTAGAGTTGTGCTTATTTTATGGAGCTTTTGAATAGCTTAAAATTTTTGGTTGATATCTTGTTTTTATATCCTTTTCACTGTCAAATGTATCCATTCTTTCCCCATCTCTTCCATTCCTGGTAACAGTAAAGAGGAAAGGGAAAGCCTGTTCAGCAAACTAAACAGTATCTTGAGTCTGACACTATATGTGATATTCCACACCCATAGTCCTCTACTTCTATAAAGAAGAGTGGGAGGTTTTGTATGCATTTTTGAAAGTTAAAATGAATCACAATGAGGAGAGGGAGTGGGGAGAGTGAAAGAGAGAGACAGACAGACAGAGGCAGGGAGAGACAGAGACAGGCACAGAGAGACAGAGACACACATATAAAGAGAAAGATACAAAGAGAGCAAGTGACAGAGAGAGAGGAGGGAGGAGGGTCAGAGGAAGAGAGAGAGAGAGAGAGAGAGAGAGAGAGAGAGAGAGAGAGAGAGAGAGAGAGAGAGAGAGAGACTCTTTGGAAGAGACTCTTTATAGACTAGGGGGCATTTCCCTTGGGTGAGCTCCAGGACCCCTCTCTCTCTTGATTGAGTTGAAAGAGCTCCTTCTTCTGTACTGTCTGGTACAGGGGTGGGGAACCTGTAGCCTTGAGGCCACATGTAGTTCTCTAGGACCTCAATTGCAGCCCTTTGACTGAATACAAACTTTCTAGAACAATTCCCCTCATATAAAGGATTTGTTCTGTATAAAACTTGGACTCAGTCAAAAAACCACACCGAAGGACCTAGAAGGTCACATGTGGCCTCAAAGCTGCAGATTCCCCTCCCCTGGATATATATTATTCTATGCATATATTCTCTGATTTCTGTTTTTTAAGTTAATTTATTTAATTTTAGTTTTCAACATTTACTTCCATAAGTTTTAAATTTTTTCCTTTCCATTGCTTCTCCCTCCCCAAGATGGCCTATAATCTGATATACATTCCTATTAAACATATTTTCACATTAGTCATGTTATATAGAAGAATTACAATGAATGGAAGGAACCATAAGAAAGAAAAAAACACTAATTTTTGTTTTTCTATGATTTGGACAAATGGGTTTCTTTGCTATCTACTATGTGTGTTGATTGTGGCACTGAAATGGGTCAAGCCTTGGATATAGTGCTTGAGGTCCCCCTTCCCTTCACTCATAGAAATCCTTCTCCTCTACCCTTGTCTCTACCTATATGAGATAATATTTGTAAGTGTTTTGCAAACCTTAAAGCTCCACATAAGTGTCACATCATCATCTTTATCATCGTCATCATCATCTTCATCTTCATCATCGTCATCATCATCATCATTATCATTATCTTCTCAGCATTTAGAGAGTTTCTTTGGAACACAGATTTAGGACCCCAGGACTGAAGGAACCTCAGAAGTCATCTAGCTTAAATGTCTGATTTTATAGATGAGGAAACTGAGGCTGTCTGTTAAGTGACTAGCCGATGGTTACTCAAAAACTGAACTCAGAGATAGGGTTTGAACCCAAAAATGATATTTAAGCTTATCTAGTCCAACTCCTTCAATTTATAGATAAGAAAATTGAGGCCCAGAGAAACCCAATTAGTCCATGGTCATGTAGATAATCAATAGTAGAGCTAGGATTTTCTTCACCTTAAAGCTCACACTCTTTCTCCTGGGCTACACTGTCTTATATCACTTTACTCTGAGCTATAAACCTGCAAAATACCATAACAAAATACTTGATAGAGGCAGGGAAGGAACTAAGATTTTGCCTTACTTTTTTTAAACATGCTGAGTCTGACCACAAAAACCCCCAAATATTTTCATGTGAACCTAGCTCCTCTCAACTTTGTGTCTCATAGCAGAAAAGTCCAAGCCTAGATCTGAGACCAGTGAAAAAAACTCTTGCTGCCTCCAACCTTGCCTGGTCTTGGTCACCAGTACATTAGTGATAACTGCCTGCAATGGTTTGCAGCCATAGGGAGTTTCCTTTGTAGAAGTACAAGAAAGACAATGAGGCCATTCTCCATGTATCACAGAAGGAAACAATTTTCCATTGTTTTTTTTTCTTATACTGCCCTTCTTTGTTAGCTTCTAACAAGAACCAATAAGAAATCCTTAATCTGTTACACATAGGCTATACATTATGGAAAGACAAAAACCCTTTGCAAAAGAATGGAAAGAACATATTCTTGTATAATTTTATAAATCTTTTAGTATTTCATTTTCTTTTTCTTGAAATTAGTTGGGTATATGAATTTACAGGCTCCAAATCAAGTCAAAGAGGATTTTTTAAACACCTACTTACAATGTGCCAGCCACTATGCTCAGTATGGGAAAGGCAAAACACAGTCCCTGCCCTCAAAGAGCTCCCAGTCAAATGGGTAAGTTGTTTCAAATATATTCCACTTCCATATATATCCCTCTCCCATCTCCTACCCAGTGAGAAGCTATTTACTCATAAAATGCATCCAGAATAGCTACATGGCAATCTGAAAGAGGACTCTGCATGAGCAGAGGTGGGTGGTGTTGGTGGTGGTAAAGACACAGTCCTTGCCCTCTAGGAATATACAACAAATGGAAAAAACCACATGCAAAATGCTAGGTTAAAAAAAGGTACAGACAGAGTAGGTGGAAGGTAATCTGAAAGGGGAGGGCACTGGTAGCTGGGGAACTAAGAAAGACCTCCTGAAGTAGGGTTTGAGCTGAATCTTGAAGAAAGTCAAGGGAGCTATGAAATAGAGGTGAGGGGGTAGAGCATTCCAGGTATGGGAACAGCCAATACTAAGGCCCCACATAGAGAGAGGCTGAATTAGGTATGCTTCCATCCTCCCACCATGAGCAAAGGGCATGACGCTGCTGCAGAGAACACAGGAACTTTCCTATATGTGGAAACCTCTGTCCCCTATATGATCACAATGTGAAGAACAGGAAAGTGGGAATAAATATCCAGGGTCCTCTCCAGATCCTCTCTTCCCAGGGTCTTGGCGAAAGCTTCTCTTGGCTCCATACATTAAAATGTCCAACCATTGACATTGTTAAAAGTTCAAAGCATTGTAGTCAGCTTGGGAATCAAGAGAAGGAAGAGGCCACTGTTAATCAATCCAAGCATTCTGAAACACCTACTATGGATTACTCAGTGTGCTAGGCACTGAGGATACCAAGACAATATGACATGAGGTTTACAGCAGCCTTGTCTGGCCTGTAGTGCTCCTGTCTAAAATGAGCTTTCTCTTCTACTTTTCATAATTTAATTCAATTAATTAAAAAATGGATGGACCTAGTAGGAATTAGGCATACAAAGGTAGAAATGAAAAGTCCCTGACTTTTAAGGTCATACATTATTTGGGGTGGGAGGGAAGACATGTACATAGAAAATTAAATACAGAATACAAATTAATTTCTGGGGCCAGGTTGTTACTGGTAATGCTAAGAAAGCTAATTGTATCTTTTAGGCCACAAGATGATACACCCCCAAATGAACCAATTAGCCTTCTGACAGGAATAATTTCCATCTGTTATGATGTCACAGTGTGCTAGAGTTTAATGGCTTCTGAACATGTGATATTTGTTCACTGCTGGTCACTTCCTTTCTCTAGGCTATGGTTTTCTCTTCCATAAAATGAGTGAGTTGGACTCAGTGACCTCAAGCCTCCTTTCAGCTTTAAATCTGAGCTACTCTGATACTAGCGGGCTGTGGACCCCTGGGAAGCCATGGAATCACTGCCAAGGGCCCATAAATCTGCTATGTTCCCCAAGTACTGTCATTTTTCAAATGTCTGTATATACTGCTGTGATAAATGAAACACACATTCATTTTAAAAGCATTACTAAATTCCCATTTGCATTTTGTTAGCATCTATTTTCTCAATCAAGCGGTACTAATAGTACAACTGCTATTATCAAAATGAGGGAATTGGACCAGCTGTCCTTTGAGGTCCCTTCCATTTCTCCCTCTGGGACTTCAGGTTCTTCTGAAACAGTTTGAAATTGGGAACTAAAAGAGCATCCCCATATTTGAAAAGGTTGGATCCGCTGGTTGGGGGAAGGAGTCCTGAACATGGAGTCAAGAAGCCATTTCTTTGCTCTTTGGCCTCAGACAAGATATTTAAATTTTTGAGCCTCAATTTTTTCAGGGCATAGAGATGGAACAGAATTTGAAGAATTGTCCAGCCCTTTCAATGATCCCACATTGATCACTACTGCAAAAATCCAGCTTTTTCTCACCAATAAGTCTGTAAAGAAGCACTAAGCTAAGTCCTGGGGATATAAAGATGGGCAAAAGACCATCTCTGTTCTCAATTTATAATTAAGAAAGATGAAATTGAGAAAAGGCCATTGGATTTGGTAGAGAGCACGTTGTCTCCTCTATTGGCTTATGGTCTAACTCAGGATATAGCATGAAAATAATCTTTGGCCAGTGAATTCATCAATCAGGCAATAGGCATTTATTAAGAATCATGACTGCAATAATCTTGGAGGAATTACATTAAATGGGAATTGTAGAGGCTTCCTATAGTGGGTAGAATTTTATCGTGGACTTGAGGGAGTCCAGGGAAGCCAGGAGACAGAGAAATCCGGGAATGGGGGAAAGATAATGAAAATTCACAGTCAGGAGATGAGGCATTATTTGAGAGGAACAGCAAGGAGGCCAGGCTCATTGGATTGTAGGGTTTGTGGTGGAGAGTAAGTTTTAAGAAGTGTAGAACAGTAGCAGGGAACCAGGTTATCAAAGATTTTGAAAGCCAAACCTAGGATTTTATATTTCATCCTGGAAGTGATAGGGAACCATTGGAGTTAATTGACATGGTCAGACATGTAGTTTAAGAAGACTAATTAGACAGTGGAGTAAAGATCAGACAGGAGTAGGGAGAAGCATGAGGTGGGGAGATGACCCAGTAGGCTATTGCAATGATGATGACCTACATCAGGGTAGTGGGAATGTCAGAGAAAAGAAGGTGTTATGTAGGAGATATGCCATGAAGATAAAATTGACAGGACTCAGCAACAGATTGGATACTGGAGGAGAGAAAGAATGAGATGATATCAATGGTGAAGTTTAAATTGTGAGTCTGGGTGACCAGGAGAATAATAGTGCCATCAACGGTAATAAGGAAGTTAGGAAGATGAAAGGATTTTGGGGAAAAGATGATGAGTTTAGATTTGGGCATGTTGAGTGTTATCTATTTATAGGCACCCAGTCTGATATATCTAATATAAGTCTAGGAAAGAAATTAGCATAGAGATGATCATTGAATCCATGGAACTGATGAGATCCTTAAGTGAAATAGTATAAAGGGAGAAGAGAAGAGAGCCTAGTATAGAACCCTGTAACACAGCCATTGTCAGAGGGTAGGGCCTGGATGAAGATCCAGCAAAGGAGATTGAGAGACTAGTGAGACAGATAGGAGAAGAATCAGAATAGACTGGTGTCATGAAAACCTAGGGAAAAGAAAGCATCAAAAAGAAGGTCATTGACAGTGTCAAAGGCTGAAGAGAGATCAAGAAGGATGAGGATTGAAAAAAGGCCATCGGATTGGTTAAGTAAGAAGTAATTGGTAGCTTTGGAGAGTAGTTTGGTTGAAGCCAGACTTCCAAGGGTTAAGAAGAGAATGAAAGGAGAGGAAGTGAAGATATTGATTACAGATAGTTTTCTCAAGTTTATACACAAAAGGGAGGAGAGATATTGGATGATTGCTAGTAAGGATAAATGAAATAAGGGCTTTCTGAGTATGGGAGAGACATGAGCATTGATTGTAGATGTCTTCTCAAGAAATTTAACCACAAAAGGCTCTAAATTGATAGCAGCAAGAGGGATGGGAAAGTTTCATAGTAAAAAGAGGGGAGGGAGGGTGCCATGTATTGTAACAAAAACTAGAGTAAAGCCTTATACACGTTAGATGAATCACTCAGGGGAGATGTATGAAAAAACATGTGTAAGCATCATACAGAAGGAGAAGACCCTTGCAGTCTGTCCTGGTTAATGGAATACCCATATTGAGGAGGTCAGGAATCACAATGTCAGCAGCACCATTGCCACTCATGATCATGATTTATAACCCCACCACTACCTCACTTTTACAGAACACTTTAATCTTTGCAAAGTTCCTTTTGGACATTCCTTATACAGTGCCTGGCACATAGTAAACCTTTAATAAATGCTTAGTGATTGCTTGATCTCATTTTAGCCTTCTCCTGCCCCATACTAAGGCTCAGGGAGGTCAAGAGTCTTCTCAAGGTCACATAGATACTGAATAACTTGGACCAAGTCTGAACTTAGATATTCCTAGCTCTCAAGTCCCATATTCCATACATGAGCTCACCTAAGTATGCAAGTGAAGTCATAGAAAACACACTGTCCCAATGTTACAACAAGCCAAGAGCACAGGTATAACTCTCTGCTTTCTCAACATTTTCTCATACCTAATTCTTCATGGAATGAACACCCAGCAGAATTAGCTGGAATGTCTATTATTAAATTTGGATACATATGTGATCTCCCTAGCAGCAGATCAGCTCCTCTCCAAGGCTGGTTGAATGGTTTAAAGCAGAACCTTCTGGTGGGTTTAGGATGATGGTGATTGTGGAGATGGCAATTAGGATGAAGATAGAAATGATGGAGACAGTGAGTGGGATGATGGTGCTAGAAATAGTGATGGGGATGGTGGGGATTATGGTGGTGGGGAGAGTGGTGATTTATTATAGTGCTAATGGAGAGGGTGGTTGGGAAGTCAGTGGCAGGGATGAAAATTAGGATGGTGATTGTTAAGGGGATACTGAAAACAGTATTGGGGAAAGTCATTGGTTGTCGTTTTCTTAAATTGGAATTGTGTTTGTTATCCTAGAAATTTCACAAACGAGAGAGAGAGAGAGAGAGAGAGAGAGAGAGAGAGAGAGAGAAGAAGAAGAAGAAGAAGAAGAAGAAGAAGAAGAAGAAGAAGAAGAAAAAGAAGGAGGAGGAGGAGGAGGAGGAGGAGGAGGAGGAGGAGGAGGAGGAGGAGGAGGAGAAATAGCACAGGAAAGAAAGATCTCATGATACAACCCCTATCAAATGTTAAGTAGCTTGGAGAGAGAGTTACTAAACATTTTGCTGTGGCATTTTCAATTTGGAAGAGGATGTGTTGCTTTTTCTAATGTTACTCCCTAAGGCTATATCTATAACACCACATCAAGACCCAAAACTCAATAAATTCAAACAACAGACTATAAACTCTTTGAGAATACAAACATTCTTTAAAAAAATTACATCTCTAATATCTAACAAAATGTCTTGCATATAATAGGTGCTTAATAAATGTTTCCTAAATTTGTTAAATACACCAAATATGGAGCAGTGGGAAGGCTACTAGATTTAAAATTAGAGAACATGGTTCAAATTCCAATTCTACTACTAACTAGTGGTGTGTGACCTTGACAGGCCTCAACTCCTAATACAATGAGCATGTTAGATTAGTTGACTCCTGTCAAACTCTAAAATCTAAATATTTACAAGCTCAGTATATATGTATATGTATATGTATGTATATGTATATGTTTATGTATATGTATATATATATGTGTATGTATATATGTAAATATATTTCAATTTCTATCAGACCTATAATGTGGCAGAATTATTCTCTTGCCCCCATTTTTCACTGAGACCAGTCACTAAGTGATCTTTCTAACAAGAAGGCTATGTGCCAATCATCATTGAAGACTCATAAATGCCATTTTCAAATGGAAACATTGAAAACTGTGAAATGGGTTTAAAAATAGAACATGGTGAGAAATAGTTCTTGCTGTGACAATTTTCAGAAGGCAGTGCTAAGATAAACACTGGCCCAGCTTTATTTTAAGAAGAAGACACCAAATGGGATAGCCAGTGTCAACTGCAACATCAGAATGCTTCCTTGCCAGTTGGTTTTCCAGTGACTCTGAAAGGAAAAAGCCTCTAGGGCTCTATTTTGGTTGAAAAGAAAAAAAGGAAGAGCCCCCACCAAACTAGACAGAACCACACCAGGCCCTGCTGTTAAGTAACTGGAGCAGAAAATCAACAGGGATCCTTGACTTAAATCTTTGGAAGAAAATTTAGCCTTTTTCTAAATCCTGTTTTAGCACAAATCAGAATTTTTTTTTAGTTTGTTTCAAGAGATGGCACAAAATATTAAAGATTCAGTAAAAAAGATGAATGCACACATCACTGCTAGAGAATTGCATGAGAAATACTTTTTGTGTGTGATACAGCTAGAAATTGAACAAGAGTGGGCAGATATATGTAAGTGGGGCTGGGTTCTGGTCTTGGTTTGGCCAAGTTATTTCATTGGCTATTCAACAAGCAGTCACGCACAATGATGTTCCAGGCACTACTAACTGGTTGAGTGGCCTTGGGTATGTCACTTCCCTCTCTGAGTCTTAAATTTCTGATATATAATTGAGACATTTCTTACTCTGTTATTCTATAAATGGGGATAATCCAATGGCTCATAGACCATCTCCACACCACTTTCATTTTGACATACAGATAAGGAAACTGAGGTTCGAGAGGTTAGATGACTTGTCCAAGGACTTGCCCAGATTTTGAACTTAAATATTTCTTGATTCAGTTGTAGAATCAGGGTTTGAATCTAGGACCCCTGCTTCCAAATCCAGCTTTTCTTTCCATAGTATCATGGATACCTCTCCCATAATTCTTGTACTACCTACCTCTCAGTCTTCAAATGCAACAACATACCTAAAGTACTTTGTAATCCTTAAAATATCATACAAATGCCAGCCATTATTATTCTAAGACCTCAAGTTATTAACTTACGAAAAATCATGTTAGGGCCATAAAATAGCCTTTTTAAAAATGCATTAGCAGATGAGTTAGTTTATAGTTCTGTTATGAAAGACAGTATCTTGTTAGCTAAAGTAAGATTCTGTGCTTAAGTTGTCCGTATGGTAACTGAGCCTCATGGGCCTTGATTGGAGAAGTTTAAACACACTTGAGAAAGAGTTTTCCAGGAAATTTGTTCCAGGAAATGAAACAAGTTGCAACTTCTGTATGCTTCAGTTTCTTTATCTGTTAAATGGGGATAAAAGGAGCACTTATGTCCAGGGTTATGGTGCAGATCAAATTAGAAAATGTGGGGAAAATGCTCTGTAAAACATCTACAAACGCTGGCTGTGATTAGAACTGGGAAGAGACTGTTAGATTGTGAACTCTCTGTGGGAGAGAATTCTTTTTTTGCCTCTTTCTGTATCCCTGGCACTTAGCACAATTTCTGGCCCATGAGTAGGATTAATAAATGTTTATTGACTAATATTTATATAGTGTTTTGCAAACAAAGAGAAGTACTTTCCCATCCAACTCCCCCTGGGAGTTAGGTGTTATCACTCCCAATTTACAAATAAGGAATCTGTGTCTCAGAGAGGCGACTCACCCAGGGGGCACTTATTAGATGTAGGACCTTGGGCAAGAGAAATGGTGGATGTGACAATCTCTAAGGTTTCTTCTATTCAAGCCTTCCCAACTACAGACCTAACACACTATTTATTTTGCCAGTTTGCCTCAATGAAAGTGTAAGCACATCTCAGGAAAATATTTGTCAACAGGTTTTCAACTCAATTTAGTAAATATCTGCTAAACACCTACTGTGTGTAGAGTTCTAAGCTAGACCCGAAGAAACAAAGACAAAACCAAAACAGCCCCTTCCTTCAATGAGTTTACATTTTAATTTTGATTTTTGGGGGGGTATGTGTTGTATTACATAGAATATTACCTTCTTGCCCATGTATGGGATAGTCATGCAGAATCATGTCATCAACACTTATTAGAGAAGGGGCTTGAGACCAGATTTTTTTTGTCTCTGAGTTAGGTTCTTTATATCCACTGTCTCTTTTAATAACTACATTGGTTTATATACAAATAGAAAATTTTAAATGATGATGATGATTAATAATAAAAGGGTAAAGCATAACCTCTTTGAACCTCAGTTTCTTTCATAACATGGGGCGTGGGGGGGGCTGGTGGGCTCTGAGGACACTTCCAGCTCTAAATCCAGGATACTACATGAATCTTTTGACTTCTCTGTGTGAGTCACTGGACTTTCTTCTAGTTTCCCACACTGTGATGGGGGGAAGAAGAATGTCTCTGTATCACTCTTTCTAGTTCACAAAATCCTTCTTTGTACTTCAAACCTTAAAATGACCCTAGGAGATAGCAAGGCAGATCTTATCTACGTTTTACAGATAAGAAAACTGAAGCTCAAAGGAGAAATGACTTGTCTTCAAGTCTCCTGACTCCTAAACTGGGACTCATCCCACTCTCCCACACACTTTCTGTCCAATAGCAAGCTTAAGTGGAGAAGAGTGGTGGCAGGGGGTTAGGGAAGGGGAATCTTTTGCTTGTTTTCTCCTCTATTAGATTATGAGCTCCTCGGGCAGGGACTCTCTTTTGCCTCATTTCATATCCCCAACACTTAGCACAGTGTAGGCACTTAATAAATGCGCATTGACTGACTGACTTCATACACCAGTACAGAATCTGTGATGTTATCTGGGTGGACACTTCCTGAACCAATTTTTCTCCTTCATGTCCTCTCTATCTTCATGAGTTGCTGTGGCTTACAAGTCCATCCCTCTTTGACTAAGCTGGGCATGAAACCCTTCAAACTTTGACCATCTGGTTCAGATGCAGACATCTTGGTTCATTGCTGAACCCATAAATGAAATCCTTTTGACTTGGCAGGACCTTTTAGAGTTTGCCCTCTGCTGGCCAAACCTTTGAGAACCCAGAGTTTCCTGTGATGTAGTGGAAACAATGTTTGATTTGGAATCAGAGGAGCTGGATTCAGATCCTGACTTTGCCACTAACTACATGTGTGATTTTGAGCACATCACACCCCTTCTCCAGTCTTCAGTTTCTTCAACTATAAATTGAGGGGGTTTGAGCACATAACCTCAATGTTCTTTCTGACTCTAAGTTTATGATTCCATGATTCTTTTTTCAAATTTTTTTTTTTTTTTGCTTTTCGGAGGGCAATTGGGGTTAAGTGACTTGCCCAAGGTCACACGGCTAGTTTTTGTGTTGTGTCTGAGGCCACATTTGAACTCAGGTCCCCCTGACTCCAGGGCCAGTGCTCTATTCACTGCACCACCTAGCTGCCCCAATTCCATGATTCTTTAAGGCCCTTCAGTAGATTTTGGGGAGAAGAATAAATCATGGAGGGTGGATTTAGTTCAACTATTGTTCAGAGAAGCAGAAAAAGAATAGCATTCCCATTCTGGCTGGTATGTCACATCATTAGCCTCAACCTCTCTCTTCCTCCAGTACCTGTTTAGTAATTGATTCAGAATGCTTGCTAGTTTACTTACCAACAGATCAATCAATAAACAAGCAGAAAAATCTAAATATCTCTTCCTTATGGCAGCCTTCCAAATACTTGAAGATAGCAATTATGTCAACTAAGTCTTCTCTCCTCCAGGTTAAGCATTTCCTTTTCCTTAATTCTATTATTCTATAAGTGTGGATAATCAATTAGAATGCAGATTTAGAGTGAGAAGGGACCTTGGAGGTCATTTAGTCCAAACCCCTCATTGTTTTACTGCTTGGGAAACTGAGACTCAAAGCGGTTACATGGAGATATTTGTTGACTGAGTGGCAGAGTCAGGATCTGAACCTTTGCCCTCTATTCTCCAAACCCAGTGCTTTTTTCATTGACCCCCTGGCACCTCACCAATTATCCCTGTGATCCTCATATGAGATATATGAGTATAAAGTACTTTGTAATCCTTAAAGTATTATATAAATTTGAGCTGTTATTATTCTAGGACTTTACTTGATTAGCTTATTAGGAGCTTAAAAATCCATATTAAGGCCCTTTACCACTCTGGTTGTCCTCTGGATTTTCTCCAGATATTTAATGCCCTTCCTAAAATGTGGCATCCACAAAGGAACACATTTCTTCAGCTGTGGTCTGACCGGGCAGAGGAGAGAGGTACTCTCTAACCTTCTGTGTTCTCTACTCCATGCCTCTCCTAATTCCAAATGAGACAAAATTCAGTGGTGGTTTTTCTTTTGGGGAGGAGGGGGGTGGCCATTTCTAACTCTTAAACTAACCATCTAATTTTAAGTGAACTTTAGTCATTCCCCTGGCAGGGTAGAGCATATTCAAACCATGTCCTCCTGGAATTATGCTTCCTTGAGCTCGATTGCATTAATTTTTGAGGCTACCATATCCTTTGGTTACTCCTCCAGCTTGCCAAATGAGTCAACAATAACCAAAAAACTCCATTTTTTTGATTGGAGACTATTTAACTACATTCAGCTTATCTCCAGCTTACAAAATTGATCATTCTGAACCTGAGTGTAAGACTTTACATTTATCTCTATTGAATTTTATACAAAGATCTTTGAGAATAGGAGTTGTTTCATTCTCTGTGCTTGAATCCCCAATGCCAGGGTTGCTGATTGATTGATTATATTTGGCCCATTGGTCAAGCCTATAAAGATCAAATTAAGTACTTTCACCCCAATGCACTTTCCATTCTTCCACCTTGCCTTTTTAGCCATCTTGTTGGATGGCTGTGATTAATATGGCCTTAATGAATTGGATAAGCCAAGTGAACTAGATGTGATTATCTAGACCTTTCTCTTTTATGCTTCTACCAAGGGGAAAGTGTAGCCTAGTATATAAAATGTTTGCCTTGGAGACAGGAAGACTTGGCTTCAGATTCTGCCACTGATTCTTTATGTGATTATGCCTAAATCAATATGCTTTTGTGGGTACTAGCTTCCACATCTGTGAACTGGGGTAACACCTACCTTACAGGGTTATTGTGAAGACCAAATGAAATGATGAATATAAAGCATGCTGCCAACCTGGAAGTGTCATAAAATGCCAGCTATTATTACTGTTATTCTTTCACACGTACAGATGGGTTTAGATGACAGAGAAGGTGGTGGTGATTTGGCAGTCACTGGGTTAGGTTAATCTCATCTTTATAGATGACTCAGTGAGATATGTCAGGCATACCAAATTTCACTTTGGCACATGAATCATTTGAATGGAATCTCTCTATTGATCTTTGGGTAATTGTCGAATATCCCTTTCCTTTTGTGTTGTGTAGTTTCTGCTTGGATTTATCTGCTTATTGCAGACAAATTGAAATATAAAGTTCAACATATTTATTTCTGCTTCCTTTGACTGTTTTTTACATATGAGCTTTTTCATTTGAGGAAACAATTGATGCTGCACACACAATAAAGCTTCCTCTCTCTTTTTTCAAGTTAACTATTTGGCACAGAATTAAAAGAGCATTCATCAGCAGTCCTGGATGAAACCATGTGGAAATTTGACTTTCACTCTTAAAAAAAAAGATGGTGTAAAGAAGGAGAGACATTTCCTTGGGAGTAAAAGCAGCAGTGAGGGGCTTAGAGGTTGCTTTGATTTTATGAGATGCTTTATAAGAGCTTTTCTATTGGGCCTTGAAATAAAACACATATTGTTTAGCAAGAGACCTTTTGGTTGAATAGTTCATAAAAGGCCTTTGCAGACTGAATGAGCAAAACACTTCAGTTTTCTGCTGCCTCATGAGGCCTCCCTCAAAGAGGGCATAGAATTCTAAGACCTCGGTGAGGCAAGCAAAGGATTAACCAAGGCATTTGCTGTTCTTGGTTCAAGGATTGAAGATTCAGTGAAGTAACAGCAAGAAGTAAGTCTTAAGGTATGGGGTGGCTCTGCCTCACTATTAGATGATTTCAAACCCCAACTATGGTTACTCACACAACCTGTGTGACCATGGATAAATTCTTCATACTTCTCTGGAACTCAGTTTCTTCATCTGTAAAATGAGGGAGCTGGACGTGACAGCTTTTTTTCCAGATTCAAACCTGAGTCCATGATCATGAATTCACATGCTCTCAAAATTCTTATTTGGGAATATAGTAGCAGCTTAGATTTTTTAATCTAATTTTTAAAAACATTTTTAGTTAAAATTTTGAGTTCCAAATTCTATTCTTCCCTTCCTTCCCTCACCCTTCCCTGAGATGGTAAGCAATTTCATATGCTTGCTTGTGTATGTAATATATAACATGTAACAGAATCTATAACAATATACATGTACAATTATATAAAATATTTCCATATTACTCATTTTGTATAGGAAGACTGAAATAAAAGAAAATAAATGAAAGAAAATGACAAATAGCATGATGTAGTCTACAGTCAACCAATAAAACTTCTTTCTCTGGACACAGATACTATGCTTCATTATTAGTCCTTTGGGATTGTCTTGGATAATTGTATTGCTGAGAATAGCTGTCATTCATAGTTCTTCATTGTACTATGTTGTTACCATGTGCAATGTTTTCCTGTTTCTGTTCACTTTGCCATGTATCAGTTCATGTAAGTCTTTCCAAGATTTTCTGAAATCATTCTGCTTGTTATTTCTTATAGCACAATAATATTCCATTATAATCATATATTACAGTTTGCTTAGTCATTCCCCAGTTGACAGGTATCCCTTCAATTTCCAATTCTTAGCCACCATAAAAAGAGCTGCTCTAAATATTTTTGTACAAATAGGTCCTTTCCCCTTTTTTGGATGTCTTTGGGAACAGCCTGGATTTTTAAAGATGTGTCCCTGAAGAGAGGGCTGAAGCAGGACTTATGAATTATGATACTGAAATAGGTAAGTGCTGAGGACCAGGTATCCTCTCTAATCTCTGTTGGTTTTTGGGTTTACCTGTCTGCTTATCTCAGCCAATTATAAGGAGTGAGACTTCAGTCCACTAGGGAACAAATTCAGTTAGCTTATTAAGCACTAGCTTTATTCCAGTCATTGTGCTAGGCATTTGAGACAGAACTAAACAGTCCCTGACCTCAAGGAGCTTAAGTTAGGAGAAAACAATGTGTGTGTGTGTGTATGTGTGTGTGTGTGTGTGTGTGTGTGTGTGTACATATAGAATATAGATGCATATATGAATTTATATATTTTCTAATGTATAATATTTTATTTTCCCCCGATTATGTTAAAACAATTATTTTAACATTTGGGTTTTTTTTAGTTTTAGTTTTGAGTTCCAAGTTCTATTCCTTTCCCCTCCCTGAGACAGTAAGCAATTAGATATAGGTTTTGTATATATCTTTTTTTTTTTCTTTTTGGAGGAAAATTGGGGTTAAGTGACTTGCCCAAGGTCACATGGCTAGTTAAGTGTTAAGTGTCTGAGGCTGGCTTTGAACTCAGGTCCTCTTGACTCCAGGGCCAGTGCTCTATTCACCGTTTTGTATATATCTTAACCACACACACACACACACACACACACACACACACACACACACACACACACCAGGGGCAGCTAGGTGGCATAGTAGATAGAGCCTTGGGTTTGGAATGAGGAAGATTTCATCTTCCTGAGTTCAAATCTGGCCTCAGATACTTATTATTTATGTTACTAGCCACCAACTGTTTGCCTCAGTTCCTCATCTCTAAAATGAGCTGGAGAAGGAAATGGCAAACCACTCCAGTATCTCTGCCAAGAAAACCCCAGATGAAGTCACTAAGGGTCAGACATGACTGAAACAACTGAGAGGAGTTGTGAACTGATTCAATCATTCTGTAGAACAGTTTGAGACTATAAGAAAAGGAATATAAAACTCTGCATACCCTTTGATCCAACAATAGCACCTCTAGGTCTATATCCCAAAAAGACCATAAAAAGGGGGGAAAGGACCTATTTGTACAAAATATTTATAGCAGCTTTTTTTTTAAGGTGGCTTAGAATCGGAAATTCGTGGGATATCCATCTATCAATTGGGGAATGGCTAAACAAGCAATGACATATGATTGTAATGGAATATCATTGTACTATAAGAGATGACAAGTAGGATGATTTCAGAAAAACCTGAAAAGACTTACATGAACTAATGCATAATAGAGTGAACAGAAACAGGAGAATGTTGTACACAGTAACAGCAATATTGTTTGATGAAGAACTATGGATGACTTAGTTATTCTCAGCAATACAATTATCCAAGACAATCCCAAAGGACTAATGATGAAGCATACTATCTGCCTCCAGAGAAAGAACTGATATTGTTTGAATGCAGACTGAAATATGCTATTTTTCACTTTCTTTCATTTTTTCTTCTTTTGTTTGAGTCTTCTTGTACAAAATGACTAATGTGGAAATGTTATACATAGTTGCACAGAACCCATCTGATTGCTTCCCATCTTAGGGAGGAGGGAGGGCAGGGAGGGATAGAATTTGGAACTCAAAACTTTAAATAAAAATGTTAAAAAAAAGAAGAAAACTTGATCTCCAAAGGGAACCTTGCTGACTATGGTCTGGCATCAGGGGACCCAGAAACAGCAGGATTCTAATCCATTATTGGAACAATTTGCTCCATTGCTGAGTTTTCTTGAATGATGCCATCTCAGGGAAAACCAGGTGAGGTTCATCTGCTTCTAAAAGTCATTCTCCTTTTCACTGATTTCAGGCTCACCACTCTTTTCCAGGCTTGAACTGTTTTCTTATTTTAAATGAAATATGTGCACGAAAAAGCCAGCACAAGCCAACAGAAAAGGATGAAAAAAAGAGGAAGTCAATTTATATTTTAGCCTTTTCTACAGAAGTGTCATAAATCCATCTTGGCTGGGGGAAAATGCTGATGTTTAGTTTAAGGATTTAAAAATGTAAAGAGAATTGATTTCAGGTCTAAGGTCTCCAGGATACTTGGATATTTCTTTCAAAATCAAGTTAAACTATAGGGTAATTACTTTCCAATTTGTGAGTTGTCCAGTTTGAATTTTATTTTAAATGAAAATGCTGTGTGCCCATTAAGACATTTCTAGCACAGCAGGCCAATCACAGAAATGTCAGTTGACAGCCTGATTCTTCAAAGGTGGGGAGGTTTCTCTGAGTCTTAAAGTCTTGATATTATTGACAGTTAACCCAGTTTAATAAAAGTTGTAGAAATCAACTGCATCATAAAATGATAGCCTAAGCAGAATTTACACAGGCCTGCCTGGATCTCACTAATGAAGCACAGAGACTGATGGCATTCTGTGGGTTGATAATTTTATCCCTGTTGGATCAGCATCTTGGGATTATAACATTATAGATACTGGACTGGAGGGAAACTTAGAATGCCGTTGAGTCCAACCCTTCAATTACAAATGAGGAAACTGAGGTCCCTAAAAAGGAGGGACAGAATCACAGGAGCTGGAATGGTCCCTAGAGGCCATTGAGTCCAACCCCCTCATTTTATACATATTTGAGGAAATTGAGGTTCTGATATTTTACAGCTAAGTCATGTTGGGTAAGAGTCACTTAGCTTCTAAGTTCCTTCATCAGTGAAACTGAGATATTGACCGTGCTTAACTACATCTCTAGAGGCAGTCAGTGGCACAGTAGAGAGTATGTTGGTTTTAGAGGAGGGAAGACTTGAGTCCACATCTTTCTTTAGATAAATTAATAACTCTCTGACCCCAGGCAGGTCATTTCTATTCTTAGCTCCTGTCCTATGAAAAGGGGATAATAATAGTACCTTTCTCCCAGGGTTGTTGTGAAAACAAAATGGGATAACACATGTAAAGTGTTTTGTAAACCTTCAAATACTATATAAATTCCAGCTATCATTTTTAACATTATTACTATAGAGATATTGTGAAGAATGTTCTTTCTACAATTCAAAGCACTCCTGAAGTATGTACGTTGTTGGGCATGGTCTACTGAAGCCACGTTGATTGCTATTGAAGGCTTCCTGACCATGAGGCCTAATGGTTTCTGAAGTAAGGGAACTAGTATGGAGCAATATTCCTATTAAGTCAAAGATCTCAGACTCATACCCAGGTCTTCTGCTTCTTTACCCTCTCTTACTCTGCCTAATGGGCTAAATTGGACTCCTCTAAGCATTAAATCATGGCAGAGCAAGGGACTTCTAACTGTCATCCAGTCTCCTCCCTATTCTGTATGAACAATAGCTAATCTATTCCTGACAGAAGGTAAAACAGATTCAAGGTTGCCTCACACAGCCAATCACCCAACATTTGTTGAGCCACTGGGGGCAGAGGAGGCCTGTGCTGCTAGTTGATAAGAGAAGCATGGGGAATATCTTGACCCCATCCTTGTCTTTGAAGAGTTGAGATCCTCTTTGAAAGGTTCTCTGCTACAAAAGGGCCATGGATTTTTTTTAAGTGACAAACACAAATTAATAGATTGTAAACAGTGCCCTTGCTGCTGCTTGATTATACCAATCAATAAGTCAATCACTGAGCATTCATTAAATCTCATTCATATGCCCGACTCTGCTGAGTGAATTGGTAATTTTAGAGGGAGGGACACTAACCCTTGGGGTTTGGATGTGGGGCAAAGAAAGCTTCAAGTTGAAGGTAGAGTTTGACCTCACCTCTGAATGGGGATAAAAGAGAATGATCAGAGTTAAGTGGAACTGACATTTTGTTGCTAATAGTTGCTAAAAAAAGTGTGTGTGTGTGTGTGTGTGTGTGTGTGTGTGTGTGTGTGTGTGTGTGTGTGAAAGAGACAGAGACATAGACAGAGAGACAGAGACAGAGAAAGGAGAGAGAGAGAGAGAGAGAGAGAGAGAGAGAGAGAGAGAGAGATTGAGAGAGAATTGTAGCCTCCTAGTAGATTATCAGCTCCTTGAGGGCAAAGACTGTTCCATCTTTCTATCTGCTTGCTTTGCACAGTTACAGTTCATGGCACACTGGAGATGCTTAACAAATGCTTCCTGAATTGAACTGAACTGAATTATAAGAAATGGGAGAGAAAACTCATTTTAAAAAGCTAGACTAGTGCCTCGAACCCAGTAGATACTCAATATGTGTTTATTGATTTAAATTAAATTGAAGCCGGTAAAAGAACAGCATCCAGATCCATGCATCAGCAGTGTGGTCATCCATGGGAATGCGATTGAAATGAATGAAAGGTATAGATAAGATTCTATCTGCCCTGTGGCCTGAGTGGAAGCAAACTTTAGTCATTTCACAAAATATTGAAATAATTATATTATTGACAATGATATTGAATTAATTAGTTTAAAATTTTTGTCATTCTACAATATAGTGAAATAATTATATTGAGAATATTGAAATAAATATTTTAAAGCTTTGGTTATTCTACAATAGTGAAATAATTATATTATTGATAATAATATTGAATTTGTTATTTCAAAACTTTGGTCATTCTACAACATAATGAAATAATTATACTGTTAATAATAATAACATTGAAATAATTATTTCAAAACTTTGGTTGTTCCACAACATATTGAAATAGTTATATATTGAGAGGCATCATGGTATGGTGGAGCCAGGCAGATGTGTTGAGACCCCGACTCTGACAGCTTTCTGTCTGTGTGATCCTGGAAAAGTCACTGAATGTTTCTCCACCTCAGCTCCCTCATCTGCAAATAGAGGGGGTTGGACTTGATGTCCTCTGAAATCTCTTCTGGTTCTAGATCTCAGTCGTATGAAACTTCTTAACCAGGCATTTCATATCCTTCTCCATAATTTGGCTATAGCCAGCCTTTCCAGCCTAATTTGACACCACTCCCATTCCCTGGGCAGGAAGTAGGAGGCTTAGTCTTCTGCCTCATAGAGGTCCTCTAGTCTCACCATCTCACTTTGCAGATGAAGATCCTGAGCTTCAGAGAAGGGAAGGACTTTCCCAACTTCACACAGTGAGAGTAGAGCAAGGATCTAAACAGTAGTCTGGGTTTATTTCAGCACAGGTTGGTGAATACTTGTTGGGTATGTTGGAGGAGGAATTTTTTTTAATACAGTTTGGACTGGGTGTCTACTGAAGGCCCTTCCAACACTGAGATTCTGTGACTCCCACCAGCACGCTTTTCTGCCTGTAATTATTTTGTTCTGTCTTCTCCCACCTCCATGAATTCATGTGGCTTTCATACATACCTGGCATGTGGTCTCTCCACATCTTTACTTACTGATCCCAGTCTCTTCCTTCAAGAATCAAATTAGAAACAATCCACACCCTCAAAGAGCTTACATTCTAATCAAGGAGAGAATTTGTAAATAACTAGGAATATATAAGATTTATATGGAGTAAATGAAAGTGATCTGAGAGTAGAAGATCTAATAGTTGGGGGAGGTACCAGGAAAAGCTTCCTGTGGAAAGTGAGATTTGACCTGAGTCTTGGAGTCATAGCTAATGAGGGAGAGAATTCCAAGCACTTTACTGATATCACATGTGCCCCTCACAACAACCTTATGAGATAGGTACTACTATTATCCCTGTTATAGAGACAAGGAAACTGAGTGAGAGAGAGGTAAAGGACCTAGGGTTACACAGCTAGTAAGTGTCAGAGGCTGCATTTGAGCTCAGTTCTTTCTGATTCTAGATCCAGGGCTCTCTATTCATTGGGTTACCTAGTTGCCTTCAATGTACAGTATATTTACTATTTGTTGACAACATAGGCAAGAAGCATAATGCTATTGTTTTCTCAATGTAGAATAGCATTAAAGAACTCTTTTTGGTTGGGAGAAGGAAATATATTGAAATATGGCACCCCCAATTCCCCTTCCAACATCCAACTGAACTTAAAATGCTTAAAACACTCAACTGCAAAAGAGAACATACTTTTACTAAAGCAGATTTTTACTCTGGAGATTATAAATAAAAGTTGGAAGAAAAAGAAAAGAAACCCCACCGATGAATCTATAAATCTCAATTTTTTACGTAGGACATGATGGAATCAGGATTCAGAATTAAGAGTCCCAAAAGGTCTTCTAATCCATCCTCTTCTTTTATGGTGGACCAGAGAGGGGAGAACAGATAGCTAATGGGTGGCAGAGTCCTCTCATTCCCAATCCATCATTCTTCCCACTGCTTCCCACTGTCAATAAGCAAGCATTTATTGTCTACTATATTCCAGATACTGTGTAATACACTAGGGGCACAAAGGCAGAATACAGTCCCTAAACTCAAGGAACTCACAGTCTAATGGGGGAAATAAGTATGTGCTAATAAGGTGTACCTACACACAAGTATTTACAAACTTCCTCCTCTTTGACATCATTGCTCCTTGGGGTGGTTCCTCATAGCTAAAGCATGCCTCAACGGCAAGATTCCTTGCCAAAGATCAGTGCCTTCTAGTTCAACCAGGGCTGAAAGACCTGGACATATGTGTATCCATATCCCAAAGAGGGTCTACCATTTCAGGAATGATACCTACTCCATCCATTGATACAGAAGTCATTGAATTTCCCCTTGAAATGAAATTGATCACAGACCATAGAGTAATTAACTAAAAAAGTCTCACAAAACCTCCAAAACTCATTGTCTGCTTTAACTGTGATTCTTTCTCTGTAACTACAGTCAATGACACTTTTAATTAATTACTGCAGGAACTTCATTCCCATTCAGACTAACCATCTCACATCCCCTTTCTTCCCTCTTTTATTAATTATCACTGTGGCTCTGTAGCCACCTAACCCCTATCCTGGCAGCTGTGAAGACTGCCTAAGGCCAAAGAGAACCCAATACACATATAGGAGAAGCATACTTAACCTCCCATGACAAATGCCCATTTTGAAAGGGAGGCAACTTGGAAACATGAATTAAACAAAGCTGCTCTTGCTCCCTGAAGAAAGCTATTCTCAAATTCCCATAGGTGGGCCCCATTGGAAATGTTGGGTTTTGTTTTTCTACTCACAAGTATCTTCAGCTGGCCAGTAGTCTCTTTCCTCCCTGTACTCCTTTCCAGGTGTTTTTGGTCTTAGTTTGGCCTTGTGCACAGCCAAACTGTTTGCTGGAGATCTCAGTGCATTGTTAATGCTCTTTCTTTAGCTTGTCTTCTGGGCTGCTATATTCCAGCAGTACGTTATGAAAATTATACAATCATGACCAGATTTGATTTATACCAGAAATGCAGGGTTGGTTCAACTTCAGAAAAACTATGAACATAATAGATCACACTGATAATGAGCAAAAATCATATGAATATTTCAATTGATGCAAAGCTTTTTATGAGGTAAAATGCCCATTTCTATTAAAACACTAGAAAACACAGAAATACATAGGCTAGGTTGGTCTTTAGTCCTATCTTATATATTTCCATGATTTTTTTTCCTCCCAAATCTTAAACCATTTAGATGTTTACTTTCTCTCCTAGGATCATAGGATTATAGATTTAGAAAGGTAAGGGACCTTCCAGGTTACTTAGTTCCATTCCTTCATTTCACAGTTGGGAAAACCAAGGCCCAGAGATGTTAGGTAATTCGTTCAAAGTTACACAGTTAATTAACAACATAGTATTTGAACTCATATTCATGAATTCAGATCCAGCCCTCAGATACTTAATAGCTGTGTGACCAAGGGCAAGTCACTTAACCCTGTTTGCCTCAGTTCCCTCATCTGTAAAATAAGTTGGAGAAGGAAATGGAAAATCATTCCAGTATCTTTGCCAAGAAAACCCCAAAATAGTGACTGGACATGACTGAAAATTACTGAACAATAGAATTTGAACTCAGGTCATGTGATTTTAAATTCTGTTCTTTCATTTTATTAGAGTATTAAAACTGCCTCCAAGCTCACTTGTCTTTAAAGCCTATAAGATTGGATCAAAATTAGTCTTTTCTAAATATTCTTTCTATCCTAATAATAATTAAATGAGTCTGCAGGTATTTCCTAAGCGCCTACTATATGCTAATCTCTGTGTTATATTTTGGAGATACATGTACAAAATAAAATAATCCCTGTGCCCTCAGTGGGATTGCATTCCACTGGGAGATATCATAACTAAGGCAGATAGGTCAACAGGAGATAATGTGAGGAGGGAGAGGGCACAAAACTAGAGAAATTGGGAAAGGTTCCCACTCCCACTCCCAATCTTTTTCATTTTACTTTCTTGTGTGTGTTTCTTGGCTACTGATGACTATCATCACCATCTGTTAGTGTAACCCAATATCACAAGGCTATATTACAGTTTCTAATTCATTAGGTCTAACTAGACCTCCTAATCTCACTAATAGTACAAAATAAATTAAGGGGATGAGACTCAAAAGGAAAGGCAATATAAACTCTGTACAAACTGGGGCAAGGTGATAAACTCTAGAAAAGAAACTTGGGAATGGCTAACTGAAAAATCAGGTCAATTATTACCTGCAGATTAGTATTGGTTATGGAGAAGAGATTACCAGAGAGGGAATTCCCAAAGCCCAGACACAGAAGGGCTTCCAAAGACACCTAGTTGGAGCTTTACCTTCAAAAGAATCTTGTAGCTCAACAGTTCTCAATTATTTTTGTCTCAGAACTCCTCTATACCCTTAAAACTTATTGGGGACCTGCACAGAGACCTTTGTTTATGTGAATTGTATTTATCTCTATTTACTGCATGCAAAATTAGAACATTATTATGAAAACAGTTTAGACCTCATAGAACCAGAAAAAAACGAGTGCATCCAAGGGTCCCTGGACCACACTTTGAGAATCCCTGCTATAGTGGAAAGAGCACATAATTTGGGGTCAGAAGAGTTTGATCTCAGCTCCACCACCTGTTTGTATGATCTAGGACAATTTGCTTAATTTCCCTAGCCCTAAATTGCCTCTACTATACAAATGAAGGGGTTTGTATTAAATGGCCTCCAAGGTTCTGATTCCAGCTTAAAATCTAGGATCCTATGATCTATCTACAATGTACCCCACAGTCATTCAGCTTCTGTTTGAAGACCTTTAGCAAGAGGGAAAGCCATGCCTGGCTTTGATACTATTACTCAGCCTAATGGGAGGTACAATGGATTGAATACTGAATCTGGAGTCAGGAATACTTCACTTCAGTTCCAGACTTAGGTGCAAGCTCTGTGACCGTGAGCAAATTCACTTAACTGTCTGTGCCTCAGTCTTCTCATCTGTAAAATGACTATAATAATAAAAAGACCTGCCTCCCAAAGTTGTTGTGTGGATAAAAGGAAATTATATTTGGAAAGTACTTTATAAGAATTTTTTAAAAGTACTATATATAAGTGCTAGCTATTATTATTATTACCTGGGTGACCTTGGGCAAATTGTTTATAATTATTAATATAAAATGTTATATTGTTGTATTAATTATATTATTACATTTATACATATTTGCATTGTTATAATATAATTAAATTATTTATAATTATTAATAAGATTAATACCTAACATTTATATAGTGTTTCAAAGTTTGAAAAGCACTTCATACATTATATCTCAGTTTTGTTTTCTTTGATTTGACTGATCATTTTAGCTTACTGAGATATTTTACATACTGACATCATCATTTTATTCCTTTTCCATTTTGCAAGTTTGAGACACAGATCTTCTATGGTTTCATCTAAATCACTGATAACAATACTGAAGACTTTGTCAGAACCTGTGGGCTTGAATTGTGGCTCTATCATTTCTTTGTTTGTAAATGGTGGGCAAATTTGGGTTACGTTAAGAAAGACAGAACGTCTCATAGTAGGAGGTGATAGTCTCACTGTCCTATGGACTCATCAGAACTCATCTGGAGTATTGTGTCTGGATGCCACAAGTTTGGAAGGGCATTGATAGGCTTGAGAGAGTCACCAGGAGAGCAACCAGGATAGTGAAGGACCTTAAATTGTGTACCATGATAATCATTTAAAAGAAGTATGTATGTTTAACCTCGAGAAGAGAAGCCTCAGTAGGGACATGCTAGCTGTTTTCTAGTATTCGAAGGGTTGTCATGTGGACGAGAGGTTAGACTTATTCTTTTTGCCCCCCAAGAGAAGAACCAAGAGCAGTGGACTGAAATTACAAAGAGGCAAAATGGACTTTATATAAGGAAAAAAATCCTAAGAATTAGAGCTGTCCCAAAGTGAAATGGACTATCTCAGAAGGTGGTAATCTCTCCTTCCTTGGAAGCCTGACAGCTGGTTGTGAGTGCCTGTCACATAGGTTAAAGTCAGGATTCCTTTCCTATATCAGTTAGACCAGATGGTCACTGAGGTCCCCTCCAATTCCTCAATTCTGTGATTTTACAATGGCATAGCAGATAGTTCACCAAACCTGTAAATCTTGAATTCAAATCTCACCTTTGACATTAACTATGTGACCCTGGTTAAGTCACTTAACACTCAGACTCAATTTACTCATATATAAAATGTGGTTAATACCCATAGCTACTATGTCACAGGCCCATTGTGAGCTTTAAATGAAATAATGGTGCAATGTTCTTTATAAATTTAAAAGCACTACAGGAATAAGTAATTAATAATACTACCATCAATAAATAAGTGTTAATCAGAACTCTGAAAAGTCTTGGGGAGTTCCTACAAGAATAGCTTTAGAGCCCTACTGGTGACTTTATGCAGAGCAGGTGGCCTGTCTACCTGAAAAGATGCCAAATTACGTTCTTTATTAAGAAGATCAGTGTGAGCTATATTTTAAAGAATGGATAGCTCTTTCCTTTAGATTTGACTGAGGGAAAAGAATGTCAGAGGCAGAATATCTTAAGTCTAGGGACATGACAAAATCCTCATTCATAATTATAGAAATTGGCTTAACATCTAGACGTTGATAAGTAATTAAAGGATATAACCTTGTCTGCCTTCCCCCATCCTTCCTTCTCCTCCCCTGCCAGCCACTTTCACTCATTAAGAAATTTATTTAACAGCATTGTTAGGAGACTTGTGTGAAATTTTCCTAAGTGACATTAAAAGAAAACCAGATTTAGCAGTTTAAAATAAATCAATAAATGAAGCTTTCAAATTCAGCCTTTTGCCTCTGGTGGAGCTGTAGATAGGCACTGTCCCTGGGGTGAAGAGCACAAATTGCCTGAGACAAAATGCTAGAAAAACCCCTCAGGTGGGGGGAGGGGAGAGATACCACTTTGGGTTGGAGCGACATTATCCACTGGGATAATGGAATGAGGCCGTTGCTAGCAGTAGAGAGAGAAGGGAAATATTGGCATATGTGGGAGGAGATGTGTTCACCCCAGCCGCCTTCTATAGTAGGTTCCTATTTTAACAAATTATTCTTGCTAAAGGGTGTGAATTTCATTTATTTCTATGATGGTGAAGGACTACAAGATGTTTTCAGTGCCCTCTCAATTTAGCATCCTGTGACAAAGTCCTTATTTTCCCATCCTAGTTATGGTTTTGACCTCAGATGATTAAAACATAAGGCACTACTGACCCATATCTATACCTAGTGGTATAAATTCAGTATCACATTCTCCAATAGACAGTGAAGATTTATTATTGTCTGAGAATAAGGCATAGAAACTGACGAAAATCTCAAACAACATAGCCAGGATTTGAGAGAGAGATGAAAAGAATTTTAAAATTTAAGTGAATTTTAAAATTTTAAGGCAAGCAGGTTGCCTTGACCATAGATTGGTAGCTTGTCTGTTGGAAACACCAGAAGGGAAGGGAAGATGATAGATACCCAAGGGAGAAAATAGCCATAGGAAGATTCAATGAACAAGGGAAAATTTTAGAATAATAGTAGTGTTATTATTGAGTCATGTGGGTTTGTTTATAGAAATTATAGAAAGGTTTATAACAGCAATTCAGAACCAGGTCCTTGTCATCACAAATTAAGGAAGGCACGATTATTGATTAATTGATTATGCAAGGACAAAGTAGAAACTGTGCAACATATCACTTCAGGCTGCAAAAATTAGCACCTTGTGAATCCCTAGAAAGACACAGTCACACGGTCAAAATTCTATGCTAGAAGACCGACATCCTTCCTAAACTCACAGATGATAGATTCCTTCACTAGAAATAAGGATCATCCAAATATCTGGTGAATTAGAGGAAATGAAGCATAAAAGAGCAGAACAGTGTGGTGGAAAGAGCCCTAGGTCTGGAGACAGACAGATTTGGCTCAAATCTTGGCTTGGGTGTTTACTGCCTGTGTGACCTTGGGCAAGTCATTGAACTTTCCAGTGCTTCAGTTTGTATTATGAAGGATTGGGCCATATGACTTTGAAGGTCTCTTCCATCTCTTTATCAATGATCCTATAATTAGCCCTGGAATCGGAGCATTATCATAAACTGAATTCTTATCCACAACATAATTTGCCCAGATATATTAATCCTTCAGAACTTAAGGACAGTATTCTTAATAAATGTCATGATACCAGATATTTATAATTTGTCATAGACACTTACTAGTTGTGTGACCATGGGGAAGTCACTTAAGCACTGTCTGCCTCAGTTTCCTCATTTGTAAAATGGAGAGTATAATAACATCTATCTCCCAGGGTTGTTGTGAGTATAAAATGCAATAATATTTTTAAATGCTTTGTAAACCTGAAAGTATTTTATAAATGCCACCTAAAATGATATAGAATGAAAAGTTTTCAAAGTATAGGATGTTCCAAAAGTCTTAGGACAGTTTTCAGCTTTAAGCTTGAAATTACACTAAGACTTTTGGGACACTCTGTATGCATGTCTAGTGAAAGGAATCAGAACCTTGTGGGAGCAGAATATGGTACATATTATTCCCACCTTCCTATCCCAAGTATTGGGATATAAGCTCATAATCTGGAGGCTCATTTGCTTATTGAAATCTAGGGAAGACAAGCTAATATCCTAATGCTTTTTTAAAAATTAAATTACCAAAAGTAGTGATTTCATTCACTTGTGCAATACTTTGCAGAATATTAAACATAAAAGAATAAAAGAAAGTGACTTGACTTGTCCTACGACTATTTCTATTGGAACTCCATTGATCAAGATGAAAAGAATGAGAAATTGTGATGTTAATAACTAGTATTTGTGTGGTAGTTTATGGTTTATAAAGCATCCTGTATACATTATGTCATTTGAATAGTACAGCCATTATTAGCTCCATTTTACAGATGAGTAGACTGAATCTCATAAAGATGAAATGATTTGCTTATGATCACACAGGTAGTAAGTGCCAACAGCAGTATTCAATTGATATCTCTTTTCGCTCCAAGGTAGTTAGCTTCTTTCATTCTAGAGAGACTTTCTTTTAAAAAAATATTCAACATACATCTTCCTTCCTTCCTTCCTTCCTTCCTTCCTTCCTTCCTTCCTTCCTTCCTTCCTTCCTTCCTTTCTTTCTTTCTTTTTCTTTCTTTCCTTCCTTCCTTCCTACTTTCTTTCTTTCTTTCTTTCTTTCTTTCTTTCTTTCTTTCTTTCTTTCTTTCTTTCTTTCTTTCTTTCTTTCTTTCTTTCCCTTCTTTCTTCCTTTCTTGGAAGGAGGGAGTCAGGGCAATTGGGGTTAAGTGACTTGCCCAAGGTCACACAGCAAGTAAGTGTTAAGTGTCTAAGTCTGGATTTGAACTCAGGCCCTCCTGACTCCAGGGCTGGTGCTCTATTCACTGTGCCACCTAGCTGCCCTGAGAAATATTTTTTTAAACCTAGAAGAAATAACAAATGAAACAAGAGTGTCTTAGAAGAAAATAAAGTTAAAAATGCAGGCACGGGAAGGAGCAAAAACTCTTAGCAGAGTCTGTCCAAGGAGAAGCCATAAAATTCAATATCTCATTTGGCAGCAGGGAGACTAGCAAAAAGAAACTATCTTATCCTCTTAGTTTTATTTTCTTCTCTCATCAACTCAAGGCAATTTGTTCAGTGGGAGGATGTCAAACAGCCTGAAATGACCTAATCCTGAAATGAGTTTATCGACCTCACCTTCCTGGTCATCCCTGTAGCCCTGGGTTTTGTAAATATTTCTCTCACAGATAAATGATGCAATACTTAATTAGCACATTGTAACCTACTCCAGGCAGAGCAAAAGAGGAGATGGTTCCATTACAGTGTGTTTGTCTATCTAACAATGGCAGATGGGAGACTTCTCTTGTCTATGTGTAATAACTTTGTGCCTGTAGAAAATGCTGACAGCCTCATAGTTCCCATCCTGTTAATGCAGGGCAAAACTTCATTTAACTAGAACTCTCTACTCTGCAGAAACTGCAATTAACCAGACTGTTTTTACTCTACCTGCATTAAAACATTTTTAATGTAGATTCTTTTTGTTCCATTCTCATTTTATTAATGAAGGGATGTCTGATAATTCAGATCAGAAGCTTCTCTGTATTTTATAGTCATAAAAGAATTTAGAGACCTACAGATGTCAACTAGTTAGCATATATAGTATATGTATATATAGTATATTATATAGTATATATATACTCTGCATAGTATATATACAGTATATCTCATATACAATATAGTATTGGTATAAAATTTTGAACCTAGATATCCCAGGATTTAGATTTGGAAGAGAATTTAAAGATCAGGAAGCCAGATCTCTCTTTGAAATAAGGAAAACTGAGGCTTAGAAAGATAAAGGGACTTATTCAAAGACAATGATAGGTAGAGAGTGGCAGAGTTGGGACTTATCCAAACATCCATCTATCAATCCTTTCTTCATCCTTCCTTCTTTTGTATTTTTTTCCTTTCTTCTTTCCCTCCCCTCTTTTTTTCCATTAGACAAAAAGGTAAGATATTTTTATAATTTTTGCTCTTTATCGCAAAATTGCATCCCAAGGAAATAGTGCACCAATTTACATTTCTACCACCAATTCAGTAAAGCACTTGCTTTATTTCCTCATAGCCCTAATAATAATGACTTATGGTACTAACTAGTTTTTTTTTCCCTAATTTGGCTATAAATTAATTATTAAAGAAAGAGTATCTAAAAGTTGTTTAAGTTTATACTTCTCTGATTATTAGTTTGAATAATTTTATTTACAATTTAAAATTCCAGTTTTGCAAATGACTTATTCTTACTCACTTATCTGATTATATTTTAATTTTAGCTCCTTATAAGTTTTGGATATCAATACTTTTATCAGCATACATTTATCATCATTTTTCCTAATTTATTACTTTAAATAATTTTATTGTTTTTGTTTTAAATATTTAATTGACTTATTTGTTCTCTGGAAATTTCTTCCATTTGTTTTATAGATAAAAATCATTCTCCTCTTTATTTTTTCTAAAATACTTCAGTGTTGGACATGGGGTTCTTGGTCAAGTATGAATGAGATAGCTGACCCTGTCAGGTTTCTTCCAACTCTGAGATGCTATCATCACAAACCACATCAGTATGGGTCCACTAACCAATGGCACAGACCACAATCCTTCCATGCCTTCTCAGCTCATGTGATTCTTGCCATAATTATTCCTAGAGGATCTCCCCAACATATTACAAGCTTTCCTCTAGGCTTCTTTTTGAAGAACAAGGCTTTGACACTAGTATAGCCCTTGAACTCTTCACTTCTCCAGCCTACCTTCTTGCTAAGCATACATTTCCTCAAAAGTCATTTAAGGTATTTCTCCCATAAAATTCATCAATGACAAAATGCTGCCAGCTGTCTTATGCCTACTAGGTGTCTCTCCATTTTCCTGTGGATCTTCTGAAATTTGGTTTCTTTGGAAGTTCCAGAATTTGAGAATATATATATATATATATATATATATATATATATATATATATATATATATATACCAACAAAACAATACCAGTAGAAAAAAGATGGGTTTTTGTTTGTACAGTTCCTCACTAAAATTGAGATTTTTTATGTTTACATCACACCCCAAATGGAATTTATTCAAGTATGTCGTGAAATGTGGTATCAACTTTATTAAATCTTCATTTTCTTAGTTTCACAATCATAAGTTTATTATATATAAGCATTCTGTGTACAAAGGGGTCTACTTCAGTTCAATTGATCTCTTTTTTGTCCTATTAATTTCTTCTATTTTTGTGTACTTCTATATAGTTTTAATAGTTATCACTTGATAGAAGATCTTTGAATCAGGTGGATTGAGTGTCCCCTCATTAATCTTTTTCTGCATAATTCCTGTCAGTATTTCTCATTTATTTTTATGTACATTTTTCTAATTATTTAAATGATGGCATTAGCATTTTTACTTAAACTCCATTAAATTTATGATTCTGGACAACCTTAGTCATATATAAGGAATATGCATTCAATTAATATCATCAAACTATTGGAGCATAGATTTGGAGCTGGAAGGTACTTAAAGGTTTTTGAGTAAAACAATTTCATTTTATAAATGAGGAATCAGGCCCAGAGAGGTCAAGTTACTTCCTCAGAGTCACACAGGTAAGAAGCATCTGAGGTAGAATTAGAACCCAGATCTTCCTAATTCCAAGCCAGTCACTTTATCCATTATACCATGTTTCCACTTGTCCAGTTTTTCTATTTTATTTCTCTCAAAACCATTTTAATGTTTGCTCTAGAGAGAGGTCTTGTGTGCATGTCTTGACAGGCAAATGCCCAAATATTTTATACAGCATTTTTGTCATTATTATAAATGGAGTATCCTTTTCTAGCAATTTTTTTCCTGGGTTTGTTTTATTTGTAGAAAACTTTTTTGGGATTTTATTGTAACCTCCTACTTTCTTAAAGTAATTTATTATTTCAATCTTTTTTTTTTGTTAAGTCCCTTGAATTTCCTGGTTTTATAATAAAGATATCAGAAAATAGAGATATATGAGCTTCTTTATTACCAATATTTATCCTTCTATTACTTTTCAAAAATTATTGCTATAGTTAGCATTTAAAAAAATTTCTATTCAATGGTAATGGTGAAAATTGATTGCATTTATTTTTAAGGTAAGTGCTTTTAATACTTTTCCATTACACATAGTATTTTTTCCTGGTTCCAGAGGGATGTTTTTTTTTATCATGTAAAGAAATATCTTCCTATTCCAATTTTTGTTGCTTAAAAGTCATAAATGGATTCTTTATTTTATGTAGGCCAAATTGTTCTTTTCTTTCTTATTTCTACTTTCAGTCATTTAATTGTTCTTTCCTTTCAAGGCCAAATTTGTATTTTCTTGATAACTATCATTTTATTTATTTATTTAAATTGCAGTTACATCTCGATTATTACTTAGAGTCCTGATCCTAATCATCTATCTTTTCCTACTTTCCCTTGGAATATTACTCCCCCCTTTTGTAGTTTATTTAAGTGAAGATTCAACTCTTTTCATCAATTAGTATTATCCAATAGTTAACCAGAGCATAGTATTTGATAAGCTCTTAGTTTAGTATGTTTGGGAAAGGGCCATTCATTTGTTAGCAATGATTTTCTTTAAAGTGAATTCAGCAACCTTATAATTAAATGGAAAAAAT
>WOXC01008447.1:920000-1167858 GCA_011680675.1 Gymnobelideus leadbeateri | reverse complement strand
CAGCTTTACAGAGCACGTTAAGGTTTACAAATATTCTCTCTTGATCCTCACAACCACCCTGGGGTAGATGTAGGGGTAGATAAGAATAATGTTCTTATCCCCATTTGACAGATGGAGAAACTGAGGTATGCAGAGGCTAAGTGACTTGCCCAGGGTCACACAGCTAGTAAGTGTCTGAGGGGCAGGGAGTGGGCCTGTGATGGTGCAGGATGGCTGTCTCACACTCGTCCCCCTCCCCAGTGCTGGGGTCTGCACTTACCCAGGGCATGGCTGTACACCTCCGAGTTGATCTTAATCCCATTGCAGACAATCACAAGGTTTGCCACCAGCTGAGTCCCCTTGTCGGTCTCCACTTGGATGCTCTCCCGATACTGGTTGACAGGCAGCTCCTCCAGGTTGCTCACTCGCTCCCCTGGTGCGAGACAGAACAGCCTGTTAACAGGGAACCGCGGATCTGGAGCTGGAAGGGACCTCGCAAGCCACCTCGGTCCTTTTCCTCCCCACTTTACAGATGAGGAAAACTGAGGCCCAGAATGGTTAAAGGACGTGCCTACGGGGACATAGGTACTAAATATAACTGTTAAGTGGGATTTCAATTTGGGTCCTCTGACTCCATTTGCTGCTCAAACCACTGGATGATGACAGCCCAGCTAGCAGCTTAGCTGGTGTTTATCACAGAAGGCAGGTGAGAAGGAAGGAAGGAAGGAAGGAAGGAGGAAGGAAGGAAGGAAGGAAGGAAGGAAGGAAGGAAGGAAGGAAGGAAGAAGGGAGGGAGGGAGGAGGGAGGGGAGGGATGGAAGGAGAGAGGGAGGAAGGAGGGAGGGAGGGGGGAAAGAGGAGGAAGGAAGGAAAGAAGGAAGGAAAGAAGGAAGGAAGGAAGGAAGGAAGGAAGGAAGGAAGGAAGGAAGGAAGGAAGAAGGGAGGGAGGGAGGAAGGAGGGAGGAAGGAAGGAGGGAAGGAGAGAGGGAGGGAGGGAAAGAGGAAGGAAGGAAGGAAAGAAGGAAGGAAGGAAGGAAGGAAGGAAGGAAGGAAGGAAGGAAGGAAGGAAGGAAGGAAGGAACAGACAGAAGGAGGGAGGGAGGGAGGGAGGGAGGAGCTGTGGACAAGTCAGAATGCACACAATCCCCAGCTCTGGGCGTCTGCTTCTGTCCCTCCCAGGATCCTAACTCCTTGGCTGGAGGAAAGGTCAGAGGTCCCCATGGTAACCTGTATCTAAGAAGAAACCTCTTTGGCATCCTCCCCAACATTGCCATCAAATGATCAGCTAGCACCAGTGGAGATGACCTCACCACACTCTTGTTTTCATGAAGCCTACTAGAAAGTTTTTACTTCCCCATGGAGCACACACACACACACACACACACATTTTTATTTGTAACGCCCCGCCCCTGCCCCCACATCTAGCACAGGGCCTGGCATAATTTAGCTGAACTGAATGCCTTCTTTTTAAAGCAAACTCTACCCAGAAGCTGCCCTAGGGCCCCGGCCCCCAGACCCCTGCTTAGCAGCTTCCCACCCGGCTCCCACTTGACCCTCCTTTCCTCCAGTCTCATGGAAGGAGCCATCAGTCTTCACTAATCCAGACCTCAGGAGCCTCAGCTCAGTTCTCATCCTCCTTAAAACCTGTCATTTGCAACACAAGGAGTTTCACAAGGTATCTTTCCATTAAACTCTGGATCCCTTGATCCCTGTTGGGGGTCCCCCTTCCAAGCTCTGCTGGCTGTGCCTTATCTGGGTCCATCCACTAGGACTCAGTCCTTTTCCCAAAGTGAAAGGGTCATCAAGTCCTTTAACTTGAGTCAATAATAGAGAATTGGACTTAGAATCAGGAAAAGCCAAGTTCATATCCAGCCTGAGACACTTACTAGCTGTGGGACCTTGGACAAGTCACTTAACCTCCATCTGTCTGCCTCAGTTTCTATTTACTTATAAAATGAGAATAATAACAGATCAAATGAGATAACCTATGTAAAACGCTTGACAAATATCAAAGTGGCATATAAAGGCTGGCTGGTTACTAAGACCTCTTCCAGCTCTGAATCTAAGATTAAAGGTCTGACTGTTGTTACAACAATCGTCCTGGCTGCCCTCCTGTGGAGGTGACCCATCCCATCCATGTCCTTCCTAAAGTATGGACTAAGCAGTGCCTGTTGGAGGATCTGACTGGGGCAGAGGACCAAAAGCCCATCCCTCTCCTGTTAAGGTCACTGCCTCTCTGAGGGCCAAGACAGTACCTGTTCTTAAGGCGGCCAGGACACACATGCACAGGGAGTTGGAATCCCCAGGTCTTTTTCCAAGAAGCCCAACCAGCTTAGCTGGCAGGTTTCTCTTCATTTCCCCAAGGCTCACTTCTCCCCGTCATCCCTTGCCCAAGATAACAACATGCCTGAAATGCTTGGCCAAGGGACACAGTTGGTTGAAAGCTCCATAAAGTTCCTTTGGGAGCCCTGGACTCTCTGGCAAAGGTGACCCAGCCAGGAATCTCTGACTGGCAGCCACAAGTCACAAGGCTCAATCTGAACAAGGCAAGGAGCGCGCCACAACCCATTCCCAATAAATGGCGGAAGCCAGCAGGCAGACTGCGTGTCTTCTGGTTGGAACTAGTCATGGGGTAAGAATTAGAAAAATAACAGTAATAACTAGCATGAGTCAGAATGATAGTAGCGACAGCATCTACACAGCTGAGTGTTTTGAAGACTCCAGCAAGGCGTTCACATTTAATCAAGCCAACAGCCATGAACCTGAGAGCCTCCAGCTCCAAACACACTCACTGAAGGACCTCCCACACCAGACTGAGCAGCACAAGTCACAGCACGGCCTCAGTCTCTCAACTATAAAATGGGGATGTTGGACTCCATCATCCCTAAGAAGCCCTTCAGTTCTAAATCTATAAGCTGGAGTTCTCACAAGAGAGGCCCCTCTCTACAAGGGTGGGATGAGGCAGTGGCAGCCTGCTGGGCTGGGCTCTTTGAGGAAGAGAAGCAGCCCTAGGAAAGGCACTGAGGACCCCATTTACACCTTCCTGTGATATTCAAGCTGCAGGAAAGACAGTCATAGAATCCTTGACTCTCTTGAGTTGGAAAGGATCCTGGAGCTTCCTCACCCAATCTCTCCTGGAGAAGGAAGCTAATGGGAATAAAGCAAGGGTCTCCTGGGCACACGTGGGATTTTAGTACAAGGACAGGACTAAGATCTCAAGCCTTAGGGAGGTGGATGGGTGAGTGAGAAGCAGGTGGACAAGGCCATCCACTCTCATCCGATAACTATGTTCTGCCCATCTACTGACAGGGTTAGAACCTAACTATTGATAGGTAGGATGCATTCATATGGGCAGCCAGGTGGCAAGGTAGATAGAGTGCTGGGCCTGGAGTCAGGAAGACCTGAGTTCAAGTCAAGCCTCAGACATTTACTAGCTATGTGACCCTGGGCAAGTCACTTCACCCTGTTTGCCTCAGTTTCCTCATCCATAAAATGATCTTGAGAAAGAAATGGCAAACCACTCCAGTATCTTTGCCAAGAAAACCCCAAATGGGGTCACGAAGTCAGAAAAACGACTGAATAACAACATTCACTGGATGAGAGTATATGTTTAGAGGAGAGGGTCTTAACTTGTGGGCCAGGGGCAGCTAGGTGGCACAGTGAGTAAGAGCACCAGCCCCAATGTAGGGATGACCTAAGATCGGTCCTGGCCTCAGAAATTGAGCACCCACACATAAATAATGACTGGTCATGTAACCTTGAGCAAGTTACTTAACCCCAATTACTTATTAAAAAAAAAACTTGGGGGCCCTAGGCTTTTTTTTCATAATTGCTTTTCAATATAATAGATTTCCTTTATAATCCTATGGATTTAATTTCACGAATTTAATCAAACTATTATTCTGAGAAAGAGTCCACAGGTTTCACCCAGCTTTTAAGGGGAAGAGGAAGGTCCATGACAAAAAAAAAATGTTTAAAACTCCAGGTTTAGAGGAAAGTCAAAGGTTTCTGTATTCTTTCTATGATCAATATAGTCTGGGGAAAATAACCCTGGCTTTGGAATCTGAGGACCTGGGCTCAAATCTCATCTCTGTTACTACTTGTGTGACCTTGGAAAAGTCATTTCACTTCTTCGGACACCTCAGTTTCCTCATCTATAAAAATGAGGAGGCTGGCCTGGATGGCCTTAGATGTCTCTCACAGCTCTAAACCTATGGTCCTAGGAATCTTGAAACTGTCTAAAAGCACATCATGTTGCTAAAGAGTCATCCCCAATTGGCCAAAACCACACTTTTACAACATGGCAGATCACCAGCTTTCAGTCACCAGGTAGGCCCCAGAGCCTGAGAAGCAGAGAGGAGGAGTTCACTGCCCAGAAGCATCACTGTGGAGGAGAAGGGACCTCCAGGACCTTTGAACGAAGCCCCTCATTTTATAAAGAGGAGCCCAGGACCCAGGAAGTTTAAGGAATTTCCTCAAGGTCATGCAGGCAGTGACAGAAACCAAGACTTGAAGCCAGAGCACCTCCCACAAAGCAGAATCTCTAAGTCCAAAGTGGGGTGGGATTTTTTAATGATAAAAAGGCAGAAAAAAAAAAATACAAAATGCCAATCACAGTCTACCTGGAGGTTGAGGACGAGGCCAAGAGAGGGGATGACTCCTGTGGGTACCCACGGAGGGGAGGTGGGCTTGTGCCTCAGTGAATTCCGAAACACTCCCACAGGGGGTTGGTTCTCCAGCCTCCCCCAAATTGAGACCTCCAGGGATGGGGAACAACCTCAAAGGCCTGGGAATAGGGGAAAATACCCAAGGGAATTGGGCAGAGGTTGGGTGGGAGATGGGGTGGAGGTCCTGGGGCACAGGAGAATGGAAGGCTACCTACTCAGCAGAAGTTTCACCCCTTTCTGGAGGAGAATCTCTTTCACTTCCTGCCGAACACAAGGAAGGAGTTCCGGGTCAGCCAGCGGGACCTTGGAATGAATAAGAGTGACCTGCAGACAAGAATCAACAAAGGGCCGTTAGTCCCAAGAGGTCCCGGTCTCCCCCAGGACCCAGGGGAGCCACAAGAGGTCGTCTCCTGCAGGCCTCTTCCTGTAGAGAGAAACAAAGGCCATTTCAATCAGTGCCAGCGAATAAAGGTCTATTAAGCACCTACTGTGCATCAGGCACCCTCTGCCCAAACAAGAGCAAAGAAAATCATCCACCTGTCCAAAATCATGCATAGTGAGTACTTTTTGCAATGACAAAGCTAAGGGCATGACCTTCACTGGGGGATGGGCTGAGCCGTGATGTCACAGGATAATACTCATAAGGAGCCCTTTCAGAGAAACTGGAGGGATCCGTTTAAACTGATGCAGAGTGAAGGGAGCAGAACCAGGAAAACTACATCTACAGCAGCAACATTATAAAGACAAAAAGCCTTAAGAGACCTGAGAACTCTCTTCAGGACAAGGACCAGAGGGGCTGGCCTCCGGATTCAGGAGAGACACACTGTCAGACACCGACAACGTGAGGATTTGTTACGAGGCTTTTAATTTCCTTTTTTTTTTTAAAGAGCAGAGATATTAGGGATAGGGTCACATTCCCCCCCCAAAAAATGAGGAAGGATGGGGGCAGGTAGGTGGCACATTGAATAGAGCACCAGCCCTGGAGTCAGGAGGATCTGAGTTCAAATCCAGCCTCAGACACTTAACACTTACTAGCCATGTGTCCTTGGGCAAGTCACAACCACAATTGCCCTGCCCTCCAAAAAGAAAAAAAAAAATGAGGAAGGAACAGAAGGAGTCAGAGTAAAGCAGGCCAGCCTTGAACAATATATGCTTAATTTAATGTCTACTTTAAAAGAGAATCGAGCTCTGCCTGACAGAGATCCATGAATTCAGGGACAAGTCTCTTCCTCTGCTCCAAAATCTATTATGGAAAATTTGCCCATTCTATTGGGTGTTTGAGTTCACACTTTTTTTTGAAAGCACAAAACAAGGGTCTGTCCAATGTACTAAAGGCCTTTCTAGTTCAGCCACAAAGTCATAAAGAGCACACAGGGTATCTGTCTAGGTTATGCTTCCCTCTAGACACATGACCAGCCCTTTGTATTTCTCAGTCATTAATTCCTTTCCTTGCACTGGGCCAGAGTCAGGAAGAGCTGAGTTCAAATTCAGCCTCAGATACTTACTAGCTGTGTGACCTTGGGCAAGTCACTTAATTCTGCTTGCCTCAGTTTCCTCCTCTATAAAATGAGCTAGAGAAGGAAATGGCAAACCTGTCCAGTATTTTTGCCATGCAAACTTCACACAGGGTCATGAAGAATTGGACATGACTGAAAAATCACTGAACAACAATAAATCTCATTGGGGTGGGAGCTCCAGGAGGCAGGGCCTCTCACCTCTTTGCCCCAAGGCTCTGTAGAGTGGCTGGCAAGTGCTTAACAAACATAGACTGATTCCAGAAATGGGAGAACTCTGCCTGGGAGGATGGATGAGGCTAACACAAGGAGACCCAGGAAGGGGGGCAGGGGGGGTTAGAAGTGGGAAGCACATGAGGGGGAAATTGAATTAAAATTAAAATGAATGAACGAAAAGTGAAATGAAAATTGAAAACTGAACCGGAGGAGAGTGCAGATTTTCAGAGATTCTAGAAGGCAGTAACAACACCTTAAAGTAGTTGTCTGGGCCAGAGGCCTTCATCTTCCAGATAAGGAAACTGAGGCCTGGCAAGGGCTGAGAGACCTTCTGTTTGACCTAGGCTGGCTGGTAGCAGGGCACGGCCTGGAGCCCGGATTTCTCCAGACCCCAGGCCGTTACATGGCCCACATCTCTGCCCAGGCCAGCATTCCCACAGCCCAGTGCCCACAGCAGCCTCAGAGGCTCGGAGACTCCCCTTTCTGCCGATGTTCTTCCTAAATCACCCCTCCCCATCCCACCACCCCAACCTCAGTGCCCTCATGTCCCTTCCTGCAAGCTCAAAATGCCCAAGAGAACACGCCTGCCCACCTGCCCCAGCCCCACCAGGCCAAGGGACCCCAGGTACCTCTTTCTCAGGATAATCCGTTTTAAGCTCTGCAGCCATTTCCACGCCGGCTGAGCCTCCTCCCACCACCACAACATGCTGGGAATTCTGGACCTAATCAAAAAAAGGAAAAAAGGAAAAATTACACAGAGAGCTCATCCCCTGCAACTGTGTCCAGGTAGGAATAATTCTTGAATCAAAACATAACAATAATAATTAATATCATCAGCATAATTAAGTTAATGTATTTAAAGTCCTTTACAATGTGACTTTATTGCTCCCCTTCACTTTCTCTACATTCCAGATGGCCCTTCTTGCAGTTTCTCATCTCCCATCTCCACATCTTTGCTCTGGCTGTGCTCCATGCCAGGAGTGCCTTCCCTCATCATCTCTAGCTTCCTTCAAAAACCAGCTCAAGTGCAGTGGGCATCAAGACCAGGATTGTAACCCAGGGCTCCTGATGTTGCATCCAGCTCTCCAGGGAGTTAATTACCAAAAGGAAGATGGTTCTCGGCACCTCCTCAAAATGCTTTATTTCAGAAACAAGGACCAAAGTGTTGTTAACTCCGGCTATGGAAGGTAAGCCCTGGCTGACAGAAAGAAATGCAAAGGAAAACTTTGAAAGGCTTCAGAAATCCCATCCCATATATGCAGTGTCCAATGGTGACTTCAATGGTGACCAAACATGCCTATCAGCAGAGGTGGTGGTCTACAGGAGCAGAATGAGGCATGCTTTTTCAGACAGGGACAACGTGCTGCTTTGTTTTGCTGGACTGTATAGATTTGTTAAAAGAAAGGCTTCTGCTGGGGGCTGGGTCTTGTTTTAAAGTTTTAAACAAGAAAAAAACATGGAAAGGGCCTCCACAGTCTTCTGTTCACAGAACATCAGAGGTGTAAGGGCCATCTAATCTAATCTAATTGGTGCACTCCTGAGAATTCCCTCGAAAACATCTCCAACAGATGGGGAGTAAGAAGAATAAGAAGGAGGTGGGAATGGACTAAAGGGGGTACTAAACATAGCTGCCCCTCTATCAGCATTCCTCATTCCCAGCTCTGCCTTCCTCAGCGCCCAGGGACCCGCCCCTCTCACCTGCTTCACCATCACTTCATAGGCCTCAATGGCCGACTGCAGGTCTGAAATCTGGCTAAACTTCCCAGGGAAGGGCCCAGTGCTGCCTGTAGCCAGGATGAGGTGAGAGTAGGAAAGGGCCTGCGAGAGAGAGATGGACGAAAAAGACAGAAATCTGCTTAGAATTATGAGGGGGAGAGTGGAGGAATAAGCTATGCACAGCACCTACTATATGCCAGGCCCTTTAACCAATTACCTCATCTGATTCACACACCAACCCTAGGTGGTAGGGTGTTGACATCATCCCCATTTCACAGCTGAGGAAACTGAGGCAAATAGAGGCTAAGTGACCTGACAGCTAGTAAGTGTCCCGCGGCCAGTTGAGAAAATGAATTTCTTCCCACCCTCATACCTGGAAAGGGTCCTGCTACTCATTCCATCAGTCCCAAGGGAAGAGAAGCCAAGGGGTGGGGGATGTAGCAGGCAAAGGAGGAAAGAGCTTCAGAAAAGGTTAGGATGCTTTAATGAATTGGATTCAAGTTCATTCATGTTAGATTAGAAGCTCCATGAGGGCAAGAAACCATCTCACACTTCTACATTGTCCACAGCAAGACAGAAACTCACCCTTGTTCAGGAAATGCTCCATTAATAAAAGCCTGAGAGGAGCTAGCCTGTCCAGACTAGGGTGACCTGGATGGTTAAAAGGGTAGGGAACTCCACATGTCATGGGAGGATCATCAGGTTCTTCAGCCTTAGTCTTTGGAGCCACAAGAGAATCAGTGGAGGGGCTGGGCCTTAATCTGTCCTTTGGGGCCATGGAGAATTAATGGGGATGCCCAGACTTCATCTGCCCTTTGGGGCCATGGGAGGATCAGTGAGGATGTTCAGCCTTAGTCTACCCTTTGGGGCCAAGCTTCCACAAACCAGCCCTCTCTTGTACCCCCAGGCCACACCTACCTCACCCTTCTGGAGCAGGACCTTCTGCTTTTCCAGGTCCAGTCCCACCACAAGGTCTTGACAGAAGTTGTCCCCAAAGGTCTTTGCAAATGAAATGAACGTCTTCTTGGCGAATCCTTGGCAAATGGGTACAAAGGTATGGTGAGGCAGGAGGCACTGGGGCTGCCCCCAAAGAACCCAGAACAGGGCCAAAAGGAAGGCAGACCAAGCCCAACCTGGAGCAAGTCTTAACCAAAGAATCTTATGGTCTCTAGGATCTGAGGGTGGACAAAGAGTTTTTCTCCCAACAGACTGTGAGTTACCTCCATCTTACAGGTGAGGAAACAGAGAGGATAAGTGTCACACTGCTAGGGAGTGTCCCATGCCCTTTCCACAACATGGAAAACATCCTCTTTCCTTGAGTAAGGGCATTTTTTTAAAGCACTTAAGCCTGGACAGCTCTGGGTAAAATACTGAAGGAGGCAAAATTAGGTAGTTTTTTTTTTCATTTGCCCCTTCCCGCTCTGCTTCCCCTCCTGACACAAGCCAATGCCCTGCCCCACTACCCCTCCTCCCCTTTTCTCTCAGGCAGCTCCTATAATTCGAAAGCTTCAGACAGACTCAGCAAAAGTGGAGGGAGCCCTAAGACCAAGAATAGGAGCTCTGGGTTCTAGCTACAGCTCAGCCACTTTCTAGGCACATGCACCCCCCCCCCCAAAAAAAAGAGGAAATTACCACTTTCAACAGAGGCCCGGAGGGCCCCCACGTTGTGATGGAAAGAGTCTCTCATGTCCACCAGTGTGAAGGGGACACGCCAGGACTGGAGTTGGCTGGCAGCCGCAATCCCACCGAAGCCACCTCCGACAATCACCACATGAACGGACTCATCCACAGAGATCTGGGATCCCATCCTGGCCTCAACACCCCAAGGGAGGAAGACAGACAAAGATCAGAGGTGAGCCAGTCAACATGGTCCCCACAGTCACGTCCTAAAGCCAGAATCAGGCTAATTGGGCCCCACAAGATGAGATGGGGCTTGGGGAGGAGGCAAGTCAAGAAGGTGAAGATCAAACCCTGACTTTATGGTACTGACGACAGCAGGTAGGGGATATGGTCACTGCTGGACAGCCAATGTGTTTTGTCACAAGGCTGGTTTCTCTTGGTGGAGGATGAGAAATAAGAGGAATCATTAGGAAATATCAGCTATATTTTAAAAAAAACTATCAATAAAATATATTTTCAAAAAAGAACATGAAGGTCCAGCTCAATAGGGGCCAAGTCTACCAATGTGCTGCCTAGCACACAGCATTCCTGGGCCTTCATGACTGGGCCCAATGGCTGAAAAGTCAGAATTGTGGGATTGTTTCATTCAACCTCTATCACAGAGCCTTGCATTGTTCTCCGCCTGGCCCTGGGAATTCCCTGGTCTTAGGGTCACTCAATGTACAAAATCCACTTGCCAATGTTCAACCAACATTTATCCAGTTAAATGCAAACGTCTGACTTCCCCTTCCTGCCTTAGTAGGGATAGTATAGCCAGTGTCCTGAACCTTACTGGTTTATCTTTGAGTATGGATTCTCACTCACCAGGACTATAAAGGTATAAGATTACACTTATTTATAGATGAAGAGACTGAGGCCTCTAGAAGAGGGAACCAGGGGCTGAAGCAGACTGCACAGGGTCAACACACTGAGCTCCCAGATTGCCAAGCCAAAGTTGAGTTCTTGAAGTAAGTCACAGGCTACACTGGCCAACTAAGATGAGAAGTCTTTGTTTCTTAGAAAACTCATAAAGTTTGGGGCAAAATCTAAGGAGACCCAGCATGAGAAGGCAAAGGGTCACAATAAGATTGGGAAACAACCTGACCAAAAACTGTGAGTGGCAGAGATGCCTGAGAAAAGGCCTCTTACTCTACCAACCTAGAAACCAATAATGTGTAGAATCCAAAACAAGGCCTTTAAACAGTCACTTTGTTATTCAATCAATCAACAAGCATTTATTAACCACCTAGTGCGTGTGCCCCCGAACAAAAATTACTTAAAGGCAGATTCTATGGCAGATCAATGGATTTCAAGTTGAGACCTAGCACTAACTAGCTGTATGACTGTGGATAAGTCACTTACACTATCTGAGCTTCAATTTCCCCATCTATAAAATAAGAGAATCAGAAGACCAGAGCTTCCTAACCCCCCTTTTTTTCATGGACCTCTTTTGGCAGTCCTGTGAAGACTATGGCTCCCTCCCTTTAAAAGCATAAAATACAGAGGATTACAGAGAAAACCAATTATATAGAGATATGATTAGCAAGATATTCTATAAAACAAATTCCCAGACCCTTTTGAAATCTATGATCAAGAAGTCCTGGGCCATCAGGTTCTCTTGTAGCCTTAACCTTCTAGTTTCTAAGGCCCCTCCCATGTTCTAAGGCTCCTCCCAGGTTCTAAGGCCCCTCCCAGGTGCTAAGGCTCTTCCTAGGTTCTAAGGCTCTTCTCAGGTTCTAAGGTCCCTCCCAGTTTTAATGTTCTGTGACTGTTCTGTGACTCTATGAGCTTCCCTACCTGTGTGGGGCATCAGAGTCACCACCATTCCCAGGGCACTGAGCCTGGGCATTGGGATCCAACAGGACGTGTTCAAGCCAAGGCTGGGAAAACCACCCATGAGGAATATTCTAGAAAAGAGTCCCATTGAGGGACTGGCCTGGATGCAGTTTGGGGGTCTCTTCCCAGCCTGCAATTCCAGGAATCACAGACTTTGGCTGCACCACTGTAAGCCACAATGCGTTATTTGTGCTTCTCAAGGAAAAAGAGAGAACTGGATATTTCTAATCAAAGACAGCCTTCTCTTTGGTCAAGATGCCCAGGAGGGACAGCCCTGGAAATTGTTCACTCTTGGATTTCAAAGCTACTTTCCCCAGGACAACACAGGGAGTCATTGAAAGTGTTACACAAGTCACTAGTAAGAGTAACAGTGTTATTAATCAACACGGTCCTCTTGGAACTTCTACCATGGGGGAAGGCAGAAGGGGGAAAGAGCTCTGCAACGTGGTTTGACCTTAAAGAGGGGTCTTTGGTTTTCAAAATAAGTGAGGGCCCCTGTGAGCTCTCTGCAGGCAGGGACTGGCTTATGCTCTTGGTTTCCCCTCTATGGCTCAGCTGGACTGGACAGAGTTGATCTGAAAGCCACCAGGAAGGACAACTGAGCTGCCCATCACAACAGTCCTGTGAGGAAAGTGCTTTTACAGATGAGGAGACTGAAGCTCACCCACCCCAGATAAAAGTGCTCTCCCCAGCCTACAGCTCTCTGGCCCTACCTCTGGGTCCTAACCTTCTGCCTCTCTCCTTACCTCACTCTATCACCACCACTATATTTCAGGTTCCTCATTTCACCTCTGTATCCCCAGCCCAAAGGACATAGTTGGTGTCATTTTTCAGTCCTGTCCAACTCTTCATGGCCCAGTTTAGGATTTTCGTGGCTGAGATACTGGGAGGGAGGGTTTGCCATTTCCTTCTCCAGCTCATTTTATAGAAGAGGAAACTGAGGCAAACAGGGTTAAGTGAATCGCCCAGGTCACTAGTATCTGAGGCAAGATTTAAATTCAGAACATAGTAGATAACAAATGCTGGCTGAATGGAATTATTTTCAATGCTTCCCTTCTATAAAAGATATGGAAGATACATCTCTGATCTCTGAAAAGATACGTCCTGGGTCACTAGCCCTTCAGTTCCTGCCTCTAGCCCTTTGTATAGGCTTTACCCAGTGCCTGGAATGCACTCTCTCCTTTGCTTCCTTCAAGGCTCAAGTCAAAAAGCATTTATTAAATGCTTACAATGTAGGGGGCAAGGTGCCAAGCCTTGGACATAAAAATACAAACAAAAAGAAGAACAATTCCTGCCTCAAGGTATATTATAGGCATATAAATCAATTAAATTACTATGTTGGGTGCCTGCACCATAACTGATGCAGCAATCCAGGTGAGAGGTGATGAGGGGCTGAACCAGGGCGGTGGCAGGGGAACTAGGACAAAGGGGAACTGGGGCAATTTGAGGAATGTCCGGGAGGTAGATTAGATAGATGAGAGGGAACTTTTATAACAACCCCCACTCAAGCTGCTCCACTGTTGGCCAACTGGCTGTTCCCTGGACAGGATATCCCATCTCCCACTTCAGGACTTTTGCCCAGGTTGTTCTCTCCCCCCCTCCCCCGCCTAGAACTCCCTCCCGCCTGAATCCGAGTCTTCCTTTCAAGCTTAGTGCCTCACGCCGAGTCTTGAAGAATTGTAGCAGGTGGGACCGGAGGGAGGGAAGACCGAGGGGAGGCGGGATGTGAAAGTGTGTCCATGAAGGGGCCGGTCTGATGGGCACACAAAGGCCACTCGGCTCCGCCCCGGGCAGCCTTCCCTAATCCTCGGCGCTTCCTTATCTGGGGATTTAGCCCGGATACTCCGGGAAGCGCCCTCGTGGGATCGCGGAGGTGGCTGCTTGTGTCCCTTAGCAGCACATGTGCTGCCCGCTTCCTGAATGTCTGCCGGACTCCGGGGGCAGGCGGCTAGGACGCCAGCGCAGCCCAATACAGTGGCCCTACTCCCTGGCCGCAGAAAGCACGGGGCCGGACTGGGGAGGGTTCAGGTCGTGCCTCTAACCCACACGGGCGGTCCGGCCGGCTTCGAGTGCCTTAGGCAACTCCTGCGTTAATAAAGAACTGAGGAGTCGCTACTTGCACCGCCGGAGGGAGTTTTCCCTCCCTACAGAACGGAATCACATAACGGGCACCCTCCCGGAAGGAACGCCCTCTCCTACTGGAGGTCCGCCCCTTTCTCTACAACCAGAGTCTAAGGCGCTGGCCCCAGGCTTAGCAGTGAGGAAAGGCAGACACTGGGTCATTTCATTTAGTCGCCCTACACAGCCTCCTCCGGAGACGGGAAGTGGGGGAAGGGGATAGAGGGCCACGGAGCGTCCTCCCCCCTTCCCTGTCCCTGGGGGGCTCCTCTGCCCCGCCCCAGGCTCTCACCTGGAACTCCCGTTGCGGCAGCCGCAGCTCCCCGATCCCCTTAGTCCTTAGTCCTCTGAGCCCGGCGTGACTCAGCGCCCCGGGAGGGGAGGTGGGAGAAAGGAGGGAGGGAGGAGGGGCCAGTACCCCGGGAGCGGGGCGGGGCCGGGGGAGCTGTCTTATGCTCGCGCGCAGCCAGAGAGCTGGGCTAGGTCAGCGAGGCCGGCCGCAGACATTCTCTAAGTGTGCATTGGGTGCCGGTTCCAGTGCTGAGGACGGGGACCCCGGGAGTGAGCGAATGAATGAGCGAACGTCAGGTGAAAGGCACCCCGCACGCGCCAGGAGCTGGCCCTCTCCTTCGGGGGACAAGGCGAAATGAACTAGTGATAAGAACTTGGTCATTTTCACATGAATGAGACGATACTAGCAAAGAATACACTGAGTTTTCTTCAGAGCTGCCTCTCTGGCTAGGGAGTCCAAACACCCTGATTAATCCGAACGGACGCCACTCATGCCCCTGGACCTACACTGTAGACTGTGGAGCTCCGGTTCGGTGCTCTAGGGGAAGTGGTCACAACCCCCAGACGACTCTGCTTGCAGCCCAGGGCCCAAAATGGGGACAAGACAAGGCTAGAAAAGAAGGCTGGAGCCAGGAAGATTCTACCCAACCGAGGGGTCACCCCCGCAGAATCTGAATCCCCTGCCTTGCTGGCCTGCTTTACCCCTAGGATGTTAGGGGGGAAAGAGATCGATTCTTTCAAGAAAACCTTTAGATAAGGACTCCTAGATTCCGCCGGCTCCTAGGACTTAGCCACAGGGCATGTCCGTAGTGTTAACTATATATTACTGAGCCAAGTCTCTAATGAGAATACTTGGAGCCACTCAAAGCAGGCCTGGAAAGGCGAGTGCCAGTAACCAAGGAGTTTAATGAATCTGTTTCAGAGTGAGGAATGTTCTAGCTGAAGTAAAAGCACAGCTTACATCCTTAAATCACAAGTGGGGAAAGGGGCTCACAAAGAGTGGGTTAGGGGTTTCCCACCAGAAACCTCCAAGTCATCTAGCCTTGTCTTGTCCCCTTTTTGGGCCCTGGGCTGTAGGCAGATTAGACTTCCTGCCTGCATTTGGAATCAATGTGCCACCTGTATTGTATGGAGGAGCTTAGGAAAGCCACTGCACCTCCTGAGCCCCCAGCAGTCAGTTTCTCCACCTATAAAAGGTCACTGGGCACGTGGACCACAAGGTCTCCTCCAGCTCAGGATTCTGCTTTACAGTCCTGATTCCTACTCAGGCAAGGGCAAAGGACTGGTGAAGCCACCCTCGAGTTCAGTTAAGCAAATTCACCTCTGTCCTAGTGATGGGGTCCTTGTGATGTAAATATGTCTGTAGTATCAATCTGTAACATCAGTTTGTAAGTGGGGTGCTTTGGGATCTATGTCTGTAAAATCAATTTGTAAAAGCAGTCTGTAAGATCACATTTCCACCCCCCCAGCCTCAGAGCATTGACTTTGCCCCTTCCCCCTTCCAGCATTCTGCCCAGCAACAACTCATGACCTGTTTATCTCTGTTTGAAACAATAAGTTATGTAAATGTTATCTCCCTTAGTTAGAGTGGCCAGCCCCACCATAAATTCTTCAATACCTTATCTATAGGGTAACTCCCTAGTCACTTATATACCCACACTGTCTCTGATGACCTTGATGGGTGGCAGACTGGGCACTCTTTAGTGACATATCGGGCCTAAAACCACACCTCCAGCTAGACCCCCTCTTGAGCTATTTCCCAGTGAATCATGGCAATACACCTGCGCAGTTGATATTAAAAGTGTATGGTCCTTTGAACACTAACCACTCCTTAACTCCTCCCTGATCCCACCCTTGCTCACCTAGTTAGCATAATTGACACCTTAAAACTATGCCTGCGGCCTCTGCGAGTTTGCAGGTTCCATAAGAATCTAGCCTGCTGTTCTCTACAGCATAACAATAAACTTTACAATTTCGGCTTCAAAGTTTGCTTGAGCCTGGTGAATTCCTTCCAGACTGGATGCCAGGGAGGCATCCCTGGCAGAACCACTTACCCTCCCCCCCCTCCTTATCACCCTTCCCTCATCAGATGGCGACCACGAAAGGACAAAGTCTGAGGTCTCAAGCTTTTATCCTTTAAACTCCCCCCTCTCCCTGTAGTTGGGTTCACCTCCACAAGCCCTAAGAAGGCTTGTGGGGATGCTCCGGTCTGGGCCAGGCCGGTGTGGGTCTGTAAGACCCTGGGTTCGCTCCCGATTCGGGACAGAGGACGCTCTCATCCCCGGGATGCTTTGGGTATTCACTTACTTTGTAAAAGTAGGCTAGAGCTTCTCCCTGGACACAGGGCTGAAGCTGGACTACAGGGATTTTTGGTGTCAGGGCAGGAAAAGGATCGATCGGTCAGTCTCTCTCCATACCCCGAGACTCCCCCCCTGGGATGTCTCTTGAGCAGTTGGAAAAAACTCGGTCTTCACAACCCCAAGAAGGAAGGATGGGCCAGTGTTTGCCCCTACATTCGGGGATCTGAGCCTAGGTTATCTTAAAGCAAGTCTTACCTGGCCTCCATTAGCACCTATCTGGAAGCCAAGCAAATATGATTTGTACCTGGCCTCCATTAGCATCTATCTGGAAGCCAAGCAAACATGATTTGTGCCTGGGGATTTCTAACAATCCTCTGTGAGCTTTTGGAACGTTCCTGTCAGTTTCTCTCTCTGTTCTGTTTTTGTGTGTGTCTGTGTGAAGGAGTGAGTGTGTAATCTAACATCATGTAAGGTTTAAACTGCAGCTGGACTGCTGGACCTTCCTTTGGACCACTCTTAGCTCTCTCTCCCTCCTCCCTTCACTGATGCTGAATGCAGGCTGGAGAAGAAGAGAAAAGAGGTAAATATTGTCTTGTTTAGGTTTTATAAAGCAAGAAAGTTTAAGCATGTAGCAAAGGAAGAAGCATGGGTAGGAAGTTAAGATAGAGATGGTATTTGGTATTGAGAAGTGTGAACAGAAGTTTTAAGATCTTTAAAAGTTTGAAAATCTCCTCCTCTTCATTCCACTCTGGCCAAGTGGAGTGAGGAGAAGGTGATAAGAAATAATGAGGGAATCTTCTCCCCTCAAATCAAAGAGGCAGGCAGACGAAAATTTAACTATTTCCTGCCTCTACCTAAAAGAGGAAAAATCTGTGTACTAGAATAAAACTATAAGTCAACTGAATTCATGTGAGAAGTAAAAAAGTGTCACTCCTAATTTGATGATAAAGATAAGTCAGAATTCATTTCACTATTTAGGTAAATTGGAATATTTTCTAAGATTTGATAAGAAAAAGTGAATTTTCTTTTGGGTTCTCTAGTAGTGAGAAAGGGGGAAGGCGCCCCCCCCCCAATATCACTTGCTGGAGAGGTCAAAGATATCACTTTCAAAGGTTTTATAAGGAGTGGACACATAAATTAAAGTTTATTGGAGTAAAAGTTAAATCGGCTGAAAACATTTTACAAAAATTTATTAAAGTCTCTCATTCTAGAAGAAAAATAGAGCATGCTAAAGAATAGGGAATTTGAGTTAAGCTCCCCCACTTGAAAAAGAAGGGGGAGCTGCAGATATATTGAGGGGCCGGCAACACCCCTGGGTACCCCGAATCCCACACCTCCAGGCATGCAGATGACCCTCTCTCCTTTCAAACGCCTGGATCCACAACCAGGCTCTCCAGCTGTGGGGAGAAAAGAAAAGCCTCTGTACTTGGTAAGCCCAATTTTTCTACCAATAATTTTTGTATGTGATTAATTGGAAATGCAATTAATGTCATAATGTCATTGTGTTATTATAGTATCTCTAAATTGTAAAATCCTCTTATACTGTGAAAGTTTGAGTGACCATTGTGATCCAGAAGTGTTGTTAGATAAAGCAATTTTCAATCTGAATTTTGTTGAAACTAAAAGATGGAGAAAAGTTTTGTAAAACCAGCCATGGTACTTTATCAGTTCTGCTAATCCTGTCTTATGTTTATTTCATGTGAATTGGATTTTTTTATGTTATAAGATCTGACAATTTAAAGCTGTTATATTTGGAATACAAACAGGTAGTAATAATGCTGCTGATATTTATTGTGATAGCTGGTTGTTCATTTAACTTTTTGGCTATTTTGGAAATATGCAGTGACTTAAAGTTATAGTTTCCACATTACTAATGATGAAGTGAATGTACACAGGGAATTGGAAAGGCATTTTGTAGAATTCTTATTGAACAAATGAGAAACTTGGGAAAAAAAGGAAAGGAAAATATAGGGATGTGGTTTTCAAGCTTGCTTCATCTAAGGATGTATTTATGTTAATTTGAAGGTTTATGGATCACCACATTCACCATCTATGTGAGATTCCAGAATGTAATTAATTTTTAGTGATAAGTTGATCAGGTGTGTGGCAACAAGAAAATTTTAGTTCTGTGTAACTTCAAAAACTTGATTTTTAAGGTCACCAGGTTGGTAATTCTTTGTTTTTATTTCAAAGTTCAAATTTAAGAACGTGATAATTGTTTATGATATTGTTACTGGTAAAAAGTTGTATTATCTATGCTGTATAAGAAGCAGTTTTCTTAAAGTCTTGGAGTACTGTAATTTGGGAAATCATAAGCTTCCAAGTCTGTCTTTATTTAAAAGGAATGTTTCCCACCTATTTCTGAGTCTAGCTATAAGATGGAACAGATACTGCATGGTTGGATATCTGTGACTTTACCTGAATTTAAACAGAGTCAAGGATGTTTTATCCTGTCATATTTGGAATGTCACATGTCCCTACTTTTTCCCTTCTATAGCAAGTTTCTATGATCAGAGCAAGTAGTCAGTAACAGATACGGGTTCTTTCGTGTAAGCTTACTGGAAAATCTAATATTATTTTTCATTTGGAATTGGAACATGTGCAGAAAGTATGCAAATTGCTTAAGAACATTTTAAAAGTTTTCAACTAACTCTCTTCATAAAAGTTTAGTGATCAGTTATAAATCTTGAAACTGTTTTAAAAGAAGGGAAAATACTTTCAGAAGAAATTTTCAAATCTCTAGTGTAATTTTAAGAGGACTTTAAAACTTTCATTTGTAAGATAAATTTATTGCTAAACTAATGTAATGAGTTGTGAAAACAGAAGAGATCTGGCTCTTTTGATCCAAATTTTTAGTCGTTTCATGCTCTAAGCAAAAGTTAACATTTGTAACTGAATGTATGTTAAGGATTCAATTTCTGAATTATCTTTCTTCCTGAGTGAATCTGTATTCACTGTATACTGTATATATAATCTGTGTACCCAGCTTCCTATGAAACATAGATCTACCCAAATGATTTTGGGTCCCAGCTGTTTAAGGGGCAGATGATCAGGTTCTTGGAATGACAGAGTACTTGGGTGCCTGATATTTATTTTAATCAGAGATACTTTAGTTGAGAGAAAAGATAACATTTTTAACACCAGGTTAATTCAAACTGTTTTAAAGTCTATTTATGAAAAGCTGAACAAAGCAGATAAGGGTTTGGCTTCCCCATGAGAACTGGGTCAGGTCCTTGGACTCTCAGCTTTGACTTCCTTGAGCAGCCGGCATCTGAAATTTTCAGAGCTCAGAACTCAAGGCTGAGAAAGTCCAGACCATTCCCTAACATATATCTGGAACACCACCACCCATTCTTCCTCTAATCCGGGAAGACCTAAAAGCTAAAATCACTAACTCTTCCCTTATCAAGTTCCTTCAGGGTCTGCAGGCAATTCAGAAAGAAAACTCCTTCCCTCAGCTCTCCTGATCCTGATCCCGAGTTCTGCCTCAGCTTACCTGTTTCAACCTGGGGATTCTGTGCTGGTAAAAAGAAATTCATGGTCTGGAGCCGAGGTGGAAGGAACCACATGTCATGATCCCCACTACACCTACTGCTGTCAAAGTGGACTCTCTATTCCCACATGACTCCATTGCACCAGAGTGAAGCCTGCTGTCACCTCAGAATGGAAAGCAGAAGTCCACGAGCACCCCCTAAAGCTAAGACTATCTGATCCTCTCCCTGATTCCCCTTTTACCTCCTTGCGCCGCCCCCCCCCAATCCCCATGCCTCCAGACCAAGCTATACCTGGGTGTTAACCACAGGAAATGGACAATCCTGGACTTTTCCAGAACTGGAGCACACAGCTACCCCTCAACTCCCTGTTCCCCAGAACTAGACTATTTGGGGGGCCCACCAGTAGATGCAGGTTACCTACTCTGTTCAGATACAGGATGTCCATGTGCCTGTGCTTGTGTCACAGTTTACCACCTCCCCTCTCCTAGTCCTGGTGCCTCCCTGTGCTACTAGGCAGGCGGTAGTGAGGGATTGGACCCATTGCTCCGAATCCATACAATCGCGTCTGCCCCCTAGCAACCCATGCCCAAATCTCACCATTCAAAATCCCTCTCACCCCACCTGGGGAACCCCGGTTTCTCGAGTCCTGGGAATCATAGTCCCTGAAGGGGAGGAGGAAACGCAGGTGGGAAAGACCTCAGTGTTGACTATAACCAAAAGCCTTCTGTGCCCCTCCCCCATTGTCATCCCATTGCTTAGCTATCCCTGCCCCAATAGGGAACCCCAATGTCCAAATCACAATACCAGCTGTCACCACATGGGCCCCTGTCAGGTCATATGCCCCCCTCATCTTCAAAGGTTCAGGAAGCTCACAATTATCAGGTCCCCTTAATTACCCTTCTGTCAGCTGTTCATAAAACACTTAACAGCTCTAACCACTTGTTGGGAAAAGATTTCTGGATTTGTGCTGAACCCCAGCCTCCTTACTATGTAGGGGTGGCACTAAATGCCTCAGTCACCCCTATTTCCAACACAGAATTGTGATTGGGACCACCCAAGGCTCTCCCTTGGGGATGTACAGGGAGCAGGTTTCTGCCTCATATCATCCAGCACCCCTTTATCCAGCTCTCACTATAGCTCAATTTGTGGAAAAACCCACATGATTCAGGCCTCTACCTCAGACTACTTCCCTGCCCTTCTAGGAGCCTGGTGGGCTGCCACGATGGCCTTACCCAGTATGTCTCTGCTACAGTGTTCCTCAAAAACAACACACTGAGGAACCCCTGTGTATCCTAGTGGCCATAATTCCCCGAGTCACCCTTCTCCCAGGTGAACAAGGTTGGCATTACTTTTCCCAGAAGGGCAACTGAACCACCACCTAAGGCAGGCAGTACCACTTCTCATTCCCATCTCAATGGGCTTGGGCCTTGTGGGTTCTGCAGTGACTGGGATGGCAGCCTTGATTAAGGGGGAAGCCAACTATCAGACCTTAAGTACACAGGTAAATATTGACCTCTCCCACATAGAGCAGTCCATCTCAGGTCTGGAAAGACAGGTGGACTCTCTGGCAGAGGTGGTTCTTCAGAACCACAGAGGCCTTGAAACAGGGTGGCCTGTGTGCAGTCCTTGGTGAGGCCTGTTGCTTCTGTGCAACAACTCTGGAGTGGTGAGGGAGAGTCTGAAGTTGGTAAGCCAGAATATTGCTAATGGACAGAGGGAGCTGGAAGATTCTGAGAATGGGTATCAGTCCCTGTCCCCCTGGAACATCCCCCTAACTCACTAAATTGATAGCAGCCTTGGTATTAGCCTCTCCTCCTGATCTTAGCCCTAATTGTAGGACCCTATCTCATTGTTTTTTACAATTCTTTAAATCCAGTGTTAACTCCATTAATGTTAATTATCAGGGACCCACATCCTTTAGGAACAGAATTGGGTAATCTAGGTGTGACCCCTAGTTGTGACCCCAGCTATGTCAAAGGTTTGACATACCTACAAGAAAGAGTAGGGAATGTTGGACCCAGCTCCACTCTACCCTTCCCTCTTAGATTTGTCACGTTGCCCTTCCTGAATGTCAGACACAAATCCACTCACCCTTTCCTTGATTTGTAAAACAGGCAGCCCAACCTTTCCTTCATTGATTTGTAAAACAGAGAACTCCACCTTGCTTAATCTGTAAACAGGCAGAACCCCCACCCCTTGCTTACCCTAGATTGATCTGTGGGTGGGAGTCCCAGCCTAGGGTTTCCCCGCCAGTGGGAAATTCAAGTGTACACTGACCAATCATTGGAGTTTCAGCCTACATCACTGTAATTTCAGCTTAAGTAACCTGGCTATGGAACCTCTTTTGTTAAAGGCAGTACAGTTGCTAGCCCATCCTCACCCCATTTCTGGTCAATTTTCTCTTACTTATTTTTGGCTCTTGCCTGCTTAACCTCCTTGCTAGGTTTATCTCTTCTAGGCTCAGTGCTTTCCATCTGCAGATGATTGCTTAGACTGAGTACCAACATTGCCCGAGGCTGCTACTCATCACCCCTTGGATCTAGCATCAGCCAGATTCTGGACATTGGCCATGGACCCCACCCCTTGAACAATGGAACCCTGTGAGGCAGGGACAGCTCTATGCCCCTTCCCAGTGAGAAGCAGTTTGGGAAGCTGAAACCATCGCCCCTTGTCCCCAAATGATTTTGGGTGCCATCTGTTTAAGGGGGGAATGATGGGGTCCTTGTGATGTATATATGTCTGTAGTATCAATCTGTAACATCAGTTTGTAAGTGGGGTGCTTTGGGATCTATGTCTATAAAATCAATTTGTAAAAGCAATCTGTAAGATCACATTTCCACCCCCCCAGCCTCAGAGCATTGACTTTGCCCCTTCCCCCTTCCAGCACTCTGCCCAGCAACAACTCATGACCTGTTTATCTCTGTTTGAAACAATAAGTTATGTAAATGTTATCTCCCTTAGTTAGAGTGGCCAGCCCCACCATAAATTCTTCAATACTTTATCTATAGGGTAACTCCCTAGTCAATTATATACCCACACTGTCTCTGATGACCTTCGTGGGTGGCAGACTGGGCACTCTTTAGTGACATATCAGGCTTAAAACCACACCTCCAGCTAGACCCCCTCTTGAGCTATTTCCCAGTGAATCATGGGCAATACACCTGCGCAGTTGATATTAAAAGTGTATGGTCCTTTGAACACTAACCATTCTCTGCGAGTTTGCAGGTTCCATAAGAATCTAGCCTGCTGTTCTCTACAGCATAACAATAAACTTTACAATTTCGGCTTCAAAGTTTGCTTGAGCCTGGTGAATTCCTTCCAGACTGGATCACTTACACCCTTCCCTCATCACTAGTCTGGGGACAAAACTGTGGCTATTGTTGAGTATCAGTTGTGCAAGCCAGCTTGTTCCCTCTTAAACCCTGATCTAGGTTACCTTCCAATTATGTACAGATGACTCTCAGAGTGGGAGATTAGGCAACAGTTAAGTCATGATGGGGTGCTTATTTGTAACATCAGTCTGTATTATCAGTTTGTAAAAGGGGTGCTTGGGATCTACGTCTGTAAAATCAATTTGTAAAACCAGTCTGTAAAATCACATTTCCCCCTCCCCAGCCTCAGAGCATTGACTCTGCCCCTTCCCCTGCCAGCACTCTGACCAGCAACAACTCATGAACTGTTTATCTCTGCTTGGAACAATAGCAAGCTACCTATGAGTCCTTCACTAAACTGTCTATAAACATTTTAGCTTAGGCAAATGTTATCTCCCTTAGTAGAGTGGCCAGCTGCACCATGAATCTTTCAGTGCCCTATCTATGTTAACTCCTTAGCCAATTATACCCATATTGAGTTAGCCTTGGTTCCCAACATCCATCTTGTCAAACATGACATTGATGGGTAGCAGACTGGGCACTTCTCAGTCAGCCCTAACAGCTGGCTGACTTAGTGACATTTCAAGCCTAAAACCACACCTCCAGGTAGCTCCTCCTTGGGCTATTTCCCAGTGAATTATGGGCAATACACTGCAGCAGCTGTTATTAAAAGTGCATGTTCCCTTAAGCACTGACCACTTCCTAACTCCTCTGTAATCCCACCCTTACTCACCTCGTTAGCATAATTGACACCTGATTTATTGCCTTGACTCCTTAAAACTGTACCTGTGACTTCCGTAAGTTTGCAGGTTCCCTAAGAATCCTTGCTGGCTGTGCTGTACAGCGTAACAATAAACTTTTACAATCTCGGCTTCCAAGTTTGCTTGAGCCTAGTGAATTCTTTCCAGACTGAATTGCAGGGTTTCTGATCACTGATAGTGATCAGGGTTCCTGGTAGAACCTATTACCCTTCCCCCATCAGTGCTATCTTTGTCCTATTTCTTTCATGTTAAAGTTCAAGGCACTCACCACACCAATGGCATCTTGCTCTCCTTCAGGTAAATATTAAATTCTTGGTGCTCCCACAATCCTATGGCCTCTGACCCATATCTCTTCTACCTACACTTCAGTTTAATTATTTTCCTGTCTTTATTCTTACTGCCATGTTTCACTCTGGGGACTGTGATTTTTAGGGTCCAAATATGGTGACTCCCCAGGTGATGCAGTGGGCCTGAAGTCAGGAGGACTCATATTCCCTAGTCCAAATCTGGTCTCAGACAGAGCTTTGTTACTGTGGGCAAGTCACTTAACCCTGTTTGTTTCCACTTCTGTCAAATGAACTGGAAAAGACAACGGAAACCAGTCCAGTATTTTTGCCAAGGAAACCTCAAATGGGGTCTGACATGATTGAAAAATGACAACGGTAGTAAAAATTGTGGTTCCACTGTCCTGGATGTTGCACTTTTTACAACTATTTTCCACTTTTCTCCCCTTTGTTACTTGTTTTCATCCTAAGTGACTTTGGGATGACTTTGCTTTAGTTGGCTCTCTTGCTAAGCTTTATTTTTACCCTTGGCTGCCTCTCTGCTTCATGAAACAAGTCTTCCTAATGTTCAGCATTCTCTTAAGATTTTACAGACACATTGAAGTGATGACTCAGTGGTACCTTTGGCAAGTCTGGTGTTTGCTGAATTAGGCCCTGAACTGTATTTTTTTATTCTTCTGTATTTGTGATTCACCAAGCAAGAGGATAATGGTGTCTGTGAGATGGGCTTCCCAGCCTCACACCTATTGGATTGGCCAAGTTGGGGGGCAGGAGTGTGGGAGAACACACTGATGCATTGGGATGGGCTGTGAATTGGCCCATTCATTCTGGGAAACAACATGGAGCTGGGTTGTTTCCAAATACATGGCACGTACCTTAGCCCAGGGGGAACAGCAGGCAGAACACTGGCCTTGGCCATCAGGAAGATGCCCGTCCAAATCCTGCCTCATTTACTAGCCATGTGTCCCCAGACAAGTCGTTTCATGTCTCTCGAGACTGTTTCCTCTTCTGTAAAATGGACTAGCAGCAGCACCGACCTCCCAGAGTTGTTGGATCAAATTATAGTAAATGCCCACAAGTCTTAAAGTGTTATATAAATACGAGCTATTATTTCCAAGTCTACACCCTAAAGTTCAAAAAGGAAAATGACCCCTAGGTACGAAAAGTATTTCCAGTGTCTCCCCGTGGTAGCAAAGGACTAGAAACTAAGGAGAAGCCCAGCAATTGGGGAGGGAGGAGATGGAATGTTATTGCTCCATTAAGGAATGGCAGAAGGGACAGCTCCCAAGACACCTGGGAAGCCCCATGCAGACTGATGCCTCAGGAAGGGAGTGGAGCCAGGAGAGTAATTTGTACAAGGGTCACAGGGTGAGATCATAGGAAGACCATCAGAGCTCTGGGGAGCCCAGCAGTGAGGAGGGATGACCCACACAGGAAGGGGTCTGCTCGAGTACGCAGACTGGTTAGAAGGGTTCCACTTTCCCCTGGGCCACTGATGGTGGGTGGCAACAGAAGGGAAACAAATGTCTGGGTTTGGGAAGAGGTTGGTGTTAATAAAAACATTTTTTTAAGGGGCCTTGTGAGTCTGAGCTTAGCAAGATCCAGCTGCACAATGCCCTAAACCTCATTTGACAGCTCTGCTGCTCAGCCCAGCTCCAGGCCTATTGGCCACACCTGTACAAGATATGCAGCATAGAGGCAGCTCAACCAAAAGTATTCCACCAAATGAGCCACCTTCGCCCTTTATCCAGACTGGGGAATGACCAGAACCAGGGAGGTGACCCTCCCCACAGGGAGCTCCCAGAGGACAGGGAACATCTTGTTTCTTTGTAGCTTTCGACACTTAGTTTCCAAGGCACAGGATGCATACACAAACCCTAGATCGATGGACCATAGGATGGAAAGATGCCATGGGCTGCAGCTCCCTGCCTGTGGTATCCTCACCTCTAAAAGGCACAGGAGGCTGGGAGCAGATCACCTCCACAGAGACTCCTTCTGGCTCTAGGATCCCATGACTAGCAGGTCTTTGGATACACTGCTCATCTTTGAGCTTTGGTTTTCTCATCTGTAAAATGGGGATAACTTTTGTACTCCCCAACAATGTGAATTGTTTTAAGGGAAGGAATTTTCGGGGGTGGCTAGGTGGCACAGTGGCCCTGGAGTCCTCCTGAGGACTGAGTTCAAATCCGGCCTCAGACATTTAAAACACACACACACACACACACACACACACACACACACACACACACACACACAAACTAGCCGTGTGACCTTGGGCAAATCACTTAACCCCAACTGCCCCTCCAAAAAAAAGGGGGGGGAAGGAATTGGTCAGAAGGACCTGAGTTCAGATCCGGCCTCAGACACTTAACGCACACACAAACAAAAAACCTAGCCATGTGACCTTGGGCAAGTTACTTAACCCCAACTGCCCTCCAAAAAGCAAAAAAAAAAAAGGCTATCCCAAGGAAGGAGGAGCTTGTTCTCCCAGGTCCCAGAGAGCAGAAGCAGGAGCACTGGGCAGGGCTGGAGAGGGATGGATGATCACTCCTCAGACATGCTAGTGCAGGGACTGAGGGCAGGCCCTTCCAATTCTGGGACCACCTGTCCACTCAGGAGCCAGCCCTACAGCTCCCACCTGGCCTGGGGAGAAGCACTGACCATCCACATCTACCTGTCTCTTAGATCCTTCAGTCCACAAGAGGCAGCTGGGTAGAAGAGGAAAAACACTGGATTTGGGGGTCAAAGAGCTGTGTTTGACTCTCAGCTGTGCTGCCTATGTCAATGTGACCCCCAAGCAAGTTACCCCAGGGCCACCTCTCTGGGCCTGTTTTCACAAGTCTGGAATGGAGAGATTCCCTGACCACACACACACACACCCACACACACCCACACCCACACCCCCACACACCCACCCCCCCCCCACACACACACACCCGTTTGTGAAGAAAGCACTTTACACACAGGGGCTGATTTTATTCTTATTTTCCTCCTGACTGAGTTCCTCCCTACTCGCCCCCCACCACCACCCTAAAGGGCCATCTTCACAAAGCCCCCCTGTGTATTTCCCAGGACTCCTTAGGCTCAGGTTGGATGACCACTTGTCGGGAATGCTGGGAAGGGGTCAAACAAGATGGTTCCTGAGACAGAGCAAACTGCAGGGGGCCCCTAGCCCAAGGGCAGGAGCACCTATGTGGGCAGCATCCCTGACTGATCCCTGCCTGTGTCCCCTGCATCAGGCTTTGGCCCCAGGGATTAAAGACCCCACAGGAGCCTGACAGTGTCCTCTGGACATCAGAGCTTGCACCGGGGGGGCTCGGCCGGGACCCTCTGCAACCGCCACACCACCCTGACCTGCTCACTGGGCCGGTCCAGCTCCCTGAAGCGGTGCAGATCCCCAGTCTTCCTGTACTGATCCAGGGCCAGCTCTAGCACAGTGATGGGGATGCTGAAGTTCAGGTGAGGGTAGGTGGCCCCTGTGCTATTGTCCCTAGTGTTGCTGGTGACAATCCCTGCAGGGCAGAAGCAGGGGTAAGGAGACAGCTGATACCCAGAGTCCAGCTGATGCCAGAAAAGCAACACTCAGCCCCTGGGCTTGGCCTATGTGACCACCCAGATGTGAGCTATCCCAGCCCTCCGGGACCCCCCCTCCCCAACATTCTGCCCCCTCCTTCCAGTGCTTTGCAAACATTCACTTTTGGGATGTGCACACTGTCTCCTGCAAAGAGTCTGACAGTTCCCAAGGGCAGGGACCACATGGCCTTTACCCCCATTCCCCTCTTCTCCCTCCAGTGCCTAGAACAGGGCTGGGCACACAGAAGGTACTGACTCAAGTTTCCTGAGCCTAACTAGGGGACAGACAGAGCTCATTACCGAGGAGTTCCCCAGAGCTGGTGAACAGAGGCCCCCCGCTGGAGCCCCCGTGCACGGCACATGTTGTCTGCAGCATCACCGGTGTGTCACACACCTCCACCACAGCAGACAGGATCCCCGAGGTAACTGAGGGACCACAGGTCTGGCCAAAGGCCCCAAAGCCGACCACCTGCACATCCTCACCTGGAAAAGGAAGGGCGGACAAGGATCAGGTGAGAGACAGGTGGGCGTGCCCCCCCCCCCCAGGGTCTACTGAAAAGAGTAACACTAGCTCTGCTACTTAACTGATGCTGTGACCTCTGTGAGCCTTAGTTTCCTCATCATTAAAAATGGGGAACACAGTGTGGAATAACCACCTGGCAGGGTTGTTGTGAGATAACCTGGTAAAGTGCTTCACACCCCTGAAAACTATGTAAATAGGACTCATTGCTAACATCCTTATAATCTAAATATACAAGGGCTGCCCTAAGAGTCTGGAAGAGCTGGGTTCAGATCCTGCCTGGAGCACATCCTGGCCATGTGACCCTAAGCTCCCCTCCAGGTGCCACAGAATCCACTCATCTATGTTAGTAGAGAGGTCCCCTCCCTGAGGGCAAGGGGCACCACACACCAAGGAATTACTGGTCCTGCCAAAAAATCTCTGTGAACACAGTGGGAAACACTGGTATCAATCAACCAAATGAGCATTTATTAAGCACCTACTGTGTGCCAGGCACAGGGGATACTCACACAAAGGATGAACAATTCTGCCTCACAACAAATGTGACCCTAAAGCATCTCAGAAGCAAGTCTTTCATATTTCAGAATGAAAAGATAACCAGAACTAGAACTAGTAAGAATCCTGGCCAACATCTAGGCTAGCACCCTTATTTTATGCGGGGGGGGGAGACCAAGAGTGGAAGTGCTTTGCCAGATGCCAGTTGGGCAGGAAAGCAGGTCCCCCTGCTGATACCTCAGGAATCATCTCCAGCCCTGCCAGGTGCCAGCAGGGGAGGAGGGCAGGTCCCCCCTCAGATGCCTCAGGAATCATCCCCAGCCCTGCCAGGTGCCAGGAGGGCAGGTCCCCTTGCTGATGCCTCAGGAATCATCTCCAGCCCTGCCAGGTGCCAGTGGCCAGGAGGGCAGATCCCCCTGCCAATGCCTCAGGAATCATCTCCAGCCCTCCCAGGTTCCAGTAGGGGAGGAGGGCAGGTCCCCCTACTGATGCCTCAGGAATCACCCCCAGCCCTGCCAGGTGCCAGTGGCCAGGAGGGTAGGCTCCCAGGCAGAGGCCTTAGGAATCACCTCCAGTCTCGTGGAGGACTACTGGCTCACCAGCCTCTGCCATCCCCCCCCTTACCTGGCTCAGACTCATGGTCCCCATCCTCCAAAGCTTACCTTCATGGAAGTGGCTGGCCAAGACAGGAAATGAGATGCCTTTGAGGTTTTCCTCCAGCTTCACCACTGCCACGTCATAGGGAGATGTATCCTGGGTAGCAAACACCACTTTCCCCCAAACTGGAGAACTCCTGGAGGTAAACAAGGGGCAGAAACAGATTTTAGGATGAATACCCAAGGATTACAGCCTTTGGACCAAATCAGGCCTCTGTGCTCAAGGCAACGCAGGGCGAAAAGGAGCCTCCCTCAAGTTACTTTGCCTTCTTTCCAGCTCTTAGGACCAAGAGCTGGAAGAGCCCTTGGAGGTCACAGATCCACACCCCTATTTTAGGGACATATCTGACTCACTCACAGGCCCACAGCCAGTCAGGGCCAGAGCTGGGAAGCAAACCCTTGTCCCTGCCTCCAAAGCCAGCACCTTCCCCCACTGCCTAGGCTCAATCACTCAATCACTTCAGTCCTACGAGAAGCCCTCACACATAGGAGAGGGACCACACTCCCCACCAACGTAGAGTAACGCTTCTTTCCCATCTAGGAGAACCATCTCAATGTAATGAGGAACCCATGGAGGAGGGTCAGTGGTTCACAAAAAACAGCCTGAAAAATCAGGAGACCCAGCTCATTCCTGGCTCCTGACCACTCCTCTGCTGCCACAGTTTCCTCTTCTGTCAAACAAGGGGCCTGGACTCTAGGACAACCTCTCTGGTGCCATTCAATTCCAGCCATCTAAACCTCTACTAGCTCCCTCCTCACCCCTACTTAAGTACAAACGTGTGGATCCAAGAAGTGACTTGTAAGAGCACAGTTAATTAAGAATATAGGCTGTAGAGCTAAGAGGAATCTTAGGTCATTAGCTCCAACCCCATCATTTTACAGAGGCTTAGAAAGGTGAAGTGACTTGTCTAAGGTCATACAGCCAGTGTGGCAGAGGCCAGAGTAAAACCCAAGTGCTGTGACCTTCCCCACTCCCTCCCGGTCCAGGCCCATTGGGACAAGTCCATTGGCCAAACAAAGCCTCTACTGGGGCCACCCTGCTTTCCTGTTCTTTAAGCAGGTACCTGAGGCCAGAGGGGAAAAGGCAGGATGCGAGTCAGATTAGGAAGCAAAGGAAGCTCTGAGGAGTGGGGAGTGGAGACAGGTGAAGAAAACAGCTGCTCCAGAAGGGGAGGCAAAGCATGACTGACAGGTCCCGACAAGTGAACTGGCTCCACCCAGAGATCCCCATCGCCTCCACCAGGCTGGGTATGAGGCAGCTGGGGCCCAGGAGACACAACAGCACTAGAAGTGGTGACAGGGGACTCGAGATGGCATCCCAGGTGTATGACCTTGGCTAAGCCATTGTGCCTCTTGGCAACTCCAAGTCTTCCTTTGTGAGACAAAGAGAATATCTATGCCCCGACTGGATGGGATATGGTGACAAAAGCCCAGCTAACTCAAAGGCCCCACAGTTCAGAGCGGGGAAAGCAATGTTTCTTGTACTCCTAAGGTTGCAGGAACCCCAAAGGCCTCTCCTAGAATTTCCCAGCTGCTGGCGTAGCACAGGAGGGCACAAGAAGAGGACTGGCACCCGCAGATAACACAGTAGTAGGACAAGCAGGGCTGCTAAGAAAGTAGGAGGCTGACAGAAAGGGAGCCAACTTCCCTGGACAGTTCAGGTGGGAGTAGGGCTATGGTTTGGCAGAGGTGGGCCTGGAGCTGTCAGGGAACTCGAGGGAAGCAAGGCTGGGGAACCATGCCCAGACCGTTCCTAGGTAACCTAAGAAATAGAAGAGGCTGAGAATGAGAAGAAGCAAGGATGGAGCTGTGGGAGTCAGTGGCAGTTGCTAAGCAACCCCCAGCAGGGAGTATAGGGAGGGAGAGGGGTGGTGCTGCTAGGAAACCCGGGAAGGACTTCACAGCGCAGGCCAGGGTTGCTAAGCAACCAAGAGCCTGGAAGAGTCGAGGCGCTTGAACACTTCTTGGAGGGCTCCTCAGAGTTGCTAGGCAACGGGGGAAGAGACCTGGAGCCAGAAGGTTGCGAGGCATCCTGGGCAGCCCAGGATGGAGGTGGGCAAGCCTGGGGCTGTGGATGGTGACTGCTAGGCGGCCCGGCTAGAGAGGGGAAGGCAACACCGAGGAGGTCTGGCGATGGGATTTGGGGGATTTGAGGGAGAGGCTGCCTTCTAAGGGGCGGCCGAGGAGAGGCAGAAAGAGACCTCTGGGCCAGGAGGCGTGATCACGATGCTTGTCATCGAAACAGACCAATAGAGGGACCAGGTGGGGTGGAGCTGCTAAGCAGTTAAGCTATGGGACTGAGGGAGCTGGAGATTGGTTGCTAGGCAACCCAAGAAGTCAAGGTAGGATCGGCCTTACTTGGGGGCGGCAGGCTGAACTAGGACCCTCTTGGCCTCTCGAGGGGCCACGTGTCGGCAGGTGAGCACGAGGCGAGGGGCCAGAGCCACTCCGGAGCCCCACACGGACCCACACTCGATCAGGACGGCCGCCACCCACGCGGCCCCGGGCTCGGGGAGCGGGGCAGTGGCCTCGATGCAGTCGGAGGGTAGGAGCGCGGCCAGCAGGCGGGCGTCGGCGGGGCGTCCCAGCTGGCCCAGCGCGTGGGCTGCGGCGCGGAGGAGCTCGTCTGCGGCGCACAGCAGGCTCAGGCCCACCCACTCTCGGGCCCGCCAGCAGAGCGGCGCCGCCACGAGCGCCACGAGCGCGCCGTCGGCCGAGAAGACGCCGGCGCCCTCGGTGCCAGGCAGGCAGCGCGCGTCGGTGAGCAGCAGCGGGCCGGCCGCGTTGCTGAGCACGCCCCGGCTCAGACTGTTGAGGAAGATGTCCGGGCAGAAGGCGCCGAACGGGGAGCCGCAGGCGAGCAGGGGCGCGCCCTTGGGCAGCGAGGCGGCAGCGGCCACCGACAGCCGCGGGCACCCCAGCGCCTCGGCGCGGCCCTCCACGCTCAGCAGCGCGAACCAGCCGAGCGCCGCCAGCAGCGGCCCCTCGTCCGCCTCGGCCTCTGGGGGATCGGGGCCGCCGCCCGCGAAGCGCCACTGCTCGGCCGCCTCACCGCCAAAGAGGCGCGCGAAGCTGCTGCGGAAGGCCGGGCAGCAGACGAGCAGCAGCAGGCGGGCGCGGGCCGGGCCGCGGGGCGCCGGCCGGGCGCTGCAAGGCGGCGTATACAGCGCGCCCCGCGGCCCGGCCCGCGCCGCCGGCCCGCGGCCCGGCCCCCACTGCACTTGCAGCCGCAGGTCGGCGCGGCAGCTGTCGGCGCCCAGGAAGGGCGGCCCGGCTCCCGGCTCCAGGGCCGCGGCGCCCGCGCGCAGGAAGGGCGCCAAGATGCCGCCGTGGCACAGCACCAGCCCCGCGCGCTGGCTCAGCAGCACCCCGCTGCAGCTCCACGGGCCCTCGGCCTCGGCCTGCTCCGCGCCGCGGGCGCTCACCACGCAACCCGCCTGCTCGCCCGCCGCCAAGGCCGGGCCCCAGCGCTGCCTCATGGTTGCCGACACTCGCCACTAGCCGAGACCCGGGCCCGGCCGTAGCCCAGGGCTCTCTGCGCCGCCACGCGGCCGCCGCCCAATGGGGCCCGCAGCCTCTTCCTCGAGGCTCCTGATTGGCTGGCCGCGCGACGGGATTGGGCGGCCGGTCGGGGACGCCTACGTGGAGCGTCCCGCAATCACAGCCCAGCCCACGGGGCCAACCAATGGAGACTCTCGTTTACGGAAGAGAAGGGAGTGGGAGGGGGCGTGGCTCAGGATACAGGCCCTAGGACGCTGTACAGTCGACCCTCCCCTGGTTACTTCTGGCCGGGTGAGATGTGAGGGCTAGGTGGCAACTGAGGATACTGAGGACTTGCCCAGGATCACCCAGCCCTTGGGCAAAGGAGCATTCACTCACCAAAGCCCGGCCCCTGGAGCAGGGGTCACCATCTGCTTGTGGAGGGCTTTTGTGCAAGAAAAGTTTATTTAAAAATGGAAAAAAAAAACATTCTTTACTCCCGGGCCTGGCAGAGCCGAGTGAGAGCCGCCTGCTGCTTCCTGGCTGCAAACCCAAATCCGAACGTGGCAAGTCAATCACAGAGGCAGAGACCGCGGGAAAACCTCGTCTATTACCAGAGAAATTAACAAGGACGCACCCCAGGCTCGGCTCAATTCCTTTCAGAGCCATCGAGGGAACCGGTCCGGAAGCAATCTTAAAAGCCTTCTGCTCCAAGTCGTGCATTTCCCCAAAACCAAGCCCACACACGGTTATGAAGCACCTACTCCTTCCCTTCCCTCCCGCTCTCCAGCCAAACTGGACCGCCCTTCATTCCAGTCCTGGACTCTCCCGTAATTCCAGAAGTGGCATGCCCTCCACGACCATTCCCGCCTGCCTGCGTGCTATCCGGCTCATGTTAAATGCCATTAATGTAAAGTCACTGAGTCAGCAAGAATCTTTTCAGCACCTTCTCTGCTAAACGCTGGGGGTTTCAGTAGAAGGTAGGCACGGGGCGTTAGGCGGGGGTGGGGAATCAGGAAAGGCTTCTTGCAGGAGTTGAGGAAAGCTGAGTCTTAAAGGAAACCGCAAGATGTTTAGGAGTTTAGGAAGGAGAGCCTTCCCGGAATGAAGGACAAGCCAGTGAAAATGGCTTGAGTCTGGAAATGAACTGTTTTGTGCCAGGACCAGCAAAGCAGCCAGTGTCGCTGGGTCAAAGAGCATAAGGTGGGGCAGAAGGCTTAAGACAGGAAAGGGAGGATGGGCCCAGTTTCTGAAGAGCTGTTTTATCCTAGAGTTTATACAAATGGGGATGACAGGGTCAGACCAGCACTTTGGGAAGATCAATTTGACAGCTGAATGAGGAAAGATTGGAGTAGGGAGAGACTTGGGATGCAGAGACAGGAGGTGATAGGGGTCTTCACCAAGGCAGTGGTAGTGTTAGAAAAGAGGAACATACTAGACATGTTACCCAGGTAAATGGATGAGCATAGGCAGCACATTGGACCTGGGGTGAGAGACATGGAAAAGCCCAGGACCACTCCTAGCTGAGAGTCTGGGTGACTGGGAGGATGATGTTGCCTCTATTGAGGGTCCTTCCTTTTCCAAGAGGATCACTGACATCACGGGTAATGTCCTGACTTGCTTGTGGATTGGATTTAAGTGAGCCTCACTCTCTCCTTCCTGAGTCATTGGAAGAGTCTGGTGGCAGGACAAAAGTCAGGACAACTGCTGCTGGCCTGGGATGCAGATGACCTTGGCATGTTCAATGGCTGACCAAGCTCTAAGCACTCCACGGAGTGCCCACTTCAACACCTTCGTGGCCATTGGAGCAAATTGTTTTCATCTACCCCTTCTGCCAGGGGAAGTCTTCACATAATCAGGGTGGACACGCCCCCAGACTCACTAATGGGTCTGAGGCCCATCAATTGCCCTCGGCCTGGCTTTAGGCCCTCTTTAAGACTATATGTGTTCATTCTGCATGCTACAGGAATCACAGGTGAAGGTTGAGTGCCAAGTGTATACCAACAGTGTATGAGCAGCCCTGAAGAGGGCCCAGCAAACCCTCACACCAGAGGTGCTGGTCCTCCCTGAATGCTCCACACCCCCCAAATACATCCTCCAACCAGCTCAACTCCAACTGAGACTCTCTTACTCAAACGAATAGGAAGGTGTATGTTCAGTCGTAGCCAGTGATGATGGTCAAGCAAGAGGGATCTGGCAGGTCCTTACAATGCCATGGATAGTGGCATACCTTCTCCAGAGGAAAGAAGACTGTGCAAATGGAATTGCAAGTATATTGAAATGAAAAAAGAAAGAGGCAGAGTTTGGAGCTGCTTTCACTGTGGAACAGAACACAATACAAGAGGGCAAGCAACTTGGGAAGAGGGGATGCAGTGGAACCAGCTCACCAAGGGGCCAAGACAGGGAAGGAAGGAGAGGTGAGCCAGTGCTAAAGCCATTTCCTGGGAAGGAACTTAAGGTTGGAAGGCCCAGTCAGGATCAAGAAGTGTCTGGGGCTGCATAGCAGGAGGGAAGGGTAGAGTGACAAGATTGTGATCAGATATGGAAACATGAACATGGCAGTAGAGCCCTCATGGGTGAGTTCCAGGCCAGACCTGAACCCAGGTTTTCCTGACCTCAAGACCAGCTCTCCCCACTACAACACACTCCTCTGGTTTATAGAATATCCTATGCATAACAGTCACTGGGTGTCAATATTAACTGGTTATAAGACAATAGATGGATTTAGAGTCCTGGCTCTGGAGTCACAGGCCCTGGGTTCAAATCCCACCCCTGTGTGACCTTGGACAAGTCATTTAATGCCTTTGGCCTGGTTTGAACTAGCTGGCTTTTAAGATTCCTTCCACCTCTCTTTATTAGCACACTAATCTCAACCCATCTCATCTCCTGACTTTCCATTAGCGTCCGCTGCTCCTCCCCACCCCCAAGCCTGGGATAATAGTGACTATGGACTGGATCTCCAATTTTTCTTCAACAGCTGATGAGAAAACCTCCTCCAGCAGGGAGGTCAGCACCTTTTTCGTAACTTAAAAGTCTTGAAGGGTTAGTTGCCTAGGGCACTCATTAGTTAGTAAATTGCCCAAAACCTTCCTCACTCACCATCAGATTGGTTGTTGAAGAACTATGGGCCACAGCAACTTTCAAAGAATGTCTCCTGGATTAGACAAGTTGCAATATGAATCCTTGGAAGGCGAACCCCCATTGATGAAATGACAGACCCTTGAAGTATGGAAGTGTTTAAAGAAGTTTAATATTTTCACAACACATAATCAAGGCACAAAGTCTTGCTCAGGCTAATCATTTTCTTTCACAAAAGGGGCCATACTTAATAGTTTTCCCTTGGACACCTGGTCCCTTCTTGGGGCTGGGCGGGACCCACAAGTTGACCTAAAAATTGTGAAAGTCCTGTTAGCTATTCTAGCTCCCAGCAATGAGGAAGTTGTTCCTCCCTAGAGTTCAGTAAACCTCCCCCAATGACACTGAAGCCCTGTATTAACATGGTGTGTTCTGATAGGGAAAATGGCCAGATCACAAATACTATGAAATTGCTTAAGAAGCGCCACGGCTGGCACTTACGTAGAGCTTTAGTCTTCATCGATCTTCAGAACCACTCAAGGCACTAGAATTACTTCCACTCTACAGATGAGTTCAGAATTCCCGTAGTCGAAAGGCCGATGTCTGAGGCAGAATCTGAACCCAAGTCTTGCCGACTCCAAGGTCAGCATTCTAGTCACTACTGCTCCCTGCTTCACCAGAATATCTTCCAAGTGTGGCCCTTGCCACCGTCCCAGATTCAGCCAAGTGCCAGTTTACTACCTCAGACCTGTCATGCAGTGTTCAGTTCCAATCTGGATCTGGATCGAACATTTATCCCCTGGATGAGGTTGTTGTCTCCCACTCCTCACCTGAGCATAGGTAGCAATCCTTTGGGTTCTTGTGCCCATAATGCTAAGGACATACTGAGCTCCATTAATACCTCCTTACCTTTGATCAAGCACCTAAATGCTTCCCCTACAACTTCAAGGATAATCAACACACCAAACCCGTGGTACTAGAAAACTGAAGCATCTCCTTGTAGTGGAAAGGGGGCTGGCACCAGCCAGAAATTTAGATTCAGGTCCCAGTTCCAACACTCACGAACAATAGGCAAGTCATTTTAACCTGAGGTTATCTGGAAAATGGCAGCCTAATGCCCAAGGCACCATTTGCAAACCTCATTTCATCCCATGTGTTCAATTAGTTGCCAAACCTTGCTATTTCTACCTCAATATCCTTTCCAAACTGTTTTTCTATTTGGCCAGCCACCCCTAGTTTAGGCCCTAGCTCTGCTCCCCTTTGCCTACTGCAATAGCTTCTGGATGTCTCCCAGCTTCACATCTCACCTCTCTATAATCTTAACGTCCACATAGCTGCTAACATGACTCTCCCAAAGAAGACATGACATCACTGTGCCACTCAGTAAGACCATACTCCGTACTCCAACTTGTTTTGACTTTTAAAGCCCCATCCTCTTTCCAAATTCATTACACATTAATCTCCTACATTCTCCCTATTGGTCACACATCAGTCCATCTCTCATCTCTACCTTGTTATTCTCCCCATTCTACCTCACCCCCAAGGCACACACACACTCCTTTCCTCTTAATCACAAAGGCCTAAAGTTCTCCTGATCTCCCCTCCTCCCCTTTTTTACTGTCCTGCCTTCCCATTTTGCATTTCTCCTGTACACTCTTAAAAGTCATACTGTTTCCCAATAGAATGAAAGTTTCTTGAGAACATTGGTTTTTTTTCCTCTTTGTACCCCAAGCTCTAGACACTATACCAGGTATGTTAAGTATTTAATACTTATAAATTAATTTTTGTTGACACACTGACTTCAAGCACTTGGAGAAATGGGATTTCAGAGTTCACCAGGGCCCTTTTGTGAAAGAGGTTACCTTGGCTCCTTCCTTTTTTCCTTTTCTCAAGGTTTTCTGGGGAACGAGACACAAACTGTGGTAAAACCATAACTAGACTAGTGCATTCAGTGGCAAGCTCTTTTTTAAATTTTTTATTAAAATGCATTGGATACAGAATGACCTTCGTTTGCAAAAGGTTGCTTCACTTTTCCAGAAAGGGGAACAGCAAACACCTTGATACAACATAATGAAGTTTCCATTCTTAGTAATGTCTATAAGCAGCCTCTGATGTCCACCAGCTGTATTTCTCGGCAGTCTCTGTAGAGGAATAGTGCATACACAGAGGGCAGGAGGAAGATGGTTCCTCTCACTTTGACCCCTTCTTTCTCCAGTGGTAAACACAGACCACTTTCACAGAAGGTTGCCCTAGCTTAGGGCAGTGACTGTCTAGCTTATTTACTACAGAGAAAAAATAGCTCGATACTGAAGCAACTACTCTTCCCAAGTCTCCACAAAGAGAAATACAAGCAGCTTCTTGCAAAAAAAAAAAAAAAGACGAGCAAGGCCACTATTTGGTTCAGTCATTTGATAACTAGATTTGTTCACTTTAAGGCATCTGCCCCTTTCAAACCCACAAACTTCATTTTGTTGCTTTGCTGTTTTAAGAAATAACATCAATTGCAAAATATTAAAAAAAAAAAGAAGCCTCCTTCGGACAAGAAAACTATGGCTCTGCAAGACTCTCCTGTCTGTCTTGTGTTAAACCACTTCGATATTTGGCCATGGGGAACCCCAGCACATCAAATACTGAGGATCAAGAATGACAAGCCTGATTCAAGAATTATACCAACTCTTCCTATTCTAAGATATCCTCTTGTCCATCTCTCCCCTTCTTCCCATAGGCCTAATATAGTCCAGACCCCTCTCAGTATCACATCACTGCAGCTTCCCATGGTAGGGCCATGACAACCAGTAAAGGGAGGATTTATCGTGATAGTCATCTTAGCTCTTATTGCCAAGAAGCTAGCAGTTAAGAGAAGGCTGTTTCACGTGGCATTAAAGAAATGGGAAGCCACCGACACACACATTTACTGATGTCAACATCACAGGTGTTTGGCTTCCGACAATGGATGACCCGGGTTCAAGATCAGTGGCTAATCTGACAGAATGTAGATTTCTGATGGGGAGAGGGGTAAAATGTGGGAAAGCAGTATCTCAGGAACAGCCTACGAACCCCACTTCTGTACTTGGGTCATTCAGCTCAGCCCCAGCCACCCTTTCTGGAATCATCCATCAGATCCCGTTCTTAGTCAGTGGAGAATCCGATGATCTCCAGCAGTCAAAGCTCCCCTGTATATCAGGTGTCTGGAAGATGGTTTCCTAACCTGTGTGCCAAAGTGACTTAAGACACTGCAGCATGCACCAAAGCAGAATGCTTGGTTTTGGTCCCACGGCTTTCTGGGGAGGATTAGGTCAGCTTTTTTTTTTTTCAAAGTAACTGAAAAGGAGTAAAGAAGGTGCTATAGGCAGGAGTGAAAATTAAAGAGAGTATAAATGCAGAACCTGGCTTAAATTCATAACCTCTTTACAATAAACAAGTTGAATGTTGTGCAATTTTCTGGGTTGTTGTTTTTTTTCCACAAATGATCCGCCCCTTTGATAATTATGACCCTAATCTCCTGCTGCAGAAAACCTGTTGACAAAACTGGATACCAAGATGTTGCCTCTCTCCTAGTACTCCATGCAGCAGGAGGAAGAAAAATTACCTCAAAGCAGCACCTCCTAAGGCAAGGCAGTCACCAAGAAGGTGAGCTCCACAAGAAAGCATCTGATCCAGAATCTGCCTAGTCCAGCAGAGCCAAGTGACCCACAGGGCAGCCACACCCAAATCCAGATTTACCCTGGGTCTCAAATGTATTTGCTCAGTATTTCTGTAAAATATCTAAATGCCATTAAATAGATTAAAAAAAAAAAAACCCAACCCTAATATAGACTCTGGCCTAAACAAGTGAATGGTAACTGAAGAGGCTGGAAGGGACACGGATTATGTTGATAACACTTCTTTTAAAAAATAGAATCGTTTGCTTTTTCTATGACTACAGTGGTGAGACAAGTTGTTCTTTTCAACGGCTCCTGCAAAGCGCCTCTGTAGGCAAGAGCCCCGGAGAGCGAGAGCCGGCTTTGCCCAGCCCTTGGAGAGGCGCTCTGCTCCTCCCCCAAAGGGTGGAAAAGAACAAGTGTCACCACTGGGCTGTCAGAGAGCTGCCCAAGGCTGCTCCTGGCTTTCCCAATGCCAGGATGTGGTCGGAGAGCTTTCCATGTCATAAGAGAAAAGTCCACGAGGAAGCTGTGAACAGGGTCAGTCCAGAGAAGTAAAAGGCCTTTATTTTCACTGCCCCCACATCAGTCAATGTACTGAGAAAGCCAGCGGAAACCCTCGCCGTAGCCCTGCCTCTTGAGCACGCTGCACATGAACACCTCCATGGGGCGGGCGTTCAGCTCCCTCAGGGGCACGTTTCCCTATAAGAGTCAAAACAGGGAGAAAAGGTGATTAGAATTTTGGTGGTCTCCCAGCCTGAACATGGAGTCACTAAAATCCATCTCCAATCTAACTAACAATTAGGAGACTTTGAGGGAAAAGGAAAGTAAACTTCCAAAGAACCCCAGGCACAGAGGATTAGCAGCGCTACTAATTTGGGGGCAGACTAAGAGCAACCATGAGTGAAGGGACAGATACTGCCTGTGTGTCACCAGATCAAGGAATTCTCCTCAGAAATGAGACTGTTAACAGTTCACTATGTGTGCAACTAAGTTCAAGAAAAACCTTGCAGTGTAGAGAACATTTAGAGGGATGGATGTAGAGTCCACGTAGAGAGGAGGGATGGATGGCATCTGAAGGTCCATTTGCAAAGACAAAGGAACAGTGATAATGGGGGTGGCAAAGAGATGAGAAAACAGTGTCAGGGAGGTACGAACAGGAGAAGGGAAGAAGGGAAAGATTTAAACAAACATCCAAACCAAAACACATTATTGGCTGAGAAGACTGGGAGACTCCTGCTCTAACCATTCTAAATCTCTTTCTCTATCCCCCACCCTCTCTCCTCTCTCTCTCTGTCTCTCCTTTTCTCTCTCTCTGTCTCTGTCTATCTCTCACATACCTGTTTTATACAATAGATTCATCTTTCCAACTGGTGCCAGTGTGGTCTACTCCTCCAGAAGACTCATGTTCTAATCTTTGTTCTGTTACTGATTTGCTTTGTAGACTTAACCTCAGAGAGAGAGTTTCCTTATCTGAAAAATGGGGATAATAATACTATCTATCTCACCAGGGAATTACAACAATGGATAACATGATTTGAGATCTATGGTTTGGAAGGGAATATCAAATCACAACTGCTCTTCTTTGGAAACAAATTCCCTAAAATTAATGTCTAGCTAGGTATAAAAAAGGTCTTCCAAGAAAGATTTGTCAAATAAAATTGGAATGGAATCCAACAAAGCCTACATTACTAAGGTGATAATTCTGCCTTTACTACCAACCTCCTGTAAATTCTCAACTTGATAAATATCACCTGTATCAAAAAGATAGGATGTGCATACGTATTGTTCAGGGTCACAGGGCTAAGATGTGAACACTGTCCTGCCACCAGAACTATAAAACATTCAAAGTCAAACAAAGTTTTGGTCTTTTTAAACTTTTCAAAAGACATTTAAAATCCAGATTCTCCAAAAGGAAAGTTTTGGCTTCAGGCTTCATATTTCTCACTTACCTTTCCTGTGGTCTGTCCATAAAGCCCAAATATCTCACGAAGTCTTTCCTCACTGATTGCATCTGATCTGTCAATTTTATTGCCCAAAATAAGGATTGGCACATTGGATATTGTTTCATCTGTCATTAGTGCCTAAAGACAAGACACAAAAGTTAAGCTTTTCAAAATACCAAAGGATGGTGAGCAAACATTTGACGTTTAATGGCCCTTGATCAGTTCACCTAACAATTCTGATAAATGAACAATTAAGTAGAAGCTTAGGCAGACTATAAACTCAGCTTTCTAGTACCTCACGACTTTGTACCAGTGAAAAATGTCCCTGATTCAGATGCCCCTTGGGCTAGGCACACACTGAAGCAGAGCTGCTCCAGTCACATTACTCACAGTGCAGTTAATCAGTCCTGCACACAGTCTAACCATGTGGTGCACACATGCGGTTTAAGCGATCTTCAAAGATACTTTGAGGCAGGCCTGTCAGAGAACAACTTAAATGGAAACTAGAACAGCCTTGCAAACAAGCATGTCAAGAACCTAACTCAACAAGTATGAAGTGATCACCTACGTCCAGCATTAGAAACTGAAGAAAATGTGAAAAACACTCAAGGTGACGGAGGCCCGGCCCTCGAGGGCATTACAACCTGACAGAAAAGCAGAACCACTACGATACACAGACTGAAGCACAAGGATCTGTGAGAGAGAGGTATGCAGTCAAGCTTCAGTGTGGCCTAGAGGCCTGAGCAAGCCTCCTGAAGCAAGTGTGATCTCAGCTGGATCCTGACAGATAAGGAGGATTTGGATAAGCACAAAGAAAGGGAGAAGTTTCCTGAAAGGTGAACTAAACAGGAGGCTTCAAACAAATGCTGACAAAAGACATGATGCATGGGATAGAAACAAAGTGTGCCAAGGAAAGTGGATGTAAATTATGAATGCCATGCCAAAACAGACTTTAACTTAAAGGTACTAGGGTTCCTGAAGAGATGAATCCTGACCTCATCTGGAGGCAACAAGTCAGAGAGATAAGAAGGAAGAGAAGATGGGAAAAGGGATATTAATCACAGAGACTGTTGTAGCAACCCAAGTAGAAGGACATCTTGAGGGATTTTGAAAGCAAAATTTGGAGACTATGGGATTTGAGAGGCAAAGGCAAAGAAAGATTTCAAGCCTGGTTCACTGGGACAGAGTAGTTGGGATTACGAGGGCTCCATGCTGGACATTCTGAATCTGAAACATTGAAGAGAAGGTGAGACTGACACCTGGGTCTAAAGACAAGCTGAATTTGGCACATCATCAACCACCAAGGAAAAGGTGAGTTAAAGAACTAAAAGCCACAAGATGACCTTCGGAGAAACACCCAAGAGTTATGGGACAAGAACAGGAAGAAAAGTCAGCAAGGCTAGATGTCAAGGAAGCCAAGAGATGAAAGACTATCAGGAAGGACAAATAATCAAAAGCTGGAGAGAGCACAGAGGTCACTGGCCTGAAAAAGACCAGCCATTCAGCCTACTGTGTTTCAGTGGAGCAGGAGAGTAGAAACCAGTTTAGGGACAGAGGCCAAGGAAACACATATTATGGCCAAAATTAACAGACTCTTTGACTCCAGATAAGGGCTCCTAACACCTCTCTTGGAAATTCCAAAATAATGGAGCTGTGAACTAACCCAACCATTCTAAACAACAATTTAGAACTATGCCCAAAGGGCTATAATACCACTACTAGACCCTTATCCCAAAGAGATTTTTTTTTTAAAAGGGAAATTTATTATTTATACAAAAATATTTATAGTACCTCTTTTGGGGGTGAAAAGACCTGGAAATTGAGAGGATGCCCATCAACCGGAGAATGGCCGGACAAGCTGTGGTATAGGATTGTAATGAAATACTGTTGTGCTATAAGAAATGATATAAGCAACATGCTCTCAGAAAAACCCAGAAAGACTTACATGAACTGATGCAGACTGAAGGGAGCAGAACCAGAAATTACACAGTAATAGCAATATTATACGATGAACAATTGTGAATGACTTTTACTCTTAGCGCTAGAATGACTCAAGACAATTCCAAAGGACTCATGATGAAAAATGCTATCCCATATCCAGAGAAAGAACTGATGGAGCCTGAATGCAGACCAAAGCATACTATTTTTCACTTTCGATTTTTTTTATCAAGTTTTCTTCCACAAAATTACTAATATGGAAATATATTTTACATGACTGCACATGTATAACTAATACCAGATTTTTTACCATGTCAGGGAGGGAGCTGGGGAGAGAAGGATGGAGAGAATTTGGAACTCAGAATTTTTAAAAAAGAATGTTAAAAATTGTTTTTACTTTAATTGGGGAGGAGGAAGAATTTATTTTGACTGTGCAGCAAAGAAAACCCACTAAGTCTTTAAGGAAAACACTTAAGTTTTCCTATGCAAACACAATAAATAACAGATATCCAATTCTAATGCCTGGTTACAGACACCATGGGGTCTTCAAAAGTATGTCAATGAAACACAAGCTCTGGTAGGTTCTGCTAAGATGGAAAAGCTTCAAGAACAGGCCTAGTAACCTAGATTTGCCCTATGTCATCCCTAAACACACCTAGCTAGGCCTAGAGAAGTTCACCACCAGACAGGTGACTCCAAGGTGATCATTTTTTTCCTTTAGCCACAGCAACTCACAAAGACCTGTCACCAAGATGCATAAATATTATAAGTTGTAATGGTAGAGATGAAGTGACCACACAAGGGAAATAACAGATCCCTGAAATAATGGAACAGGCATAGAACCTGTAACTTGATGCTTCAGTGTATATGAGAAGGGAGAAAGACAAGGAATACTACAAATGCTGCCAAAGTACTTGAGTAAAAAAATTCAATACCACAACATATCTCAAATTAAAACAATAGGAAGTAGAGAAGAAACTGAGGACAGAGAGTTTTGATAAAAAGACTATAAACATACATTGAGTTCAACTTTGGATTCCAGGAGGCGAGGATGATCTGCACAATCCACCAAGAAGACAATCCCATTAATTGCTGGTAAATAGTTTTTCCAAACCCGCCGGGCTAGAAAGAAGTAAGAAATGGTCATTTATTTCCCTAAGAATAAAACCTGGAAACAATGACCTAAAAAGGATTCTCTACTAACATGACAAGTTACATCTCCAGATTTGCCAAATTCTATCCCAGTATTAAGTTAGGCCAGGAAACAAAGTGCTTCATTCTATAGAAATATATTCTCTGAATTATGATTTAATGCTATGCCTGATGCCTTTGTAGAAAGTTAAGAAAATTCATGCAGGGCGGCTAGGTGGTGCAGTGAGTAGAGCGCCAGCTCTGGAGTCAGAAGGACCTGAGTTCAGATCCGGCCTCAGACACTTAATGCACACACAAACAAAAACCTAGCCATGTGACCTTGGGCAAGTTACTTAACCCCAATTGTCCTCCAAAAAGGGAGGGAGGGAGGGAGGGAGGGAAGGAAGGAAGGAAGGAAGGAGGGAAGGAAGGAAGGAAGGAAGGAAGGAAGGAAGGAAGGAAGGAAGGAAGGAAGGAAGGAAATTCATGCAGCTTAACAGTTTTTCTCTAACTTTCGTAGTATCAGATGGGTACCAGATGATAGGGTTGAGCCCTCCCCACCAACACCCCAGTCACCTCCTTCCCCACCCCACTCCCATAGTCCACCACTGCCACTGTGCCTTAAAAACCCCCAGGCCACATCATCTGCCATGTTGTCAAGCCCTCCATAACCATTCCTGCCCTGTACCTGGTATCTAACCACCCACCCTGCTATAGAACCTTCCTCTCTCTATAGTCTGCCCAAACTGAAAACGAATTCCTAGGGATTAGTTCTATTTGCATCCCCAGTGCCTGGAACATGGCAGGTCCTTGATAAGTATCTTTCCATTCAATCAAGATACTACTGATTACATTATTCAATGTCCTGTATATACAAACCCACATGATATATTCCTGCTTGGGTTTGTCCAGGGAAAAAATTCTCTGCAGATGAATCTGTATGCTCTTGTTGGAAAACAAAACCAAAAACGGTTTCCCTTTTTGCCCTGACTGCCACAAAGCTTAATGCAAAAGTCATTGCCTGAATATTCTAGTCTGCTCAAATGAGATGCCTGAAAACATCTATTCCTTCTGCTTCTTTCAGATGGTCTCTGTTCTGTTTTATCCTGAAATGTCTTATCTTGCACTGTTTTAATCTGTAAGCCACCTCAAGTCCTTTTGAAAGAGACAGGGTACCAATCTTAAATAAATAAAATAAAAACTGAATTAGATGTCAATAAAAGCACTTACTATATAATTACAATGTTCCAACAGGAGACTTATTAACCACATTTCAGAGCAAATTTCTACCCCCTTTTATCCCCATCCCCATTTCCATTAGTTTGACTCCTTCAGCCTTAAAAGACTGTCAAATATAAGAGAGCCAACTAAGCACACAAACAAGAGTGATCTACTTTGATTTTTCCTAAAATTGTAAATTAAAGCTACTTTGGAATAAGAAAGCTATGTGTGTATCAAGCTAAAAAGAGGAGTAAATGATCCTCATGCAAATGCAAATTAGCAGTGTCAAAAATGTTGGATCTGGAGTCCTAGGATTAAGATTCAAATCCAAGTTTGCTTCATCTGTCTATAGGTCTCAATTTACTCATCTGTAAAATGAAAGTTTTACTGCTGAGAAAACTAGAAAATAACATGGCAAAAACTGGGCATAGACTAACATCTGATATTGTACACCAGAATAAAGTTCAAATGGGTACACGATTTAGATATAAAGGCTGGTTTTAAACAAAGTAGGGGAACAAAGAATAGTTTTATCAGTCAGGCGTATGGAGAATGGAGGAATTTATGACCAAACAAGAGATAGAGAACATTATGAAATGCTAAATGGATAATTTTGATTACATTAAATTAAATAGTTTTTGCATGGAGTCAGTGCAACCAAGATTAGGAGGGAAGTAGAAAACTGGGAAAGAATTTTTACAACCAGTGTCTCTGTAAGGCCTCATTTCTAAAATATGTAGAGAATTGAGTGAAATTTACAGGAATACAAGTCATTCCCCAATTGATAAATGGTCAGAGGATATGAACAGACAGTTTTCAGAGGAAGAAATTAAAGTTATCTATAGTCATAGGAAGAAATGCTCTAAATCACTATTGACTAGAGAGATGCAAATCAAAACAACTCTTAAGGTACCACATCATACCTATCAGATTGGCTAACATAGCAAAACAGGAAAATGATAAATGTTGGAGAGGATGTGGGAATGTTGGAACACTGATGCATTGTTGGTGGAGCTGTGAGCTGATCCAACCATTCTGGAGAGCAATTTGGAACTATGCCCAAAGGGCTATAAAACTGTGCATACTCTTTGATCCAGCAATAAGGGAAAGAAGTGGTAGAACCAAATAACAGATAGCTTTTTCTTATGGGTTAGCTGAAAAAGTGGGGTAGAAATATGGGAAGACAATTAGAAGAGTTAGTTAGTGTTCTCCAAGGATGAAAAGACTCAGCTATGTCTCTAGGCAGTAAAGTAGGAGCCAGCAGATGGGAATGCTACTTCCTTCTAACTTATTAACATTTTTACTAGATCTAAGTAATAGCCCAGCAACATACCATGTCTAGGGCTGTATCCCAAAGAGATCATACAAATGGTCAAAGGACCCACATGCACAAAAATATTGACAGCAGCTCTTTTTGTGGTGGCCAAGAACTGGAAATCAAGGGGATGCCCATCCACTGGGGAATGGCTGAACAAGTTTATGGTATATAAATGTAATGGAGTACTATTGTGCTATAAGAAATGAGGAGCAGACAGACTTCAGAGAAACCTGGAAAGACTTTTATGAACTACTGCTGAGTGAGGAGAACACTACACACAGTAAGAGCTACAGTATAGGAGGATTGATTTTGATAAGGCAGCCCTTCTCAGCAAAGCAAAGACCTAAAACAATTTCAAAGGACACATGACAGAAAATGCCAGCCACATCCAGAGAAAGAACTATGGAGTGAGAATGCAGAACGAAGCAGACTATTTTCTTTCTTGTTTTGTTTTATTTGGGTTTTTTTTTTCTTTCTCATGGTTTTCCCCATTCATTATAATTCTTCTATGAAACATGACTAATGTGAAAATGCGTTTAATACGAATGTGTAGATAGAGCCCATAACAGATTGCAAGCTGTCTTGATGGGGAAAGAGGGGGAGAAAATTTAAAACTTACAGAAGTGAATGATGAAAACTAAAAATAATTTAATAAACAGGGGGGTGGAGGGGGATGGGAGGGAGTGGGAATGAAGGTTTTAAACTAAATGACCTCCGAAGTCCCTTCCAGCTCTAAGCCTGTGATTATAAATAAAGGCTACTAAAAGAAGCACAATCTGCCTCTTACCTTGTTCATGTCCACCAAGATCAAAAGTTGTAAAAGTCATGCCAGCAATTGTCAGCTCTTCAGATGCTGTAAAGATTGCAAGGGGAAAACCTCTCTTTCAGCTGAGCTAAAACATTGATAATATGATCACGTGTTTAACATATCAGAGAACATGCATTCAGCAAAGAGAAGAAATCCCCAAATTAATCTAAGTGGTTATGAGAGGAATTTCTACTTTCTTGTTACTTCTCAGAATCAAACTGTACTTGAATTTCATGACCATACTATGACTTAAAACACCATCACAGAGAAATGCAAACAGCATGTTATCTATGTGTTTACAATTGGAACTTGTCCTACAGATGGTCTGGCTTCTTTTTAACTTTTACATCTGCGTTAATATAAGTGAGGCTCCAATTTAGAGATCACCCACTAGCTCAGACACAGCTTTCTAGAAGCAGCCACAGGCACTGGCATCTTCAGACCTACTTGGATGTAGTGTTGGAACATGCTGGCCCAATCTGTCATCTTTGAGCATATGCAAAAGGGTTGTTTTGCCTGCATTGTCCAGACCCAAGAACACAAGCTTTCCAGATTTCTTATAGAGTCCTATAAAAGAAACACAAATTTAAACTACAACCTTGTTCAATTTTCAACAGATTTCTCACTTTTATCTTTTGTGAGGAAATGTATGCAAAGCTTTAAATCTAAGATATATTTAAAAAAAACAACTTCCTTACCTAAAAACTGCAGAACACTGCTGAAGCCATTATAGATCCACTCAAAGATGAACGACATTATCGTAGTTCAACTATAAAAAAACACAGACAGCAAATATTAGTTTGGACAACATAGGTATTTAAAACTCATAGTATGACAGACACAACACTAAGGTTAAGAGCTAGAAGGTCCCTGAGAAGCATCCAGCTCACTTCCCCCATTTTAGCGATAAGAAAACCAAGTCCCCAAGAGTACAAGTGACTAGCCTAGGATGACAGAAGTAGGATTTAAATCTGCCATCTGATTCCAAATAATAATAGTAATGGTAATAATAACAACATCAATAATAATAGCCAGCATCTTTAGACAGCCCATACCCCATGCCAGGCACTGTGCTAAGTCCTTTACAAATATCTCACTTGATCACAACAACCCTGGAAGGTAGATACTGTTATTATCCCCATTTTCCCACTGAGGAAACTGAGGCAAATAGAGAGTAAGTGACTTGCCCAGGGTCATGCTGCTAGGAAATGTCTAAGGTTGGATTTGAACTCAGGTCTTCTCTCTTCGAGGCCTAGTGCCCTATCCACTGCACTATCCAGCTGTTTAACCCATCCTGGCCTTAAAAGTCCTCCTTGAAAGTGTCAAGGTGGCAAAAAGGTAATTTACTGCTCTTCAGTCTTCCCACCCATCCCCATTACAGAATGTCTGCTCTGTGATTCCTGACTGCCTTCCTACGTGAGTAATGTAACAGAATGCTAGCCTTGCAGTCAAGATGTCCTGCCTGACACTGAAGCTTCGTGACCACGTTTTCAGTCTTAACGTCTATGAACCTCAGGTTTTCTCCTTTGAAAACGTATTAATAATCCTCCTAGCATTTACTACATAGGGGAGTTATGGAGTTCAAATGGAGACACATGAAAATATTTTGCCAACCTGAATGTGCTATGCATGACATCTATTTCATAAGAAAAATAATGATGCCGAGTACAGTGAACAGAACCAGAACAACTGATACAACGTCAGTAATATCTTTAAAGACAAACAACTGTGAAAGACTGGGACCTCTGATCAGTGTAATCACCAATCCCTATTCCAGAGGACTCATGATAAACAAGGTACCTACCTCCTGAGAGGGAGGGGAAGGTCAGCAAGTGCCGAACCAAACATACTTTGGGGACATGGCTAATTGTAGAAGCTTGTGCTTGACTACGTTTGTAACATCGGTTTTATTTTCCTTCTGTTTTCAATGGGAGGAGGGGAATCATTTGGGGGGAGGGAAAGAAGGTGGATTTTTGCTGATTAAGACATGTCGTAAGTACTGTTTGAAATGGAAGAAGGAACTTGGCCTGAAGCCAAGCGCCCTCATTTAAGATCTAAATTTGCAAAGCAGACAAATTATGTCATCACTAGTCACATTATTAAAGAAAACTTCTCTTTTGTCTCCCTTCCTTTAAATAACTCCCCAATTACATTCAGAAAAATGCTATTTATATTTAACTTTAAATATATCATTTCTGGTAGAAAAGTGATATGGCACAGTGGACCTAGAGCCAGCTTTGGGCACTCACTGTGATAACTTCACCTCCTAGGACTGTCTCCAAGCTGTGCAGAAGGTGATGATGACCTGCCCTGGAAGAGGGAGATGCTCACCAGGAGCCGATGATAAAGACCTCTGGTGTAAACAGATTTTCTTCCATTTTCCTCTCCTACCATCTCACAGCCAGGCCACCCTGACTGCCCCCTGGGGAAATTCCACCCTGGAGTGCTGCTCTCCCAATTACTGACTGCCTCGGCCAAAATCCAGCCACTCACTCCACTTCTGAAGCCACGACCAAACTAACCCCGCCACTGCAGAGAAGTTAAAATCTACTGTTAACAGGAGCACCCACAGTGACAAACAGCAAAGATCCTGCACGCACCAAATACCCTGTGCCAGCAAAGGGGGATCTGCATCATTATTTCCTAATACAGCTTTATCTATTATACTAATTTTTTTCATTAAGAATTTATTAAGTACTGAGGCAACCAGCACAAAAATAAAGTAGTCCCTGCCCTCACAGACCTCACATTCCATTGAAGGGAAACAACAAGTATACAGGAAAGTGGACACCAAACAATCTGTGACTGAAGAGGAGGGGAAATCAGGAAAGCCTCCTTATCAGTAACCTCCAGGGCCTCCAGGGCTGCTTTAGGCTTAAGGAAGCAAGCACTTATTAAGTGCCTACTTTATGCCAGGAACAGTTTGAAGTGCTTGAAATACAGAAGAAGGAAAAAACAGTCCCTGTCGTCAAGGAGTTCAAATATTATTTCAGGTTTAGTGCATGCTTTTTAGATTTCTATTTTTATGTGAGTTTTATAATATGTATAATCAGTATAATAGTATATATTTATAATTTATTTCAGATCCCTGGAAAGAAAAATTTTCTAACCATTAGAACTTTACAAAAGTAAAATAAATTGCCTTTGGAAAGTAGTAACCTCCTCCCACTCTCCCCCGCCCAGAGGCTTTTAAGTGAAGATTGGAGATGTTATAAAGGGGAGCCTTATTAAAGTATGACTGTCCTCTGTCACTTGGCTTCCTCTTGGTTTTCCCCTGCCATCACCCCTGCGCTTAATTCATTTTCCTTCCTTTAAGCTCTTGACCGTGTAGATAATTCAGTTTTACTTTGTTTTTTGCCCTGTCACTGATCATCCCTTTCTAAACTCCAGCCCTGGATTGTTCTCACCTTCTCTGTTCCTACTTATGTGATGCTGAACGCATGGAGTATGCCACATAACAAGACTAACTCATTAATGTAGCCCAGACCTTCTTTCTCCATATTGACATTCAATCCCCCATTCTTTTGCAAATCTTGTTTTCCTTGCCACTTACATTCCCCTTCACCCCTACCTTCACCTTCTCAGCTGAGGACTTAACCTTCATTAAAAAAAACAAAAAATCCTTGAGGCCTTCCAGAAGAGTTTCCTCTTCTCCCCTAATGAAATCACTTCCAACATTTTTATTGCCTTCTCTCCTCCTCCTATCTAGTCTTCAAGGAAATAGGGAATTCTCTTGCAAATGCCAACTTCTCTCTTTGTGTCCTTGATCCCTTTCCTTTTCATCTTATCTAGGAACTTGCCCTTTCCATCAGCAGGAAGGAGCTGGCTCCTTCCTACTGCTTATAAACGTGCCTACATTTCCTCCACCTTTAAAGAACTTTCAGTTGAGTCAAGCTAACAGCCAGTCTTCCCTTTCACACCAAACTCTTAGGAGAAGCCCTCTGTACTCACTGGCTTCATTTTGTCTCCTCCTCACAATCTGGCTCTCTTTTCTCTGGCCACCTCTTCCACAGCTCAACAAACCACCTTACCCCAGAACCTGTGCCCTGAAGAATTCACGTAACTTTACTAACCAAAATGCTTCTCCCTGGCTACCACTTCCCTTTGTGTGATGTCTCCTGTGTTAGACTATAAGCTCCTTGAGAACAGGGCCTGTCCTAAAACGGTTGTATTTGCCCAGTGTTTGGTTTATAATAAATGCATTTTCTTTTGTGAATTTTCTTTTCATCCCTCTGGTCTGGTTTCTAACATTTTCCTGCCTGGATGGACTCCAGGGCTCTGTCCTAGGGTGCCTGCCCTTCTTTATCTCTCCATCATCTCATCATCTCACAGCAGTTTAGCTGTTAGCTCAGAGCAGACTGCCAGATTGATGTCCCTTCCTCCTCAGTCTCCTTAACTCCAGACCCACGTCACCAGTTTATCTGGATGCCCCACAGTCCTCTCAAATTTAGCGTGTCCAACACAGAATGCATCAGACTCGAACCCTGGGAAAAGATGCGTGCAAGAGGGACTGGAATAATGAGAGACTTGAAGGAAGGAGAACAATTAGGAAGCTATTATAACAGGACAAGGGAAAGGTGATTAGAGCTGAATGAAGTTGGTAGCTGTAAGAGCAGAGAGAAGGGGATGGATGTGAGATGTGAAGGGAGAAAGCAAGCGAGATATGTCAACTGCCCAGCCAAGTGGGGTGAGAGTGAGCCATCAAGGTGATCCCAAGATTGTGAGCCTGAGTCACTAGCACCATGGGAGTGCTCTTATAATAATAATAATAAGGAAGAGGGGTTAGTTTTGGGGAGAAGCACAGTAATGAGATCTGGGATCTGTTGTAACCCTGCTATGTCTGATCATACTATTCAACTCACCCTGTCCCACTCAAAACAAAAAATGGGGAGTCCTGCCAGGTTCTTACTTGACAGTCCCTAGCCCAGAATACACAGTCAGCCTTCTGCCAAAACTGGGGTGGGGGGAGGGGGCAGCAGAGTTTCTCAATGACAGTGGCACAGTGGTTATATAAATGCCCTGAGGTTGGGGGTGAGGGCAGAGGGGGGAAGTGCTGGGAGATAAGGGTAGGTGTGGTTGTGTTGTAGACAGAGCTCCATGATTAATTTCAGCTGGGAGAGGAGAAACCAGCTCAACTTCCCAGTCTCCAACTAGGTAACACACAGCCTCTTCCTCCCAGGGGCCCTAGGAGAGCACTTTGGAGAGCAACACCCTAGATACTCTCTAGTTCATTTACTGGAGTCCTTCCTTATAAAGCATGCGCCACCCCAAACAATTCTCCAGATGCTGTCTGGACCAGGGCAGAATGAAGTGGGACTACTATCACCTATACTAAGAGACTAAGGCTGCATGAGCTTTTCTACCTGCCATCTACAATGATGTTGTAGTCTACCAAAGCCCCTCTAGAAACAAAAAACTGCTTGTTTTGCCTCCCCAGCCTTGTATCTTTGAAGCTGATATTTTGAAACCAAATATAAGGATTTAGATTCAGATTTCTTAACTGTCATCTTAGATTTGGCCCTACATTCTAGTCTGCCAAGATCTCTGGATGCTGACGGCACCATCCAAAGTGTAAGATATCCCTCCCAGCTTTGTAACATCTGTAAATTTAAGCATGTATTCGTCCAACTCACTAATAAAAATATCAAACAACACAATCATGGATAGATTCCCCCAAATGCTTTTCCCTCCAAGGAGACATCAACATGTTATTACCAACTCTTTGATCCATCATAATAATTCAACCACTTCCTCAAAAATTCTACCTGTATATTCACATAGCCCGCACAAAAGGATGAGACCCTGGCAAAAGCTTTGCTGCAATCTGAGTAGACCATCTCTATAGCATTTCCCTGACCTACCAGTCTGCTGACCCTGCCCTGAGAGGTGGCTGTGGCATGGTTGCTCTGCTTAAGCTGTGCTGGCCCTCTCTCTTTACTAGCACATGTTAGAGCTAACAGTCACACTTACTTGCATTTACTCTGCAGAGTAATTTTGCAAAATCCACCTTCAAAACACTCACATTTCCCTTCTCTGCAGTTTTTCTACACTTACCTCATTTTTCACAATCTTCAAATACTATTTTATAATAACTCAGAAACCACATCTGCCAGTCTCTTAAGTACTCTAGGACACAGTTCATTTGTGGGTGACTTGAGCTCATCAATGGTAGTTTGGCAGGACTCTTCTTATGTTAAGTTTCCAATTAGCTCCCAACGAGGCATTTGTGTTTTGTTCTTGTCAACCCAAGGGCTTCTTTGCTTGGCAGAGAAAACAGAAGCAAAATAAGGGCTGACTTGTCTTCTCTCCACTGCCTATTAATCACCCCCCACACCTGGGCCTCCATCCCATCTTCTGCAGTCCTTTCGAGGAACAAAAAAGCCCAAAGGGGGCTGCACCAGAGGGCCTGAAGTTCCATGGAACCATGATGCTCCTCACATACACGACTCCCACACAAACTTCATGGATGCTGTGGGTAGGCAGTGGCACAATGCAGCGGTCCTCATGCTGCCTCCAAACAGCATCCTCTGATGGCTGCTTTAGGTCCACACTTATGTGCTCCTTTGTATTCACTTGATTTGCTGTTCTATATACTGCTCTCCTGTTAGAAGGCCTTCAACAGCAGAAATAAGCCTTTTTTAAAAAAAATTTCCCTAGTGCCTAATTCATTTCTTCACACACATTCATTGGACACACTTGGACATTCATGTCCAAGCTTATAAATTAACCAAGGTTAACCTGTTGGTCTGTAGAAGGTTCAGATTTACATGTTAATTGCACTTCATGCTCTTTGGGGAAGATTATCAACACTCACTGTGCTTAAAACAAGATTTTTCATAATGTTATTTCCTTGATTATCAAGTTGATTTTTTTTGTGCTTAAATAAACCCCTCAAGATCATTTCTTTTTTTTTTTTTTTTTAAGCAATTGGGGTTAAGTAACTTGCTCAAGGTTACACGGCTAGTCATTTTTTGATTTATGCGTGGGTGCTCATTTTCTGAGGCCGGATCTGATCTCGGGTCATCCAAACTCCGAGGCCGGCGCTCTTACTCACTGCTCCACCTAGCCGCCCCTTTAGGGCAATTGGGGTTAAGTAACTTGCCCAAGGTTACACGGCTAGGTTTTTGTTTGTGCGGATTAGGTGTCGGAGGCCGGCTCCGAACTCAGGTCCTTCTGATTCCAGGGCCGGCGCTCTATTCTCTGCGCCACCTAGCCGCCCCAAGATCATTTCTTCTTCCCATAATGACCTATGGAGGGTACTTTTAGAATCTCTTCAGGTGACTGTCAAAAATATGAAAGGAAAGCACATTGTAAAGCACTCTCAAATGCACTCTAAAAATGTTATCATTCATAAATGGTTAGGGCACACTTGGACCTAAATTGGGGAGACAGACTCAAAACTTTGGAAGATTTCTCAGACCTTTTGCCTTAACCAAACACCATGATACTTTTACTATATTCTAGCTTGTGCTTTCTTTAATCACTTGATTTATGGATAAGATCAAGCCAACAAGACCAAATTCCTTAAGAGCAGAGACCAACCATGTCTTATTTTTTCTTTAGCCATCCTTATTCTCTATGAGCACTCAACAAAAACCCATCAAACTGTGCTCCAAAAAGTGTTTTCAGGTTGGGGGTCAGCCTCTCAGTTGCCCATTTTCACTTACCAAGAAAAGAGCTGCTCTAAAGACTTTTGTACGTATGGATTCATAGATTTCCTTGGGCATAGGCTTGTATGACATTCTAGGATGGCTGGATCAATTTACCACTCCAGTACTAGTGTTCTCGTTTTCCTCCAACATTTTCCCCAACACTTGCTATTTTCCTCTTTTCTCAACTTTGCCACTCTGATAGGTAGTAGAAGCAACATCAAAGCTGCTTTTAATTTACATTTCTCTAATCATTAGTGATTTATAGCATTTGTTCAAATGACTATTGATACCTAGGATTTCTTCCTTTAAAAGTAACCTGAGGACAGAGCTCAGGTCTAAGAAGTAGAAAAAAGTACAGAGAGCCTCCTTCCATTCCTCCAAACAGAGCAAGCAAACCAACTAGACTGAATCTTGATCAGAAAATCCAAGAAAAATATTCACAGTGAGCAACATTTCCAGCCCAGATAGGCATAGGGCATAGACAGAGAGTTCTGGGGACCAGATCTGACCAGGAGCATGCCTAGAGGAGCACACTCAGGGATGGAGGGTGTGCCTAAAGGGAAGAAGAGAGCCCAGGCCATGAAGGATTCAGGATCTGGTGGCAACAGGCAGATCTTTCACTCAGGACGCACTTCTGGGTCACAGACCCAACTTGGAATGAGGGCCTAGATAAGGAGTGTTCACAGGCCCTAGACTGTGTACCAAGCAAAGAGCAAGTTCAGAAATAAGCAGCAGCTGTGTGGCTTGGACCCCCAGGAGAAATACATGGTCTGTTTCAGCTTCTAGCCCTCTAGACCTACTTCAAGTTTCTTTGGTTTCATTGAGCTCAAGAGTTTCTTTGGGTCCCCGCAGTCACTTCAGACAACTTCTGGGCAGTGACCTCTACCAATAAGGAGAGTCCCATACCAATGGCCTTTGGGACTCAGGTTACAACTCAATAGCCCAAGAAAACCACAGCAGAACCAGCCAAAAGTCTACAGAGCCTGGCCCATCAAGTCTGATGTAGAAGGTAGGCTGGAAGAATGATCAAACAAAAAAAGCATTCAAGAACACACATACCCATCATGAGCTATTATGATGGTAGGGAAGCTCACGATAAAAACTCAGAAGAGAACAATTCTGAAACATCTACAAGCAAAGTCCCAAAGCAAAACATGGCTTGGGCATAAACTCAATTGGCATTCTTGGAACAGATGAAACGAAAGTTTTAAGTTTTAAAATGTTTTTATAAATGGGAGTGCCAGAGTAAGAAAGTGGAAAAGAAATGAGTTATGGAAAAAAGAACTGCAAAGGAAATTAAAAGCCTTGCACAAGTGGCACAAAATCATAGCAAAGCATCAAAAATCCCTAAAAATCAGAAAGGACAAAACAGAGGCCAATGACTTTACAATAGAATAAAAGACATTATAACAAAGTCAAAAGGCTGTAAAAATAGAAGAAAATGTAAGGTATTTCAGAGCAAAAAGAAATGATCTGGTGAACAGATTGAGGAGAAAAAAATTTAAGAATCACTGGACTATTTGAATACCATAACCAAAACAAGAGACTAGATAAATTTGGAGAAATCCTAAAAGAAATCTGCCTAGACTTTTTAGAAGCAAAGGGCAAAGCAGAAATGAAAGAATCCACTAATCACCTACTAAAACCCCATCATAACCAAAACCCAGAGGTTTTCAGATCACAGGAAAATTACAGCAAGCAGCCAGAAAGAACAAAACAAGTATCAAGGAACGACAGACAGGATCACACACTGTTTAGCAGCCATAACAATAAAGGAGCAGAGAACCTGGAATACAAGATTCCAGAGCATAAAAATATATAGACTTTATGGCCAAGAATAACCTACTCAGTAAAACTGAGAGGAAAAATGATCAAATTAGGCCTCAGACACTTACTTAGCTTTGTGACCCCAAGCAAGTCACTTAACCCTGCTTGCCTCAGTTTCCTCACCTGTAAAATGAACGGGAGGAGGGAATGGAAAAGCACTCAACTATCTTTGTCAAGAAAACCCCAAAATGAGGTCACATGACTGAAACAACTGAACAAATAAGCACTCCTAATGAAAAGACTAGTGCTGTTAAAAACTCTGAAGTTCAAACACAGGAATTATGTGAAAAATAAAAAGGTAAACTCAAATGAACAATGATAAGGACTACACAAGGATAAACTGCTTGTTCATATCCTTCAGCCATTTATCTACTGGGATCCCTCCTCTAACACAGTCCTCACAGAGCCAGAATTAAGGAATCTGTGGCCAGAAGAGTTAAGCTGGGAGGCAAAGTGCGGATCTAAGTCAGTGGTTCTTACTCTGTTTTGTGTCATGATCTCTCAGAATAATGTTTTTTAAATTATAAAACATATGGGATTACAAAGGAAACCAATTGCATTGAATTACAGTTAACAAGTTTTCTAAACTGTGGCTGAAGTTGATTGGAGAAAGAGATTTTAGGAAGTGGGGAGAGTAGGAACTGGAGGTCAAGAGTTGTTGAGGTGGGGAAGATGATGGAGAACTAGGTATTGAACTTATTGGGAAGGAGAGTGACTAAGAGGCCCAAAGATGACAGCCATGAGGACTGAGAGGAGGACAGATAGTGGCAGAGGAAGGAACTGTAAGTGACCATGTTGATCAAGGAATATGCCAATTCCCTCTCTGGGCCCCAGGTGCCAGGGAGTCAGAGAAAGTGTATTCAGTATTAGAGAAGGTGTCAAGAGATGTGTGTTTTCTGGAGAAAATTAGGTTTCAGAGGATAAAAGAAATCTGAGAGGAAGGAACCTAGGAATACTGAGTTAAAAGAGAAAAGAACTTTGCAAGCTATCTAGTCCAATCCCCATCATTTAACAAATGAGGAAACTGAGGTCCAAAAAAGTTAAGTAACTTGGTCAAGGACACAAAGGTATTACATGGCAAAGGCAGAATTCAAACTCAAATCCTATACTCTAAATTCAGCTGCAAAGTTTTACACACCATCCCAAGAGGGAAGGTTCTCAAGAGAGTACAGGCCTAGGGCTAGCCAAAAAGACATGGCCTGGGGAAAAAGGCATCGTACCCACCTGGACACTGATATCTAAGACAGAGTCCCAGTCCCTGCTTGCTTCTTCTATGTTCAAGTCCTAACAAATGAGTAACAAAGCGTAATTTGGTTAACCCACAGCCCAAGAGGGGGTAAAAAGGAGAAGGGACTCACAGAACCCACAAAGTAAATCAATCTGTTACAGTACCACATAATGATGTGCTGCTTATTACCTGGAGATCTGTGATCATCTGTTGGAGTCAGTGTAATCTGACTTACAGCTGGCTCTTCTCAGTCCTATGAAGGATGAGTTTTTCCTCAAAGAAAAAACTGCCCCACCAATCTTCCCTTCACAAATCCCCACTCTGTAATCAGCCTAAAAAGTACCTTACTATATATATTCCAGGTTCTCTCTCATAGGAAGAACCCTCAACCACATGCACCATAAAATGTTTAAACCCCGAATTAGCCAACTTGTGATCATAGGAGAATGGGTAATGGCTACAAATGCTGAGTCTTCAGCCATTCTCCTTATGATCACAGGTTATGATCCACTTTAATGCAAAACAGAATGCTCTAAAATGTAAGGACTCTAGGCCAAAGCACTGCAGTTACTGCTAATAGTAACAGCTACAAAATGAGAATCAGAAATTAGACCAGGAGGAGACCCTTGAAGTCATCCAGCACAACCTCTTGATTTATAGATGATGAAACTCAGGCTCCGACAGTCACACAGAAAGGCCTTGGCCCGTTCTCTAGGAGAGGGAAAACGCTAGTGGAGAAAACAAAAGATGATAAAGCTCACAGTCTAGGGCTTTCTATTATTCCTTGGGGCAAGACCCATGTCAGAAATGCATCCCGTTTTCACCATCCCAGACTGATTTTTAATCTAAGTGCCTTGATCATTTTTATCTTCAGTAGTGATGCATACAAACATAAAGGACACTGTGAGGAATAACTCTGGGAGATTTCCAAAATGGGAAGTTCTGGCTGAAGTGACATTTTAGTAGACTGCCAGGAAGGGAGGCTAGGGTCCTTGGCTACAGAAAAGCTTACTTAGCCATGTGGTAAAGGTCAAAGGTTGACACCATTCCAAACTCCAGATGGCTAATGAGGACTTCAAAACTCATTCAGTCAGGGGTGCTGAACCTCTTTTTGGAATAATGTTTTTTAAGTGTAAAAAATAAAATACACAGGATTATTACGTCAGTCAGTAAGCATTTATTAAGCTCTGACTCTGTGCCAAGCACTGTGCCAAACCCTGAGGATACAAAAGAGGCAGAGGACGGCTCCTGTCTTTGAGGAGCTCACAGTCTAATGGGGGATACAAACACACATGTATATACATACAAGCTACGATGAGAGGCACCAGAATTAAGAGGGATTTGGAAAGACTCCTTCAGAACACAGGATTTTAGCTGGGACACAAGGAAGCCAGGCCAGTCAGAAGGTGATGAGAAGGGAGATTCTTCCAGGCATGGGAGACAGTCAGAATAAATGCCTGGAGCTAAAAGATGGCAAAAGGAAACATATTGTATATTGATCTGCAGTTATCAAAACAAATGTATCTTTAAAGTCCAAAGACTAAGGTCTAGAACTAGGAAGCCCTTCATTAAACAACAAGGTTTAGGCCTGAGGGCTGGAGGTGTCTCAGTAGGACCCAGGTTTTGTTTTTTTTTTGGGGGGGAGGGCAGGGGAGGAGAGGGATAAGAGAGGTAAGATTAGCATCTCAGAATCTCAGTTTCCTCATCTGTAAAATGAGGTAGAAAGTTCTCAAAGTCTGTGATCTTCAATTGAACTAAGTAATGGAAAAACGAATAAAGGTCCAAGAAAGAATAAAGCATACCGCCTTTCCTAAGGGCAGAAATGATTTGACTAGGACAAAATACAGTATACATTGTTACATGGGGGCCTACAGATGTTTGTTATTCATTTTTCTCTGTCAAAAGGGAAAATTCATCTTGCAGGGGATGGTAGGAAATGATCAAAAAAAAAAAAAACTTTTTAAAAAAATATGAAGAAATTTAAAAACCAGTCAATCCTGTGATCCTGTGTGGAGATAAATAAAAAAAGAAGCAGCATGCCCAGCCTAGCCCTTCTGAATTACACACTCACTTGCAAAGAGGGCAGGGGGAATAAACTAAGGTGTGCCCACTGTCTCAGAGGACTGAAGAAGCAAACACTCAGTGAGATGCCAGAGCCCCAGGGCCCAGGCCTTTGCCGCTATGCCATCTACTAGCTCTGGTTGGCACACTGTTATTTCTACTGGGTGACCTCCTTTAGGCCTAGCTTCTCCCATTGTGAAGGGCTCGGGAGATGATCCCTTAAGTTCCTTCTAGAGTAAAGGCTAGGGAAAAAAAAACGATCAAGAAGAAGAAAATGCAGCTGTTAGACTGGCCCACACTTCAAAACTGAGCTACATTTGTCCTTCAGTTGACCCTTTAGTAAAATACATCAATTGCATGAGAAAATCTTTAAATTCACATGCACTTCTAAATCAAAAGACTCAAGAGAGTGATGGGGCTCCAGAGATAAAAGATAATCCAAAGGCTCTTAACCCAAGGCCTAAGTAATTTTTGTAACATTTTGATATTTTACTGTATTGCACCCTAATCCATCTCCTTCCCAGTAGGCACTTAAAACCTTACTTTGAGAAGAGCTCATGGGCTTCACCAGACTTCCACAGGGCTGACGGCATAAAAACAGTAAAGAAGCTCTGATCTAATCTAGCCTTCATCTTTCTGAAACGGAAATCCAAGAATTAACAAGGGGAAAGTTAGGACTGGGCCAAGGTAGCCAAATTCCTGGGCAATCTCTGCCCCTGGATCAGTGATGAGCCCTCCGAGTCTCTTACCACAACACTGTGGCCCATCCATTCATTATCTTCCTCAGGCTCTGCCACTTCATCACAATGGGGTAACTTCTCTGTAAACTCATTTGATTGACTGTGATCAATAATACTCAGCACCTCTCTCTCAGGGTTGTTGTAAGGATCAAATGAGATAATATATGGAAAGTACTTTGAAAATTTCAAAACTCTAGCTAAAGGTTAGCTATTATCAGATAGTTTGGGGGCACTGAAGGGTTTAAATGACATGCCCATTGTCACAGAATCCATCAACAAGCATTTATTAAGCATCTACTCTCTGCCTGTCACTGTGGTACACAAACAGGAAACAATCCCTGCCTAGAAGAAGCTTACACCTAAAAGGGGGAGACAACACATAAATACATACAAACAAATGCAAGGTAATTTCAGAGTAGCTGGGGGAGAGAGGCAGAGAGGGGTTTGGTATGAATCATAACAGGCTTCAGATAAAAGGAGGCATCTGAGCTGAGCTTTGAATGAAAGTAGGGGTTCTAAGAAGCAGGGGGAGTCATGGTCAACACACAGCCTATCAAAGGTGTGAAGATGAAAGGTCTGTCAGAATGGACTCCAAGGCTGTCCTCAAACGATCTCACCACACTGCCGCTCAGGTATTATCCCCACTTCATACCTAAGGAAACGGAGGTTCAAAAGGACACACACAACCTGGTCCAGACTCCCACACCTAGTGAGTGTCAGAGGTGACTGGGGGCAATGATCCTCTCCCCCCCACCCCCAGTTAAGCTCCCAGGAGCAGCTTTTTCCGCTCATTGCCTCTTGTTTCCTCACCCCCAGCAATCAGGCTTCCAACCTCCCTCAGCTGATAGGGCTACCGCCAAGGTGACTGATGACCTATGAACCACCCTATATGATGGCTTTGCTTCCTGACCTCTCTCCAGCATTTCACAGTGCTGACCATCACCCCCTCCTGGATACTCTCTCCTCACTGCTATTCGGGACATACTCTCCTGGTTCTCCTACCTGCCTGCCTGCTCTTTCTCAGCCTCCTTTGCATGGTCCCACTTTCCCTGACCCCCTCTCCTCCACATGAGGGGACTCCAGGGCTCTATCTTGCACCTTTCCCACTATATATATTATCCCTCAGTGACCTCATCAGCTCCTACAAATTCAACTACCACTGCTTTGTCAGCCCCCACATTCATATGTCCAGACCTGACCCAGTGTCTCTTCTGAATGTCGATCCCACATCACCAGTGGATTCTGAACATCTCCATAAGCATCTTAAACTCAACAGGTCCCAAAGAGGAGCCCTTCTCTTTCCCTCTCCAACCCTCCTCTCTTCCTAACTTCCTGTCTGCTGATACCACCAGCCAGCCACCCAGTCGAACAAACTCACTCCTGCTAACAATCTGGCTAATTCTAGCCCCACAACAACCCCCACGTCCATGCCCTCAGCCCCACCCGAGGAGGCTCCAGAGGTTCGGACCCTCCCAACAGCCGCTTGGCTGGTCACTGTCTGCACCACACACCGCTGCCCGTGTCACACAAGGGGACATGCCAGGGCCCCCCTCACTACCCAAGGTCCGGCGCGGCCCCAGCCTTCTCCACCTCCTGCCTCGGGACCTTCGGGCAGCCTCTCCCCTGCCGGGTAGACGGCCTCCTGGCCCGCATCTCCTCCAAGGGCCAGCCCTGGGAGTCATCTTCTCCACGCTCGGCTTCCCTCCCACAGAACGGGAGCCCCGAGCCCAGCACAGCGCCTGGCGCTTCCCCTGGCTCCACTGAACTCACTTATGGACCCCGGGAAGGAGGCTGGGCGGGACTCCCGGGGGGGGCGCCCTCCACAAGGCGGGCCAGCACCTCGCAGCGGGGGGCTGCTAGCCACACCACAAGCATCCAGCCCCCCCCCCACCCCCCCGCCGAGCACAGGGCCCCGGGGGCCGCCGGCCCAGGGGTCGTTCCGTCAGTCCGTGCAGGGCCGGGGAGGGGGAGGAGAGGCCAGCCCGGACCGGGCTTGCTCAACGCCGCCCGTTTGGAAGGACGGGTCGGGGGAGGGGACCCGGGAGACGAACAGCGATCACTAAAGAATTTAGAATGCAGGAGGGCCTGGGGCCTCCCGGAGCGGCCTCCGTCAGGAGCGGGGCCCTCGGAGCCGCGGACGGGATCAGCATCTGCGGAGCGCTCTTGGCCGCGGCCCGGAAGGGGAGCCGTCCTGCACCCACGCTCCGGGAGGGTAAGCTGAGGCCCAGGGGCCGAACTCGGGCGCCCCTGGCTCCGGGCCCCGCTCGGCCCGGGCCGCCTGCGTGTCACTTCCCTTCCGCCCGCCAGTTCGCCTCCGGCCCAGCCCGGCCGCTATCCCCCACGGCGCTGGGCCCTGCCCGCCTCACGGGCCCCTGCCCCCCGCCCGCACTCACTCGGCCCGCCTGGGGCTCCTTCGGCGGCGGCTCCGGCTCCGGCGGCTCCGAGCCTCCCTCTCCCTCACCAGGGCCAACACAACAGCAGCACGAAGGCTGCCAGCCACCCGCCGGAAAGACGTCACGGCACCCCTCCCCCGACCACTTCCGGAGGCGGGGCCCGCCCCCTCCGCTCCCCAGCCTGGGAGTGAGGCCGGGAGGAGGAGGCAGACGGGGCGGGGGCTAGAGCAGGCCCCGCCCACCTCCGGCGGCTACGGAGCGCTCGAGACGTGGCAGTGCGAGGAGGGTGGGGGAGGGCGCGGTGGCCGCGGGCCGGGACTTCTCCTCTCGCGGCTTCCGCTCCTCGCCTCAGAGCCGGGTTCGAATCTCTCCCCAGGCGCCTTCTGCCCCGCTTCCCAGTCCCGGAGACCGCCGAGACGGAAGGGACTTGGGTCAGCCAGTGAAGCCAGGCGCTGGTCAGGAAACCCCGCCGTGCCCCGGGGTCTCCCTGGGACGGCTCCGGAGACGGGGAGCTCACTACCTCCCGACAGTTCCCGGTTCCAAGCCTTTCATTAACGCCCGCCCGCCCATCACTGCTGCCTGTGCACCCCTGGCGCCGGGGCCCCCGCGGAACAGCGCCCTCCCTCTGCCTCCTCCCGGTGTCTGCTGGGCTCCGTACACAGCTGGAGCTTCATAAGTGCTGGGGGCTGGCATCCCATTGGAGAGAAGGACGAGACGCCCTCGGCCCATCAGGCCCACGACCATTACACGGAGGAGAAGACTGAGGCCCGGGCGGCGCCCCCTCCAGTCAGCACCCGGGGGGGGGGGGGCTCCCTGGGCGAGACATCCTACCTCTCTCCGCGCCCTCCTCGAGACCCCGCACCGCCCTGGGTTCAGATCCTGCCTCGGGCGCAGCCTGGCTGTGTGTCCCCAGGTAGGTCTCGACGCAGTCCTTAATGTCCCAGACCGGACCGAGGCAGCATTTGTTTTCTGCCTTATCTCAAGGCTAACCCAGGTTGGTTTTGCAATCCACGTAGATCACTGGAATTCCTTCCTAGAAACCGTGCCCTCTACACCTCCCCTAAGATCACATGGTTCCATGAACTAAGTTGACTTCATATAGCATGTAAATATAACGCTGTATGAACATACATAAAATATACAAACATAATAATAATAAATAAGTGTGATGTACTAATAAAGAAACAAATAAAAGATACAAATATATTGTGACTATATAAACATAAATGAAATAGAAATATACACATATGGCTATATAAACAAATAAAATAGATGTAATATATGATTATGTAAGCATAAAAAACAAAATAAGCAAGTATAAATATATAAATAACAAAACAATATATACATCAAAATAAAATATTAAATACAAATATATAAATACATTACTATGTAAATAGATATATGAATAAAATATACAAATATAACATAAATGGTATGTTTTATTACTGATATATAAACATAAATGAAATATGAAAATATAAAATATGTTTAAATATAGTAATGGATGTATAGGCAATATATGAAAAACATAATGTAAATACTGATAATACTATACAGCAATCATAATAGAAATATAGAAATGATATAAAAATAATACAAATTAATATCTAAATATAATAAACATGAGTAATGGGTATGTACAATTGTATATGTACATCCATCTATACACTATCTTTACATATGTATATAGGATACATCTATATATTGCAGCTAATTCTTTGGACACAAGTGGAAGGCCCTCTCTGCATTTCTTTCTCCTAGAGCAGCATATTACATACTTACACTGAATCCAGAAGAATTGGATTGAAATCCTGCCTCTAACACAAGTTAAATTTGATCATTATCCCTTAACCTCTGCAAGCCCTAGTTTTGTCATCTGTAAAACCAGGGTAATAACATGTGTCATGCTAACTTCACAGGTTAAATTGTGAGGCTCAGATTGGATCATGAGCAGGTACAGTCATCTACCTGCCCCCAGTGCACGGGGAGACTGGGTAAGTCCCTTCTGTCAATGATCGATGGAGGGATCTTTCATCCCTACTTTAGAGCACAGGAAGGCACCCTCTGCTACCTGTCCACTTACTGAATGGTGGTCCGAATTTACATGTAAAAACAATTTTTGACATTCAGTTTTTAAAACTATGAGTTCCATATTCTCTCCCTCCTTACCTTACCCCTCCTTGAGATGGTAAGCAGTTTGCTATAGGTTATTCATGTGCAGTCATGCAAAACACATTTCCATATTAATCATATTTTAAAAGAAAATACAGACAAAAACCCAAAACAAATCAAGTGTGGGGTTTTTTAAAGTATGTTTCATTCTGCATCAGACTCTATCAGTTCTTTCTCTGGGGATGGATAGCATGTTTTCATCATAAGTTCTTAGAATTGTATTGGATCATTGAATTGATGAGAATAGCTGTCATTTCAGTTGATCATCATACAGTATTGCTGTTACGATGTACAGTGTTCTGGTTTTGTTCATTTCACTTTGCATCAGTTCATATTCTCTTCCCAGGTTTTTCTGAGCTCACCCTGCTCATCATTCCTTGTAGCCCAATAGTATTGTGTTACAATCGCACACAACTTGTCCAGTCATCCCCAGATCGGTGGCCGACCCCTCAATTCCCAGTTCTTTACCACCACAAAAAGAGCTACTGTAAATACTTTTGTACAAAGGGGTGGGTCCTTTTCCTTTCCCTTTTAACCTCTTTGGGGTACAGACCTAGTAGTAGTGGTATTCCTGGGTCAAAGGGTATATGCACAGTTGTATAAGCTTTTGGACATGGTTCCAAATTGCTCTCCAGAAGGGTTAGATCAGTTCATAAGAGCTTTTCCCTTTCAATCTCTTTGGGATATGGATCTAGTAGTGGTATCACTGGGTCAAAGGGTACGCACTGTTTTATAGCCCTTTGGGCATAGTTGCTGATTGCTCCAGAAAGGTTAGATCAGTTTATAACTCCACCAACAACACATTGGTGTCTCAATTTTCCCACATTTCCTCCAAAATTTGTCTTTTTCTTTTTCTGTTCATATCAGCCAATTTGATAATGGTGAGATGGTATTTCAGAGTTATTTTAATTTGCATTTCTCTAATCAATGGTGATTTGGAGCCTTTTGTCATATAACATAAATAGCTTGATTTCTTCATTTGAAAACTGCCTGTTCATATCCTTTGACCATTTATCAATTGGGGAATGGCTCATGTTTTTCTAAATTTGACTCTGTTATAATGATTAACTTTGTATCTCCCTCCATCCTATTTCCCTCCTGCTTATCCTACTCTCTCCTTTTACCCTGTCCATTCCCAAAAATGTTTTGCTTCTGACCACTGCCTCCCCCAATCTCCCCTTCCATCAGCCCCCCCTTCCCTTTCTCTTATCCTTTTCCCTTCTACTTTCCTGTAGAGTAAGATAGATTTCTATACCCACCTGAGTGTATATGTTATTTCCTCTTTGAGCCAATTCTGATGAGAGTAAAGTTCAAGCATTCCCCTTTCACCTCCCCCATCTTCCTCTCCACTATAAAAGTTCTTTTCCCTTTTTTATGTGAAATTATTTACCACATTCTGATTCTTCCTTCCCCATTATCCAAGTGCCTTCTCACCCCTTAATTTTATTTTTTTAGATATCATCCAATCATATTCAACCCACGTGTTAATATCCTCTGTCCTCTGTCTATTTACACTCCTTCTAACTGCCCTAATAATGAGAAAGTTCTTAGGAGCTACAAGCATCATCTTCCCACATAGGAATGTAGTTTAATCTTATTGAATCCTTTATTATTTCTCTTTCCTGTTTATACTTTTGTGCTGCTCTTAAGTCTTTGAGAGTCAAATTTTCTCTTCAGCTCTGGCCTTTTGCTCAGGAATGCTTGAAAGTCCTCTATTTCATTGAATATCCATTTTTCCCTCCAAGGATTCCATTCCATTCAATTTTGCTGGGTAAATTATTCTTGGCTGTAATCCTAGCTCATTTGCCTATGGAATATCATGTTCAAAGCCCACTGATCCTTTAACATGGAAGCTGCTAAATCTTGTGTGATCCTGACTATGACTCCACAATATTTGAATTGTTTCTTTTTAGCTACTCGAAATATTTTCTCCTTGACCTGATAGCTCTGGAATTTGGCTATAATATTCCTGGGAGTATTTATTTTGGAATCTCACAAGGTAATCAATGAATTCTTTCAATTTCTATTTTACCTTCTGGTTCTAGAATATCAGGGCCATTCTCCTGGATAATTTCTTTAAAGATAATGTCTAGGCTCTTTTTTTATCATGGATTTCAGGTTGTCCAAAAATTCTTAAATTATCACTCCTCAATCTGTTTTCCAGATCAGTTGTTTTTCCGGTGAGATTTCACATGTTCTTCTATTTTTTCATTCTTTTGATCTTGTCATATTGTTTCTTAACATCTCATGAATCATTAACTTCTGCTTGCCCAATTCTCATTTTTAAGGTATTATTTTCTTCAACGAGCTTTTATACCTTCTTTTCTATTTGGCTAATTCTTCTCTTCAGTACTGTTTCTTAATATGTTATTTTCTTCAGCATTTTTGTGCCTTCTTTACCAAGCAGTTAGCTCTTTTTTCATGATTTTCTTGCATCACTCTCATTTCTTTCCCCAATTTTTTCCTCCAGCTTTGATTTTTAAAGTCCCTTTTGAGCTCTTCCAGGAGTTCTTTTTGGGCCTGACATCAATTCACAGTTTTCTTTGAGGCTTTGGATTCAGCAGTCTTGACTTTGTTGTCCTCTTCTGAATTTGTGTTTTGAGCTTTGTCACCATAGTAACTTGCTATAAGTCAGGTTCTTTTATGGGGAGGAGGCAGTGTACTCATCTTTCCAGCCTATGTCTTAATTGACTTTTATCTTTATTTTAAAGTTTGGCTCTGCTCCAAGACTGTAAGGGGCACTGTCCTAAGTTTCAAGTTTTTTGTGCAGTTGTTTTCAGAGCTAATTCTGGGGATCTATAAGTTTTCAGTTCTTCCAAGGTGGTATGATCTATGAGAAGTGTGGTCACTACTCTTCTGGCCCATGCTCTGATCTGTGAGTGATGACAAGTATTGTTTTCCGTCCTGGAAGTGTGACAAGGCTCCCCATTCTCCTGCAGCGCCAAATTCTTGGTGTGCTAGTGGTCCTCCTCACAGTAGGCCTGAGACCAGGCTCCCTCTATGGGCAAGGCAGCAGAGTCTTCCCCCGATACCAGCAAGGGGAGCCCTGTAATCTCTTCTGGCCAGTTGTCTGACCCCTTTACCGCCTGTGGACTGAGAGCTCTGGAAGTCACCACTGCTGATTCAGCCGCCTCCAAAGCCTGCGGCCAGCCTGCCTGAGCCAGAGGCTTTGACTGTGCTGGACGGTACACTGCTCTCAGCCTGGAGCCACAGACTTTTGCTCTCACCCTCTACTGCGTTGTCTCAGGCTGGAAAAGTGTTTGACCCTGTCCATTTTGGTTTTGCCACTCCAGAATTTGTTCTGGGGGGGTTATTTGAAAGATGTTTGGAGGGTCATCTGGGAGAGGTTGGATGAGTCCTTGCCTTTACTCCACTATCTTGGCTCTGCTCCTCCCTCCCCTTTCCAGGCCCCATTGACATGTGTGTTCCCCTGGGGTCTGTCCTTGGCCCTCTTGCCTTCTGGCTCTGTCTTTTCTTCTTTAGCAATCTCACCGACCCCCACCACTCTCACCTGCAGTCTAGCCTGGGACCTGAAGGCAGGTAGGAAAGAGGAGACCGAGAAGAGCAGGGAGAAAGCACTCAAGGCAGACAGGACAAGCAGAGGCACAGGGTCCAAGACAGAGTGTTGTGTGAGAGGAACAGCAGGGAGGACAGTGGATGAGCCATTGAATGTGTGGAGGGTAGAAAAGTGTAGAGGAATAGGAAGGAAGGAAGGAAGGAAGGAAGGAAAGAAAGGGAAGGAGGGAAAGAAGGGAGGAAGGAAGGAAAGAAGGAAGGGAGGGAGGGAAGGAGGGGAGAAAAGAAGGAAGGAGAGAGGGAAGGAGGATGGAAGGAAGGAAAGGGGGAAGGAAGGGAGGGAAGGAGGCAGGAAAGAAAGGGAAGGAAGGAAATAAGGAAGGGAGGGAGGGAAGGAGGGGAGAAAAGGAAGGAGAGGGAAGGAGGATGGAAGGAAGGAAAGGGGGAAGGAAGAAGAAGGAGGAAAAAGGAGGGGGGGGGGGGGGGGGGGTGGGGGGGGGGGGGGGCAGCAAAGAAAGGGAAGGAGGGAAAAAGGAAGGAAAGGATCAGGGAGGGGAGAAAAGAAAGGGAGAAGGAAGGGAGGAAGGCAGAAACGAAGGAAGCAAAGAAGGAAAGGGGAAAGAGAAAAGGGAGGAAGGGAGGAAAGGGAAGTAGACAAAGGAAGGGAAGGAGGCAAGAAAAAAAGGGGAAGGGGGGAAGGAAGAGAGGGAGGGAGGAAAGAAGGAAATAGGGAGAGAGATAGAAAGGAAAGGACCAGGAAATGACTTCCCAGAATGATGGCTGCAGAGGTTGACTCTAAAAGTAGCCGAGGCAGCTCATTTCCCCTTCAGTTGGAATGCTTCTTGTAGAACAGCAGGGGGCCTCCTAAGTTTATTTTATTTCAGTTTACAGACCACAGGATACATCCAAAACAAACAATTTTTTTTTTCTGGAATAGAGCCCCATCCCAAGACATTTTCCAAAAACCTCGTCTAGATTTGCTTCTTCTCAAAGGCTTTCAGATAGGAACTAGAGTTTTCACATTCCTCATTTAATTTTTTTCAATTTATTGTTACTACTGTTTTGGTGGAGATGGGGGACAAGGAAGCCCTAGAGCCCCTGGGCAGAGGGGAGAAGGAAAGGGGCGGGGGGTTCTTCACCTTTTCAGTATCATGGGTCCCTTTGACTGTCTGGTGAAGCAGATGGATCCTTATAGGATCATGTTTCTAAATAATAGAAGGAAATGTTGAATGTCACTGAAAGGTTAGTGAAAATAAAAGATGCAATGTTTTTTTTCCATCCAAGTTCACAGACCCCCTGAAAGATATCCCCAGGTTAAGAATCTCTGCTTTGGGGGAAGGTGGAAGAAGGGGCTGGTACTATTTCAGAAAGACCTAAGCATTTTACAGGGAGGTAGGAGACGTGGATTTGAGTCTTGACTCTGCGATTAACTGACTGTATGAGCTTCTCTTTGGGCCTCAAGGTCATTGTCTGCAAATTGGGGAAGGGGGCAGGAGGAGCACCTCTAAAGTCCCTTTCAGCTCCAATGGTCTAGGGATCATTTACTGAGCCAGGCATTGCTGGGGGGTGGGGGTGGCACAGACAAGTGACCTGCCCAAGGCCACCACGCAGCTAGGAAACGTCAGGGCTGGGATTAGAATCTGCCTCCCAGTCATAAGCTCAGAGATGTTTCCATTCTCTATCTTAAGTGAAATTATGAAAAGGTACCCCAGGTGTCTCCAGAACTGCCAAGCGAGAGTGTCTGTCCCTACATCCTGCAAAGGTCTCCAGCACTGCCTGTACCAGTGGAGCACATGGGTCATCTGTATAAGCCATCTTATTACCAGAGGACTAGCCCTTTTTTTTTTTTGCTAGTCACACTTTTCCAAAGAGGGTGGGGTCTGTGGGGTGACTGTAGGGCTTACCAAAGATACTTCCATGATTGCTAGTCTGTGTTCTTCTTAAAGGATTCATGGAAGGAAAAACAAGCATTTATTAAATGCCTGTGTGCCAAGCATGTTACAGTTATTACTCCATTGTATCCTTGCTATAACCCTGCAAGGGAGGGGCTATTATTATCCCCCTTTTATGGATGAGGAAACTGAGGCAGAGTTCTTGTTATGACTCTGAATTGTGGGATGCTGCTCAAAGCCCAGTGCTGGTCACACACAGAGTGGGCATAGGGGGCCCTTGGAATGTGTTGTCTAGTTCCAAGGGTAATTAGTATGTTGGCTGTGTTGGCTTTCGGCTGAGGGACAGATGTTTGGCGTTCTGTGTCTCTCCTCCCTCCTGTGGCTGAACTTTTGAAGGAGACCTTGAATTGCTGAGAAGACTCAGTGACCAATCCTGCTAGACTCCTGTGTGTGTCTGACTGGAGCTTGTGCCAAAGGGGACTGACCAGTGAGTGGCATGCAGGACAAGCTCTTGTGTGTGCGACTAAGAGTTGTGGAGAGAGGGGCGGCTAGGTGGCACAGTGAGTAGAGCGTCGGCCCTGGAGTCAGAAGGACCTGAGTTCGGATCCGACCTCAGACACTTAACTCACACACAAACAAAAACCTAGCCGTGTGACCTTGGGCACATTCTGGATCCTAAATCTACTTATTCTAACCCCAACTGCCCTCCAAAAAAAAAAGTTGTGGAGAGGCTCTCCCCCCCACCCCTCTCTCTCTGAATCTGTCTCTGTCTCTCTGTCTCTCTCTGTCTCTGTCTGTCTGTCTCTCTCTCTCTCTGTGTCTCTCTGTCTCTGCATCTCTCTGTATCTCTCTCTCTCTCTGTCTCTTTCCCTGTCTCTCTGTCTCTCTCTCTCTTGTCTCTGTCTCTGTCATTCTGTTTCTTCCTTGGGCTTCCAGCAGAGAAGAGGAGATTTCTCTCTTTCTCCCTCCTCCACCTCCCATTGACAAAGGCATCTTGCATCAGAAGCCCATGGCAACATCTGCAGGGTGGAGTCCAGATGTGGCTGGTCCAGCCAGTTGGCTCTAAGAGAGTCTGGCCCTTACAGCTAGGATCAAACTTGGAGCTGCTAGGCTCCAGAGCCAAGACTCCTGTGGTTCTTTCTGAAAGTGTGGGGCAATGCCATAAGCCAGGCTGTCAGCAGAGCCTGAAATGAGAGGCACCTGGTGCCCCAGGCCCAACAGACCAGAGCCCATGCTGAAGGTTATGGGGTTACCTCCATTCATGGCAAAATTTAATAACCAGGAAAGACAATATGCGGTTTCCCATCACTTTTTAAATGCTAGTGTGCTGATTTCCAAGGTACAAACACTCACACTAACTATTCAGCAACTGACCTGGTTAAAGCTGGCTCCAGCACACCACTGCTTAGTTATCACCATTAATCCATTTCCCAAAGAAAGGCCTTGGCTTTTGTTCTAACCACGTTCCTCAAAGAAGGAGTCTGCAGAAACTAAAAGTTTCTAGAGAAATGGGATTTATTATTATTTCTAGAAAAACTAAAAAGGATATTTAAAAAATGCATTCACAGGTGGAACTGAGGTAAGGGAGCACGAGTGCTCCCAGGTGCTGGCTCTCTTTGCTTCCCCACACCTGGAGAGTCCTCCCTCATCCATTACCAAGCTTCCTGGGCTTTCTTAAAGCCCCAGCTAAAACTCCACTTCTATAGAACTTTCCTGGTCCTCCTTACTTTCTCTTTTAGATCACCCCCAATTTCCCAGGTATATTTTGTTTGTACATAAGTGTTAGCCTGTTAGCTCCCCCATTTGATTGTAAGCGCCTTGAGGGCAGGGCTTTTATCCCACCAGCACACAGTAGGTGTTTAATGAGCGCTTCTAGAATCTTGCTGCTGGCAGATGCCTTGGGCCTCAATGTCCCACTCTATAAAATGGTGTTGGACATGTTAAATAAGGTCCTTTCCAGCTCTAAACTGTGACCAATCCAGGATCACAGGGACTCACTCTGATAAGGATCACAGAAGACCTTTGACCAATGATGTGTACACTTCCTTAATTAATTGTTCTGAACTGAAGCTGACCTATGTGGATACAGGGCTGATGGGAGGGACAGTCCTGGGTTGTGCCCATTAGTCATTTGTATCATGCTATTATTATTTATGAGAGTATTTGTGAGCCAAAAACATTTACCTAGAAAACAAAAAACAAAGAAGTTCAAGATTTCGGAACTCCCTGCTGGCTCTGGCCATAGTCCCACCCCAGGAAATGAGAGATTTCCTTTGGAAGGAAAAAATACATGTAGGTAGAGGCTGGAAAAAATGACATAAAATTGTGGCTGTAAATATATAGATTATATATACACACACATTTTTTTTTCCACTGTGAACGGTTGGACTTTTTTTGATTTCCTTCCATTTATTCCTATTACCACGCCCCCTTCACTTTTGCCACTTGAATTCTTGGTCTCTTACCAGGAATGTGATTCAGCTCACACATCTGGCTTAGGTGGAGGCATAATGATGGCTAGTGAAGACAGAAGAGCTGGGGGATGGAATCCCAGCTCTGCCAACTCCTACCTAAGTGGCAGGCCTCAGTTTCCTCACCCGTAAAGTGAGATTACACTCAATGGCCGCTAAGATCTCTTCATCATTCCGTCTGACTCCTGGCTCTGTCCTTCTACCCTTGGGGAAGAAGGACCACAAAGGGCAACCACACCTTGCTCCGATTTCTTATTTATTACTGAACATTCTCACTTATTCTAGACTTTAAATCTATTTATTCTAGATTTTAAATCTTTCCTTATTTATTCTGGATCCTAAATCTATTTATTCTAAATTCATACCTTCCCAAACAGAAACGCAGACTGAGGTTGCCAGAAAAGTGTTGATCCGGCTGTTTGTGGGACAGCTCACTCGAGGCCCTTTACAATGCCAGTGTGACCATCAGAGAGACCAGATGCTGCTTGGACTAACTTGGGTCCAACAAGGGTGGACATGGGAAATTTGACTCCTTCCCCTAAATAAGTAGCGTAACCAGTCAGCCAGATCCACTGGGGGGGGGGGGGCACAGACAGTTCTACCCGGGCGACATTGAGCAATAATGTTAGGCCCCCCTTGGGTAAAGGGCAACCACAAGCAGCTGAGGATTGGGGGTTTCTTGCTGTCACCGCTCATTACTATCAGGGTAGTTTAGTAGAGGAGCAGCTAGGTGGCGCCTGGGCCTAGAGCCAGGAAGATTCTTCCAGAGTTCAAATCCAGCCCTCCAGCCTTACTAGCTGTGTGACCCTGGGTAAATCACTTAACCCAGTTTAGTGGAGAGCTCTATGGGGTTCAAATTATGTTTACATCACTTCCTGTGTTATCCCAAGGAAGACACTTCCCTTCTTCTCATCTCTAAAATGAGGAAGTTGAGCAATATATGATCTCTAAGTCCCCTTACAGCTACAAATGAACATTAGAATGGCATGAGTTCATAAATTGGGTATTAATATGTATTAAGTCTGGGCACCACATTTTAGGAAGGATTTGGTTATCATTCCTCTAAAGATGATTCTCAGACCTGTTTATCCAGCCCTTACCTCTCCCTTGGCCCCCAGTGTCCCATCTCCAACTGCCTATTGGACATCTCAAACTGGATGTCCCATAGAATCTTAAAGTGGACATGTCCAAAACAGAACTCATCCTCTTTGAGCTGAACTCACCCAAAGCCTTTCCAATCCTGACTTCCCTATTACAGCCAAGGATACTGCCCAAGTCTGCAAACCAAGCCTTCCTCTTGCTACCTCTGTCTCTGAGGAGGCCTCTTCATCCATTTCCAGGCCTCCTCCTGCTCTCATTGCTGGCTTTTGATAGTTAAAGGGAGAAGGGGAACATGAAGAAAAGGAAATGAGAAGGCTAAGCTTTATCTATGAAGTCAAGTCTCATCAAAATTAAGACTAAAGGGAGGCCTGTTTCAGATCTCTACTGGTCCCCCTCTCCCTGCCAACTCTAGGGCCCAAACCATGCCCTTTAAAAATGGCTTAATAAGAAAATGGAATTTTTGAAAAGTCCCATCTCCACACCTTTGCACTGGCATGCCTGGAACTCCACCTCAGAATCTTGACTCCTTTAAGACTGATCAAATGGCCCCATTTATGATGCTTTTCCTTATCCTCCCCTGCTCCTGATGCCCCCCCCCATTTACCTGCACACATGTGTCTGTACATGTATGCACATGTCTTCCCAACAGAATGTAATAAGCTCAGTGAAGGCAGGGACTATGTAATTTTTGTACCCTTATCCCTGGTGACTAGCAGACAATAGGTGCTTAATACTTGCTGCCTGATAACATGAAAGACATCACAGCATCATGGAAAGAACAGACTTGGCAGTCAGAGGACCCACATTTACATTCTACGTCCCTGCAAACCCCACCCCGCCTTGCATAACTTGAGACAGTCACCTCACACTTTGTAAGGAAAGCAGTGCAAAAATGTGAGTGGCAGCAGCCATGACCAAGGTGACCAAGGTGTTTGTGATGGGGTAAATATCTGAAGTGTATCTGGAATAGAACATGTTTGCCTGGCTTCAGGATGGACATTGCCAGCTTCCTAAGGATGGTCAGGGCAGTCCACACTCATCGCTTGGAGGCTTTGGAAGATCTCACTAGTGAGGGGAGTCCTTAGGTGGGCCAGACCAAAGCCCCTCCATCACTGCCTCCCTCCCACCACATCCTCCAAGGTTCTTGCCTGGGCCTACCAGTCCTCTGGAGCAGGAGCATCAAAACTCAAATACACACACAGCCTGCTGGACCAGCCCACATGCTGACTTAGAAAACCACCCATTATCTATGTTCTATTATATTTTTGGTTCAGCATTTCCCAATTATTTTTAATCTGGGTCAGGGGCCAGGTGTTTGTGGAGGACCCACCCCAAATGCTGAGGCCCTCCCTCTGGGTTCTTCCATATTTGGTGGGCAGCATGGCACCTGGGCGGCCTACTAGGTTAAGTCCATAACCTAAGCTTCTGTCTACCTTAATCTAGAACCCAGTTCCTGGGCAACTGAGCTTGTTTGTTTTACACAAATTCTAAGGTGATGGAACTAAGGGTCAGCAGGCTTTGTCCCAGATGGTTTCATTCTGGACACAGGCCTTAATAGATTATTTCTGGCTTCCCTCCTGTTCCAGGTGGCTGAGTTTTTCATCCTACTTGAAGGCTGGCCATGCTTGATGTCAATTATCTCCTTTGATCCTTGGAGCCCCATGATGTGGGTGCTGTCATCCTCACCCCCATTTTAGAGATGAGGAAACAGGCTCAGGGTGGTTAAGTCACAGTTATTGAGTAACTGGCAGGATGCAAACCCAAGCCTTAGTGAATCCCAAACCAGAAGACCATCCCTTAAACCACACTGCCATATGCTGGACTCCAGGCTAAGGAGGGCGTTAATATGTTGGGTTTTAATATCTAAAGAGTATGACATGACTAGGCCACCTTCTGTTCTGGCTGCCCATGTCGCCTATGCCTCCTCTGGGTCTATCTCTGATGGTTTACTCAATCACCACACAACTTTCCATTTTTAATTACAAGGTGAATTTTAAGATGAACATCGTAGAAAACAAAATCAGGAAATCCTCTGAAACAGGAACACCAGTTTTTGGTGTTTGCCTAGCAAATGTTTTATTTCAGATTTTGGAGGGGTAAAAAAATCCATTGTCTGGGGTAGCTAGGTGGCGCAGTGAGTAGAGTGTCGGCCCTGGAGTCAGAAGGACCTGAGTTCGGATCTGGCCTCAGACATTTACCTTACACACAAACAAAAAACCTAGCCGTGTGACCTTGGGCAAGTTACTTAACCCCAACTACCCTATAAAGAGCAAAAAAAAAAAAAAATCCATTGTCTCCAACTGAGCTTCAGCAAAATAATTTTATTTCCTACCATATGGTAAACACATACACCCAAAGCATGCTTGCTTCTGCACATCTAGCTCTCCACAAACGGCTTTCCAATTATCTCCAGCCTGCCCTGGGGATGCACTGGGTTGTGAGGCAGGCAGGGATAGGGATAAACGGCTCTTGGGAGGACGGAACATTCTGGAAAGACACAACTAGTTAACATGGAATTTGGCTTTGATAAAGCTGCCTCTTCAAAGCTCTCCACTACAAAGCTATGACTTTGGAACCTAGGACTTCCTGATCAAGGGAGTGCAGCAATGTTGGCTGTCTTCCTGAAGGACCATTAGGTGCTCTGGTAATAAAACCACTTGTCCACTGTATTGAGAGAAAGAAAAAAGCTGATTAGAATCTGTGCTCAAAAACATGGGGAAACACAGAGCCAACATGTCCTCCAATACCCGGGGAAGTCAGGCATTGGCTGCCCTCAATGAGGAACTGATGCAGCACAGTTTAATAAGCCACTATGTTGGGGGGGGCTGAATCTAGCAGCTGCTTCTCCAAAGAGATGTTGGGGGGGGCACTGGGCCAGTCCTCTAAAGTCTGGAGAGCATAAGCTCCTTGAGGGCAGGGACTGTTTCATTCTTGGACTCCCAGCAGAGGATGGCCACACAGTGGGTGCTTCATCAATGCCTCCTGGACTGAAAGCCAGCTGAACTTGGTACAATGTACTCTCTGAGAACAGAAGAGGGGTGCTGAAGGGGGCTGCCTCCAGTGGCCAAGCATACCCCTGCTCTGAGTGGTCACCCAGCCTCGGACAGTTGTGTCTGACTCACTGATGGTTTTCTAGAATTGCCTGCTCATGATGAATAAACACACGTGCAGTAGAAAAGGGAAGTTATTTTTCTTTTGAAGTGGCTGCTTTGGGGTAATTACTCACAAGACTAAGCCAATAGAGGCTGCCTGACTCAGCTCTGCTTTTACTGTTGAAGTGTCGGACCAGCCCCAGATTGGAAGCTTGGCTGCTTTTACTCACTCCCTGCCCACACCCTCCCCAAGGTGCCTCACAAGGGAGCCTCTTCTAGACTAGAGAGACTCCCCAGCAGAAAGGAGCTGGTCATGCCAGTGGAGGGCAGGGACAATTTCTGAATGGTCTGAGGGGTACAGGGAAGTCAAGCAGGGGCCTGGGCCTTGCTGCAGCCCCCTCTTTGAGCTCCTAATGCTCACTAAGGATGAACCAGGAGACAAGGGAATGTCTCCCACAGATGCTGTGTTCAAGTCATCAGGCCACTAAGCAGACCTTACCATCTGTGGGGATGACGCAGGTAGATTCACAAGGTGGCGGCAGCTACAAAAAAAAAAATAAGAAAAGGCATAACTATGGTCATGAATGAAAAAAGAGAAACAAGCAAGAGCCACAGCCAGGGTGATGGTCCAGAGTGAGAGGACCAGGCCATGCCAGGAGACCTCCCTGCGCCTCAGCTGCACAAGGAGAAGGCTTGGACCAGATAACATCTATGCCCCTTCCCCTTCTTCCTCCCTCTCTTCCTGCCTGCTCTTCTAAACCCTGACTGTGTGCAGTGTCTACAGTCTGGGGACTACAACCCTACCAACACCATTACATGGGGAGGCCTCCATTAGGCCCCAAACACAGGCCCACTCCCTGAACTCCATGTTGGAGAGATGCTTGTTTCTGAGAATCTGTGGCTGGATCCGTGTGGGGGCCCCTCCACTGACTGTCTGGACTCCAGCCTCTCTCCCCACTGGGAACCAAATGGCTCCATCTCTAGTGGCCGCCCACCTGCTAATGAGGCTCTGCACCTGAGTGAACGAGGCTGGGCCTGAGCTCTGCAGGCTCACTCCTCCCTGACCTCATCACCGGGGCAGACTATGCTGAGGACCGGGTCAGCAGATCAGCAGAGTCTCTGGAGCATGAGCCCTCCAAGCCCGAGATGGCAGGTTGTGATGGAGGGAGACCCCCCCACCCCCCACAAGCCAAAGGATCGCCCCAGCACTCCAAACAACACCCTGAGCCAGGCCCCCTAACTTTGGTTGTTTCCTCAGCCCCTTCTTGGAATGTTTTTAACTGAATAAAACAAAAGAGAAAGGACTGCAAAGGAACCAATTCTACTGAAAGGCCGTAATCAGAGGGTCCTTCACAAACATTCTCAGACCTCGGGATAAGAAACCTCATCCTGAGATGGGGGGGGAGGAGCAGTTGCTCAGCCTTGGGGGGGGAGCTTCTGACTCATCATTCAGTCCCCACGTGCTCTAGTCAGGCACCTGAAGGGCCAGTTACAAAGCATGGTCACTATGACCACCTGAGGCAGGGGTATACACTTCTGAGGCACAGAGAAGGGGAGCCAGTCTCGGCACCAGGGCTGGAACACAGCACCCCAGGATTTCACTGGACTGACAAAGGTCACTAATACTCTGTCCCTTAAGAGACAGACTTGACGGGCTGCTGTACAAGTTCTCACAGGAGGTTAGCAGGCTGCCCCCTGGCTCTGGGTTCAAATCCTTCCTCTAATGCTTACTCTGTATGACCCTGGGCAAGTCATTACCTTCTCCAAGCCTCAGTTTGTCCATCTGTAAACTAGCTGGCCCTGGGCCCCTTCTAGCTGCAGAACCATGATCATGTAGGCTGCCTCTTGCTTCCTCTGTCACTGAATACCTATGCACCTCAGCTCTGAGTGCTGCTCGGCATGGGCTGCTTCCAACAGCTCCACAACAGGGAGTCAGGCTGCCTCCCCGCAACGTGTCCTTTGGTGCTCGACCCACCATGGAGCTGAGGCCGGGCCCTTTTCTTTGGCTCCCTCTATGGGGTTGGGTCTTGGTGGGGACTCAGGGCCATCCTACATAGTCCCTTGGCTTGCCAACAGCCCTTGGGTGTTCTCCAAAGCAGATGAAGAAAATAAGATAAACCCAACAAGATATCCATGGGCAGATGTGCTCCAACTTCACCCAGAGGCTGATTCCACCAGTCTTAGGATGATGCTCACCGTGACTGAGTTCTTTAAGATGAAACAATCGATAAATCTATGGCCACATTCATTTTTCAGATCTAAAGAGAACTGACTCAAATTTATAAAAATACAAATCATTCCCCAACTGATAAAGTCAAAGGATATGAACAGGCGGCTTTCAGACAAAAAAAATTAAAACTATCTACAATCACATGAAAAAATGCTCTAATTCATTATTGATTAGAAAAATGCAAATCAAAACAACTTGAGGCACCACCTCACACCATCAGACAGGCTACTGTGACAAAGGAAAATGATGGATGCTGGAGGGGATGCTCACCACTGCTGGTGGAGTTGTGAACTGATCCAAGCCTTCTAGATCCGGAACCCGGAGCTATGCCCAGGGGGCTATCAAGCTGTGCGTGCCCTTGGATCCAGCACTACCATTACTAGGTCTGTATCCCAAAGAGATTAACAAAAAAAGGGCAAGGACCTATGTGTACAAAAATATTTATAGCAGCTCCTTTTTGCAATGGCAAAGAATTAGAAATCAAAGGTATGAGATGCAGCAAAGGGTTAAGTTTCCACAGGACTGCAAAATCACTGAAAGGAGGCCACTGATAAAAGTAAGGCTAGCAGACCAGACAGCAGCCTTGGGGAGAAGTTGGATTCCCAGATTCCATAGAACTCCTAGATAATACTAGAGTGAAATAATGTAAAATAGGAAGAAGCCGGGAAGAACAGGTGGATTTGAACAGTTAAAGACCAGACAGCAGCCCTGGGACTGACAGGCCCAGAGAAGGACACATCTAGGTTAGACCAGTGGAGGCAGAGGCGGGGGTGGGGCGGTGTCAGTATTCTGGGTTATTACTGCTCTTGCTTAATGAACCTCGTGTATTATGTATATTATCTAACAGAATTAGAGCCTCATTAGTAATGATGTATGCTAATGGGGAAGTATACCCAGAAGAGAACCAACCAATCAATCCTCTGAAGGGAGTATCTGCACCAAACTACTGTATAAAACCTGCTTGGCTTTTGTCTCCTAGACTCCTCCTTCCACAAGAAGGACAGAGCCCACTTCTGGCCAGAAGGTGTTCAATTACTCTGGATTTCTCCTTAGTAAATTTCTTTTAATACCAGATTTTTGATATCAGTTGTGTTTTTGCTTTTCCAAGTTGGCATTTCCAACAAAGGGATGCTCATCAATTGGGAAATGGCTAAACAAGCTGTGGTGTATCACTATAATGTGGAATATTACTGTACTGTAAGAAATGACAAGCAGGGTGATCTCAGAAAAACCTGGAAAGACTTACATGAACTGATGCACAGTGAAGCAAGCAGAACCAGGAGAGCACTGTACACAGTCTGTGCCATGAAGAACTGTGAATGCCTCAGCTACTCTCAACAATACAATGATCCAAGACAACCCTAAAAGACCAGTGATGAAGCACACTATCTGCCTCCAGAGAAAGAACCGACACTAGCTGAGTACAGGCTGAAGCAGGCCGTCTTTCACTTCCTCCCTTCCATTCCTTCTTTTATTCAAGTCCTCTTGTACATAATGACTAATACAGAAATGCTTTATATGACTGCACATGTATAACCTACATCTGACTGCTTACTGTCAGGGGTGGGATTTGGAATTCAAAACTTTAAAAAAACCCAAATGTTAAAAAATTGTTTTAACAAGTAATTGGAGGAAAAATTTTAAAAATTAAATAAACCTATGGCTATTTAAAGAAGTTTCCCTTTTTCTCTCATCTTAGGAAAGCAGGACCCAACTGAGGAGCACCCACCTACCCGGCAATCCCTTCCATGCCCCTGGCAAATAGCCATGTAACCAAAAACTCTCTTCCCCAACTGTTATTGCCTAGAGCAGGGGCCCCAACTCCAAATAGCAGCGTCCCTCCAAGCTACATTTATACTTTTTAAAAAATGTAATGGAATCTACATTTTACTGCATTATTTCTTTTGTCAAGTTATCTCCCATTTCCACTTTAATCTGGTTCAGGTTGAATATGGGAGTGTGGCCCGGCAGCCATGACACTTCTGGTCCAGACTAACTCACCTCCTTTTTAAGCACCTTGGCACACTCAAAGGTTAATTACTGCACAGCTAATAACCCCCCAGGGAGTGGTAAGTCATGCCTAGAATGGCAGCTACTGGACAAAATCCCCGAGCCCACCAATTTTTCAAATTGTGATCCCAACACCTGGGAGCCTATGGGTCCAGGGTCTTGGAATGTGTTCTCGGGTTTAGGTGACACTGGTTGAGTAAATGAAGCTCTCTCTCTGCTGGTTCAGCCTCACACCCCGACTGCTAAGAGAATGACACTTCCACTTACGGTATCTACAATTGCTTTGGCAGATTCCATGCTGCACTTGAAGGGACTGTCCTCTATGGTCGTGTTCATGCTGTGTACATAAAAAAACCCAACAAACAGGAATCAGAGCAGAAGTCTTGGCAGCCACAGATCTCTGCCAAAGGCGCCCAGCAGAGCAAAAGGCAGAGACATTACAATGACTGAATAAGATGAGTGAGGCAAGCAGATTAAGAAAAATGTCCTTCATTAACCAACACTGCAACAACTTGTTTCCACAAATCAGGCATTCTGCTCTACAGTCATGTTCATCAGGCTCAGTTCAATTCCACAAGCACCCATAAGCCACACCATGGGAGGCCCCGAGGCCAGGCAAAAAGTCCAACCCTGGGAAAGCTCCTCTTTTCTTGCCACAGACACACTGATAAGGACATCAGCAGCAGCCTCCACACCCTCCATGAAACCCAGGAGGTGGAGGGCAGGGGACAAGTTCTGGCTGGGAGGGCCACACAAGTTCCAGGCTGCACCTAACAGTCATCAGGTGACCACACCAAGTGGCAGAGGGGAGCCCTCACTGATGCCACAGGAGAGCGATGGTCATTGCTTACAGTCTAAGGCAATGTGTCTTTTGCCTCTTTTTGTAACCCCAAACCTTGGTACACAGTAGGTCTCAATAATGTCAACTGAACAATTCCTGGGGGAAAGTACTTTTGTCTGTGCTTCTCTTGAGGGCATGGTAAAGTCTATTTGGTATCAAAGCCCTGGCTTTGAGGGCACAGACCATCTCGTATCCCCATCAGCATCTCCAGGGAGAGCAGGAGCTGAAGAGAGGTCCAGTGCTAGACTGCATGGTAGCCATGAAGGCCATCTTTCCATCTCCTCCAATGAGGCCTCACATCTCTGGCCAGGCCACAGGTGCCTTATCTTGGTTTTGCCTACAGTGGCCAATGTGGTAGACACCCAAACATCTGGTGAATCCACGACAAACCCTCAGCGAAAACCCTCCCAAAGTCTGGTACCTGTGGTTGTCTTAAAACCTTTGCTCTAAGTCAGAGAGGCATCACTGTGGAGTAGACAGAGAGAGGCAGCCTAGGGCCAAGTTCAGTCTCTGACACATTCTGGCTGTGAGTTACAGGGAGGATGCCAACCTGCATCAGTAAAAGGAGTTTCCTCTACTGGGAGTTCCCCACCCTCCTGAAATCACAGGCCCAGTCCTTATCTCCAGCCCCAGCAAAGCCGGGCAAGGACAGTAGATTAACCCCCTGGAAGGGTTCAAACCTACCAGTTGATTCCTCCGCCGTCTGTTTTCTTTGACACCAATGCCTTCCAGTGATCATGAGTGCTTTTAATGACGTCAGTGGCAAAGGCCTACAATTTCAAGGACGCGCTGGGTTACGGGCATGGTCAGGATTTCCTTTTCTTAATTCATGTACTCAGTTCCGCTTTCCTCCAGCTGAGGCACTTTCCTATCTGCAGGACCTGGGATGTGCTGGGCATTCCCTCCCACCTATGCCCTGGTCCAGGAGCAGTGGTTGGTCCTCTAAAGCATGTTGGCAGCAAAGACAGATTCTGTTTGTTGGCATTTGGATTTGTAACAGGCAGAGTTCTCCCAAAAGGTGACCTTTGTAAGTGAGCGGCTCTTTGAATGATAATGAGGAAGCCTGTTATTAAGCAGAGGTAGCTGGTGACAGTGGACACAAGGGTCAGGCCTGGGGTCGGGGAAGACCTGAGACAGATCCAGCCTCAGACACTTAGGAGCTATGTGACCTTGGCCAAGTCACTTAGCCTCTCTCTGCCTCAGTTTCCTCAGCAGTAACATGGGGATAATAATGGCATCTGCCTCCCAGGATCAAAGGTGATAATAATTGTAAAGCACTTTGCAAATCTTAAAGCACATATAAATGCCAGCTGTTATTGTATTATTATTAATAATTTAAGAAGCCTCTCCAGCTTGTTCCCTTAGGACGGCGCCTGGTCCTGAGGCAAACAGGTTAAGGGCAGACACCTACGGAGGACAAAAACCCACAGTGCCACCCTCCAGTCAGCCACCGCCATCCTTGGCCCTGTGATCCCGCTAAGGGAAAGGAGAGCCTGCTGGGACTCAGCCAAGACTGACAGGGCTCCACAGTGAAAGGACCTTCCAGGCTCTGACAAGGGCAGCCAGGGCAGGAAGCAGGGAGCTCTCAACAGAGACTGAACGACACCTGTTAGTCCCAAACTGTATCAGAACACCTTAGGACCCTTTCCTTGTTCAATATTCCTATAAACGGGACCTCAGGTTGTCTTGGGGGAAAGAGAGGTCTGAGGACATGGTGGTGCCTGTGCCAGTCTGGACATGACCTTTCTAAACTGGAAATGCTTAGACTCAGAATACTGCTAAATGCAAGAATGATTTCCATCAGACTTGCACCTAAAACAGAGTACAGGACTAATATCTCTCCTTCGACAACAGCACTAACATTCTGTGCCTTAACAGAATGGGTCAGAGCTATGGAGACAGCTTACCTTATCTTTAAACTCTGCATTGAAAGCAAACTCGTTTTCTGGCTTCCCATCAGGCACCTTGTACTTTCTAAACCATTCCACGGTGGCTTCTAGATAGCCAGGCTTCAGCTTTCTGACATCACTAATATCTAAAAATAAACAAATAAATAAAGATAAAAAACCCTCTCCTGACTGCAGGATGTCCCTTCCACAAATGTCCAATTGTTAGCATGAGTGAGGTGCCATGAGATTTTGGCTATGAGGCAGAGAGGAAACTCAACTCAGGCTGCAATGCCCAGGGAAGGGAAGTAGAGGCTCAGAGGTCTGGATGACCTGCTCAAGGTCACCTGGGGAACACTGAGTCAGGGCAAGGTTCACCTGGGCTAAGTCACAGTGAGGCCACTAGACATGGCCCAGCAAAGAGCTCTCACTTCCTAGTACCGTATGGACATGAGCTATGAGTAGAGACACCAATCTACAGGGCACCTGGACATGAGACTGGCCATTCCACTGGCAAAGCCAACTCCCAGCCTTCACTGACCCCTGGCCTGCTTTATGTTTTGGCCAGTTATCAGAACATGACATTTCACTGAAAAGTGAGAAATTCAATTAATACCTTTATTAAGGGCCTTCTATATGTAAGGTATGTGCTAGGCCCTGAATATGTTGCCGGGTCATTAGCGTTTCATCTTTTTAAAAAATGATTTATGTTTTCTGTTTCTTATACCAGTTACTCCATAAGGAAACCTCCCTTGTAACAAAGAAAAAGAATTTAGGGTCAAACCAATCAATATAGCAGACACGTCTAATATTAGACTTAAAAAGGAATTTTCAAACCATTTCCAAAAGAAAATCTAAGTTTGTCTACAACAGAGCACATGCCTCTGCCCAGGGCCCACACCTCTCTCAGGCACACCTGATGAGTGAGGAAGCTCTGATGCTTGCTAATTAGGCAGCATGGGGGAGTGGCAGGGGAGGGGGACATACACAAAGGGCAGCAGAAAGGTGGGGCTAGGTTCCATCTCCCCCTGATCATGGGTCTGGGGAGATGCCATGTGCCTGCCATGGCAATGGGGTAGGGGGCCTGGCAACCGGTCAGTTGTGTGACCTTGAGTAAAGCCCACTGCTGCTCTAGGCTTCTATTCTCTTTAGTAAAATGGGTGGGAGTGGGGTAGGGGGTGGGTTAAATGATTTTTAATTCTTCATTATTCTATTATTTGATAATTTTCCAGTTGGCCAATGCAAAAAGAAAAAAAAAAGGTTAGCAACTATTAATTTAAACCAACTGAGGTATATGGAAAAAACATATGATGGAAAGAAGGCTAGCTCTACTGTTAGAGGCCCTGGTTCAAATTCTGCCTTGATGCTTCCTACACACCCCAGGGCAAGTTACTTGACCTTTACAACAAAAGGGTTGGATGGGATGGCCACAGAGGTCTCCTCCAGCTCCAAAGCAATGAGCCTATAAATGATGATATTATCATTAAGGCAAGTCAAGAACTGATCCTAGGTAGCGCAGTGAATAGAGCACCAGTCCTGGAGCCAGGAAGACCTGAGTTCAAATTTGCCCTCAAACACTTAACACTTACCAGCCATGTGACCTTGGGCAAGTCATTTAACCCTATCTGCCCACCCACACTCCAAAAAGAAAAAAGAAGTCGATCCCCTCTGTTAGAGATGTATCTGAATTTCTGCTGGAAGACTGACATGGCCATTCATTCCCTGGAAAAGACTTTTCCATGGTTCAGTTTAGTTCCCACTGTCATGTAAATCTCAACTATTCTAGGAAGCAAGCTGGAATCTCAGCCTCTGTGGGATATCCAACTTCCTGGCTAAAATGTACCAATAGAAGAGGGGCTATTTAAAAGTGTGTCCATCTGTCTTGCCCTTCAGGAAAACACGACAGGTGGGGAGCCATGGGAGGCAAGAAATGGGCTACCTGAGGCAGGCAGACTGTGGAGCTGTTGGGCTGGACGATCCCACTGAACCAGAACGAGGTCTCTTGCTAGGCCTGTGTCCTTCCCGCTCCCAGACCTGGCCAGTTCCAGAAGGAGGCTCACATGAGCAGATACAGAATCACATGAGAATAGACTGAAGCCAGGGGGATACAGGGGAACAATGCTATTACAGAGCCTTACTCTTTCTGCTAACCACAGGCACACAAGCATAGCCAGGAATCTCCAAAAAGGCCAGAAGAGCTACCGAATGTAGGCGTTTAGTGGGACAAGATCCCAGGACAAGATCTCAGTCAAAGTTCAGTCAACTATGCAACCTTGGGTGAGTAACTCCTCTCTGGGCTTTGGTATCCTCCTTTCTAAACAGGGGAAGAGCAGGTCTCTACTATCCCTCTAGACAAGGGACACCAGTTTAAACAATGACCAGGCTCCTTACCAGTTATGTGACCTTGGAAAGTCGACCTCTCTGGGCCTCAGGTTCCTTGTGCAAAATGAGGGGGCTGAATAGGAGAACCTTTAAGGCTTCTTCTAGTTGTGCTAAATGGTATGATCCCATTTTGAGGGTCCAGGCCTACTTTTTACGCAGGAAGGGTGTGTGCTTTTGGCACCCAGAGTAAACTGTGCACAGAGGGCAGTCAATCCTGGAATGAGGCTGATCTGGACAGGAGGCCTGCCTGTTCTTATCACACCAGTAATGAAAGCACTGGGCATGTTCAAGATAGACCTGCCCAGCATGGCTTACCATTATAGCTAGCGGCGTCAGGATCCTCCACGTTGATTGCAATGACCTTCCAGTCGGTTTCTCCTTCATCAATCATCGCTAATATGCCCAGAACTTTCACTTTGATCACTTCTCCTCTCGAGCATATCTAGGGGTAAGAACCCGAATCGTGACTGCTCCAATGCTGCAAAGGGGAGGGTGTCCCTGGCCGGCCTAGACCCCACAGCCTCCCCAAGGGCTAGTGGGGTTTAACTCTCTGTAAAAGAATCAAAGGAGCTCCCGAGGGCTCCCTGAGCCATTTCGTGTCTGGGGGAGGAATGGAGCTTCACCCCAGGCCCCGGCCAGCTGAGCTCCCCCACCCCCTCTGGGCCCAGGGGCTTCTAAGGTCCTTTCCAACTCTTTAGATTTGGCTCAGGTTTAGCAGGCATCACCAACACGGCCTGTACAAAGACCAAAGAGTGCCAAGAAGAATGCTGATATGGAAACGGGTGTTTCCTCCCCTGGTAGCTGGGGGATCCTGGGCAGGCCACTCAGCTGGTCTGGGCCCCCCCTTCCTCCTCTATAAAACAAAAGGGTCAAACCAGATGGTTTCCAAAGTCCTTCCAGGCTCTGAAGCTAAGCTCCATTCTGGGCAAGTGAACAGAGGCTGGTGCTCTTACCATGCCATGAAATAACGTGCTCTCTGATAGAGAGAAACCCCAAAGAAGCCACACTTGGATGGTATTTTAAATAAGCATCAAAGTCTGGCTAGAGCACACATGCTTAAGAACGCGAATGTGCATGCACACGCACACGCACACGCACACACATGTTACCTGCTGTGACCTGAAGAAACTGAGGGAGCAGGAAGAGGGACGGATGCAAGTCAGAGGTTGTGGGGTCAGTTCTCAGCTCAGATGCTTACTGCCTGTGTGAGCCTGTGGTCATGCAGGCCCTCTGGGCATCAGAAGGGGAGGAGGCTGGACAAAGCGCCCTCCCGGGACCCTCCCTTTCCATCTAGAATCCTCTGGATTGTTCACACCTGGCTAATATCTTCCAGAGCACGTGACTGGCCCAAAGCCCCAAATCAAACCCTCAGACGACCAGAGGGGACCTTTCTTTAAAGAGAGAACCGCGTCCAGCCTCTCCTGCAGCAGCCTCATCTCCAATCCAGAATGGCCCATCCAGAGCTTGCCCACCCCCAGTCCTGGTTCTGCCCTCTGGAGCAGCCCAGAACAGGATGAGCAGTGGAGAGAGCCCCACACTGGGTCCCAAGATAGGGCCCAATGTGAACACTACCTAGCTGAGACTGACATAAAGGCTTACAGGCCATTTTACACCAAGCACCTCAGTGGATCCTCACAAGAATACTGTGAAGGGCTTGCCATCCCACTTCACAGATAAGCAAGCTGAGGCACCGCCAGCTGTTAAGCAGTCTGAGTCTAAATCCAGGGTCCTCTGCACTACACCAAAGCCAGCTCCCCGGGCCCTCTCTGAGGCCTGGCTTTCACATCCATACAGTTGGGCCCAGTGAAGTCTCCATTCCATCTCACTCCGGCTCTACGAAGTAGGCCAACTGATGCTCTATTTCAGCACCCAGAAAACAGACCATGAGAGCCACTGAACACAGGGGAACAGAAGCCTTTTCTGAAGGGCAGTGGGCAGGCACTTCCCCAGGGTAGTTACCTTACTCCCAATCTCACAGACATCAATCGGGTCGTTGTCCCCACAACAGCCGGTGTGCTGGTCTTTATGCCCTGGATCTTCCCAAGTCTGAGGACAACAAGAAGAGATGAGGGGATGTACCTGGCACCATGCTGGTGCTGGCCCCCTCCCCTCCAAAGGTGTTAAAGAACTTGGGGACTGCTGACAGGGAGGACATTCAATCCCTCTGAGCCTCAGTGAGACTTAGGTAAGTTAAAGATGGTTGGGATTTGCCTCAGCTTCCACTGAGATTCTGACATAGCAAGCTAATTGCCAGTTAGAGAAAGTCAACCTATGGACCAGGAAGCATTTATGGGGTGCAGACTCTGTACCAGGCCCTGCTGGAGGTGCTGTGGACACAAGACAAAAATCCCTGCTTTCGGGGAACTTAAATCAGATGGGAGATGTCTTCATAAAGGTCCATACAAAACAGATCAAGGTAATTTCTTGGTGGGCAGGGGATTAGAGGAGGGAGGTAACAGCAGCTGGAAGGATCAAGGAAAGTGCTGGAGCCAAGCTTTGAAGGGAATTAGGGGCTCTCAGAGGTGGAGGTAAAGGGGGAATGCATTCTTGGCATGCAAAAGCAGGGAGGGGTGGGAGATGGAAGGCTGTGGATGGGAAACAAATACCAATTAACCTGTAAATAGTATCACAAACTGGATGAAATTTGAGAAACTGGTTAATAAAACTCTCTGATTTACCAGTTGATATACAGAAAACAAAATGGATATTTACATATAAGTATTATAAGCAGACAGCTTTCATCAAAATGATCCTGAATGTTTAGAACCAGAATTCCATTTAAAGGCTTAAATTCCTCCACTGTAAATTATTTGGCTGTACTGAAGAGAGATTTAACAGGGAAAACCTAAAAAGTCCTGGTCTGGGTTACAAAAACCAGCTTGCTAACAACAGGATGGAGCTTGCACATATTTGTGGGCATGCCGTCTCTCCCACTGGATGGTGAGCTCCTTGAGGGCAGGGGCTGCCTTTGCCTCTTTTTCTGTCCCCGGTACCTGGCACATAGTAGGCACTTAATAAATGTTGACTGATCAGGTCAGATGGTTGGGTGAAAAAGATCAGAAATGAGGGTGTGTGACAAGAGGGACATATTGTCCAGAACTCTGGAGGTCACAACCCCATTGTCCCTTCCCCTGGACGGCGCCCGTGGGACTTGTCTGTGTTCAGTGATGAGCACCACACTTTTGGAAAGATCATGACAAGCTGAAGCCCCCAGGAGGACGCCCAGGAAACAAGAGGACTGGAGACCCAACTGAAGAAAGTAAGGATGCTTAGCCAGGGCTTTGGGGGAGTCAGGGACAGATAGGACGGCCCTTCAAGTAACTGAAGAACCATTTACATTTGTCAGAATCCCAGCTCCTCAGACATTCTGCCCAAGGCCCTGCAGAGCTCCAAAGTGATGGAGCCAGCATGCACTGCTGGCCTAGGCCAAAGCAGGAGGGCTGCAGGGGGAGGGATAGCTCTTCTGCCACTCGGCAGATGAGTTCCTTCATCGGTTCTGGAGAGGGCCAAGGATTACAAAGTACCAAGTATATTTCTTACAAGTGAATTCCCCTAGTAGACTTCAAGTACCCATTCTGCTGCTGCCAGTACTCTGTCTCCCCACACACAGCAAGCTAAAGAGGCCTTAGGGTAATAGAAGATAAATACCATCCAGCCAACCTTCTGCCCATGAGTGTGGGGAACTCTGGTCCACGGCCTCTCCACCAGTGCAGACATATCACCATCCATGCCTTCTCTGGATCTCCCCGACCCCAAGGCCAACACTCTAACTAGGAATGCCACAGTGTGCACACAGATGTGGTGAGAGGCTGGCAATCTGCCTCCTCATCACATCCTGTGTAGCTCCCAGACCCCCCCCACCCCCAGGTGACTGGAACTTATAGGCATGCCTCCTTTTGTTACTGGAGCCTCAGCACCTGGCACAGAGTCATATTCTGAATAAGTACCTGTAGCCCTGGCCTGGATGCACATGAATCCGGACCACAACTCAACCCTAAAGGGCTTGGCTTCCTAGGGTTTGAAAGGAAGGGAAGAGGCCAGAGTAGGAAGGCCTTGGGGGGAGGTAAGCACAGCCTCTGGGCAGCCAGGCCTAATCCAAGCCTCAGCTAACAGTGATGAGTGACTAGAGACTGTCACAGAGGTTTCCTGAGCTTTCCCGGAAGAGATGAAAACCCCTCCACCCCTCCTTTTTCTCATCTCAACGATGATTCAGAATCCTTCCATAAACAAAAGCTTCAGCATGAACCAAATCAAGCAAGAAATAAAAGGTGTGATGCCAATCTACGATGAGCCTTATTCTTTTTTTTTTTAAGCTAACTCCAGATTTTACTGAAAAAATACACAAACCATATCATCACATTCACCTTTATCTCCCCAAGGTCCATCCTTTCCTCCTTCCCCCACAGTGACATCCCTTATAATAAAGAATAAAAGGGGGGAACACCAGTTTAGCAAATCAGGTCAGTTCTAGACAGTATAACTCAGAGTGAACAAGTTTTACTTCAGAGGCAGTATTCCATACCCACGGTTCCCTAGCTCTGCAAAGAATCCTCCCACCTCCAAGATCTGGCCCAAACACTCAAGCTTCACCATCATTCCACAATGCAGAAAACAGGTATTAAGGACCTCTCCCATCATTCCTCAGCAGCATGTCCCACTCACTCCAGTGTCCTGGCGAGGAGCCTTCCTAAGCTTACCATCACTTCTGATGTAAAGACAAACAGTCCAGGTCTACTGGATCAAAGCCAGCTACTTTATGATCAGTGTGGACACACAGGCCACCAGGATCTCCACATTGCAGTTTACTTTAACTCCTGTCATTAAGATCAATGTTTCAATTCTACTGGGACAAACGTTAAATTCTGCATGTGCTCTTTTTAGGGGACACTGCTTTAATCTGGAGTTAAACATCTAGTGACTTGCTCTTGTCACCCAAGTGCTCGGCCAGGGCTGTGAGGAGGGAGCGGTGTCCTGGTCCAGAGCAGTGTTAGCGCCTGTGAAGGACCAGAGCATCTCCCCATGTGATTGGCAACCAACCTCTTCCACAGGGGTCCCTGGGGAGCAGGAGCATCTTCTGTCCTTCTTTGTGTCCCCAGTGCCTAGGACAGTGCCTGGCACCAAGCAGGGGTTTAATAAATGCTTACTGACTAGCTTTTCTATTGCATCCCCAGTGCTGAACACAACACTCTGCACACAGTAAGCATCTACTAACAACCTCTTCATTCTCTGCACAGCAACGTACCTGAGGGATGGCCCCATAGTTCCAGATATAACCTTTGTGAGGGAAGACGTTGGCAATATAGCGGAGTTTTCCCTTTTTGACGTCTTGCTTAATTGGGTTTAAAGGATCCTTTGTCGCGATCTGAAACAGAGTCATGCTGTTGGTAGGTTTGCTGTGAGACACTATTCAGACAGGGATCTGGGCAGGACAAGGGAAGCATTCGATTCAATTTCTGAAACATCTATGCTACAGTAATAAAATGTGACCTGATCTGCTATTTTAAAATCACAACCAGCTGTTTATGTGGCAGGAGAAATAAGGGATGAACAAGAAAGGATTCCTGCTCCAGAAGGCCCACCTGAAAGCCATCTGACCTTTTAATCTCGGGATGAAGGTAATCAGGGAAGTCTGTGAAAAAGTATTCAATTCAGAATCAGAGTATCTGGACTTGAAGACCTGCTCACTACTAAATGGCTGAGTTTCTGTGCCTCAGCTTCCTCACCCGTAAAACACAGTTAGATGGGATGATCTTAGGGCCATTCCAGCTCTCAATTCTATAAGCCCAAGTAGCAGCTGTGCTGGGCCTTTAACAGGTAGGATTTCAACAAGCAAAGTGGAGATGAGGGGAGGGTAGGAAGGAATGAAAACAGAAGTGGGTGGGAGGGGCAGGTGAGTCTAGAGTGCAGCCTGGGAAATAATCAGGGTTACAAAGAGCTTTCCTCACAACACCCTTGTAACAGGGCAAGAATTGGAGACTAGCTGCAAACCCACAGAGCTACCAAGCGCAGGATCAGCATCCCCATGTACATGTACTGCCAAGTACACATGGGGCAGGCTGGAAAGGATTGCTGAAGCCAAATGAGAACGACAATGGAAGTGAGATTTCACTGAGTCTGGTGATGCCTCTGGATGAAAAATGCTGTTGGCCTTTCTACCAAAAGAGAGCGATTACCTCCATTTTTGCATTTGTCCATCGAGGTACTTCTACGACCATGTGGAACACATTCTGAAAACAAAAACAGAAGGCAAAAGGTGAGGGGAGAGAGGCTCCTAAAACCTGTACAAAGTGAGTGACCTATATCTCACCACAGGGGTCAACTTCGTCTTTCTGACCCAAAGCTAAGGTGTTAATTTTATTAACGAAAACGTTTTTTTTCAATTGTTAAGATTATTTTTCTCATTCTCACCTCCCCTGAGAGGAGAGGAACCCTTGTAGAGACAAATATGTATCATCAAGAAAAATAAATTCCCACACTAATGTGTTGGAAAATGTGTCTCATTCTGCAATTCGAGTCCAATTCTCTCTGAGAAGGTGGGGAGCCTGCTTCCTCAGTCCCCTGGAGTTGTTGGTCACTGCATTCAGAGTTCCTAAATCTTTCAAAACTGTTTTTACAGGGCTGTAGTATCAAATGTCCTCCTGGTTTTGCTCACTTCACTGTGCATCAGCACATACAAATCCTCTCAAGTTCTTTGAATCTCTCTCTTTCAGCTAAGCTGGTCATTTTCCCAGGTTCTTGACTGAATTTCAATGCCAGCAGACACTCAAAGAGAAGATATGACTACAAAGTGAGGAGACTGGTTTATAACAAATAAACACAGTAGGATGTACACATCTAAATAAGCAGTCATTCAAGGCCATCACCTAGAAAGGTTGGGGGATGTCCTCCCAGGGAACAGTGATCATCCCACAACTTCCTCCAGAGGCAGTTCAGGAGCTATTCAGGCAAATGTGTCCCTCTGGGGCAGCTAGGTGGCGCAGTGAGTAAGAGCACCGGCCTTGGAATTGGGATGACCTGGGATTGAGTCTGGCCTCAGAAAATGAGCGCCCACACATAAATAATGACTGGCCGTGTAACCCTGAGCAAGTTACTTAACCCCAATTGCTTAAAAAAAAAAAAAAGATTAAAAAAATGTGTCCCTCTACCTGCTTGTCTTTCAGTGAGGTGCTTTCAATAGTAACCAGTGTCCCCAAGGTGAAGATCCATTTCTAAGTTCTGAACTCTCACTGGTCTCTATGGCCAAAGAATGTATCAGCTAGTGCTGGGCCTTTCTGTACTTACCAGGCTAGTCCTTGAATACAGATACATGTCAGTACCCAAGGCCATTCTAGTTTGGTAAGAGCTACTAGGGTTTATGTAGATTTGTTTAAAAACAAGTCTCCCACGCTAGTCCAGCTCCTAATGTCTCCCTGCCTGGACTGGTCTACAATGGCCTTCAAAAGGCCCTCTCATTCATGCCCCATGCCCCATCACACTGCTGGCTGTGGAATATTGGCCAGGAATGGTTCTGACTACTTCATGTCACTCTTCACAAATTTCCAACAGAAAGCCAAACTTGCTAGTCCATCATTCAGGACCATCTACAACCTGGTCCCAACCTACCATGGCAAGACTATCTCCCATTACTCCACACCCATCCCCAAATGCATTCTGAATCTCAACAGGTAGTATGGCATAATGGTTAAAACACTGGACTCTTGATCAGGAAGACTGAGCAGCCACAAACTAGACTGGCGATCTTGGGCAAGCCATTCACGCTCTTGGAACCTCAGTTTCCCCATTTATAACAGCTAGCACCCATAAAATGGAAGGGCTGAACCTGGTGGTTGTCCTTCTTGGGCCGGAATGTGACTTCCCCACTCCCTGTCACCTCCTCCATGAAGCTTCCATTGCCCATGAGCCAGAAATAACTTCTCCTTTCTCCACCTCTTTTATGTTCTTAATGACATTTCCTACATCTTCCTACAGGTTCTGTTATTCTGCACGGACCATTATGTGGGCACCTTCTCTCCCACAACTGAACTACAGAGTCCTCAAGTCCAGGGTGCCTAGTCTAGACCTGAGAACAGGGCACTGCACATGACAGGCAGATAACGCTTCTGAAATGATGAAGACTCTAAAGCATCCATCTTATTCAACTAAGGGGACTTCTGAATGACTACTGGCTGTTTGTAAAAAAAAAGAAATTCATTTTTAGACAGAAAGATCTGCCATCACTGAGGTCATTAAAAAAAAAAAAAACACAGAACACAGACTTTGGAATGAACCTCCAAACAGAAATGCCCCCGAAGGTTTTCAAACAAGGGCAGCACTGGGGAATGAGTATGAAATCTGCTGAGTCAACACCCTAAGGGATTACACTCACCTGAATCAAAAACCTTCTGCTTGCTGCCCTCCCCCCTTCATATACAGAACCCTAAAAGTCACATCACTTGATAGAAGCATCTTATACACTAGAATCATGTCTCCACTTAAATGCTGGCTCCGATCTGCAAATTTGATCTTCAACAGGAATGGCACAAAATGACAACTACAACCAAAGCCACTGGGAGGAGGGGAATGAAGGAGGGGCTGCACATGGGTCCTGCATATGGTCAGTGGCAGTAGGGAACTAGCAGCTTAGAAGTTTCCTTTACCCAGTTCTGACTGGTGACTCTCCCAGCAGATGGTGCAGAGGATAGAAGGGCTGGCCTTGGAGTCAGGGAGACCCGAGTTCAAGTTCTGACTGATAGAGTAATTAGCTATGTGATCCTAGGCAAGCCTGCCTCAGTTTCCTCATCTGTAAAATGAGGACCTGAACTGTGCCTACCTCATGGGGTTGTTGTGAGAATCAAGTAAGATAAAATCTGTATAGATCTTAGAGCCCAATAGAAATGCTAGCCATCCTTAGCATCTTGGAAAGCTACCTCAGGCAGAGAGGAGAGATGACTGTCAGGACTTGAACTCACCTTTCTGACTCCAAGGCCAGGCTTCTACCCACTGCCTCTCCAGTCACAGGACTACAGAATCCAACAACAAAACCATCAGCAGCTTCTAGACTGTTCTACAGGGTTAAGAGTGGAGGGCGAAAGGCTCAGTCAATGCATTTGCATCTATTTTCTTTAAAAGAATGCTTAAAACAAAGGCTCTTTGGGAAAAACACTATTAGGCACGGAACCAAGGTCACCAGTGACAAGAGAACCATGATCTCTAAGAAATCATGCCCAGTGACCTGACTTCCTCCCAAGCACCATCATCAGCATTGGCGGTAAATTGTCTCCAACACTGCCAAAAGGAGGAGGACACAATGACGGCTGTGGCATTCTGGCATTAGCAAGAAGTAGCTAAGTTTAAGAAGACAAGTTTGCAGGTGAGGAGGCCAGAACTACTCTGATACATTCGTCTACCCCCTGTCCGTACCTAAGCAGCAGGCAAACTATCTGGGTCCTCCCATGAGACCCTAATAATGCCTTTGCTGTTTACTCAATGCTTCTGGGCCAGATCACCCCAAAATAAAGCTAAGCTATAAAGCTCAAAACACCAAGCCCCACTAAGTTAGATGACTTCATGGAACAGGGTGCCTGGGAATATAGACTTAATCTGATATATACAAAGAGTAAAACTGGCCATTACCTATTAAAATGACTTCCCCCATCTACACACTTTTGCACTGGATGTCCCCTGAGCCCACAAGTTTCTCCCTCCTCCCCTCTGCCTTTGAGAATCCCTGCGTCCCTTCAAGCCTCAGTTCATACAACACCTTCCACCCTGCTGGTACAGAGCCTGTATGTTCCTATTTCTGTGAGGGTGGGTCTTCCAGCAAAATGTTTTTGCAAGGACTGTCTTTTGTTTTTAATTTGTATTCTGCTTAGTACAGAATCAAACACAGAGTAAGCTGATTAAATGACTGATTGATTAGACAAAAATCATTGGTATTCTTTAAAACAGAAGTTCTTAACTTAGGTTTCTGGAATCTGTTTCCCAAAAATTTTTGTGCTTATATATCTCAAATAATTGGTTTCCTTTACTCCTACATGCTACACATTTTAAAACATGATTCTGAGAGGGGGTCCTTAGGCATCACCAAACTGCCCAAGGTAGGGGAGAGGGGGATGAGTCATCCAGGGCACAGATACCAAACTTAAAAGAAGCCTTGCCTACAAATATCCCTTGAAACCTTTTTAGAGGGGTGGGAAACCTCTGGCCTCAACTTAATTTCAACCAGTTGACCAAAATTTTCCTAAATAAAGTTTCCTAAAATTCTCCAACAATCCAGTGGTTGCTCCAATACAACAAATTTAAGAAATACCTGTTTAAGAGACCATACCGTACTTTTAGCCCACTTTGGGAACAATATTCAAGTCCACAAGATGGGAGCATTACTCTGAAAGAAAAGTCTGGCATCTGTGAGAGAACCACTGTGTGGAATAATGATCACAATTGCAATCAAAGCCTGCATTCGGTCAGGCAAGGGGAAAACAATCAAAGAAATCTACTCTGCAGTCATTCAATTTTTGAAAAATATGAACATAGAACCAAATTGGGGAGGATTTGAAGAGAGCTAATTAACTAGAGGTTTAGATAATTAGCTTATTAGAAAGCCGAGGCCAAAATAAATCATGGTACTTGAAAAACTACTTCAGCTAACTGGCAGAAGAAACTATTTTCAGGGAAGAAGACATCTTCAGAAATGAAACAATGGCTTAAGAACAGTTCAGAAAATTTGGCAAATCAGATGGACATTAGAAATTTGGTGGCACAACAGCATGAGCAGTGCGCTTTGAAAGGGCAACCAAAGTCAATAAAAGAGAGGAGGCAGGGAGCGACTAGGTAGCACAGTGAATAGAGCACCAGCCCTGGAGTCAGGAGGACCCGAGTTCAAATTTGACTTCAGACACTTAACACAAAACTTGCCATGTGACCTTGGCTAAGTCATTTAACCCCAACTGTCCTACCTTCCCCCCTCCAAAAAGCAAAAAAAAAAAATTTTTTCTTGAAAGAGGCAGAGGGGTGTGTGTGTGTGTAAGAAAGTGAGTGTGCCAGTGAGAGAGAAAGTGACAGTAATATTGGGGTGGGCAGCATTCTTTAAATATAGCAAAAAGAAGGAAGTCAGCTAGAGACTGTGGCCTGAAGACTTTGGCCTTCAAGCAAGGAGGCCAGGCTGCTTTACTGGGAGCATGAAGCATGTTTGCAGTGATGACTGTACAAGGTAAGTGACCCAGACAATGGTGGGCTTCTTCTAAGCCCCATGTCAGCACCATGACTAAATGCCACCAGGTGGATGATGTAGGCCCAACATGTAAGTTTACTCAGAATTAAGCAACTGATGTCTGAGAATACCCCTCTTACAACTGAGCCAATGTCTCTTCTATAAAAATTAACTACTGAAAATTACAATATTGACCCAACACTAATTACCTAGACTTAACATATTAACATTAGGAAACACTCTCATCTGAAGCAAAATTTAAAAGCAGGGGATTTGTGCCTTTCTGTAATGACTTTCAGCTACCGCTTAGTTCTAGCTTAGATCTGTTCTCTCTTTTGACTACTAACTCTTTCTCCTCTGGCATCAGAGTCCTCACTTTCCTACTGAAAATTTCAGAGAGAAGCACTAATACTGCTAAGGGTGATTATTTCAGGCCAGCAAAGATACCCTGATCATGGTTTCCCATTTTCTTGGGAGATTTCGAAGATGCCAAACTGGCCATAAGCAATGAGGGGCAGTAATGAAAAAAAAAAAAAACTATCATTTTTTAGGGTAGGGAGGGAGCCACTGGTGCTGTCTCTCCTGTGCCCTCCACAACTCTGCTCCCGGTGTGATCATGGTTACCTTGGCAACCCAATTATTAATGCAGCATCTCCCTGATCACATCAGCTTCTCCCAGCTTCTAAATCAGCTCTCATCCTAAGAGGTCATTTATACTGAAGCAAGCCTGCTACCAGCTCCCTCTGAAAAGCTCAGGGCGACCACTCTCTCTCCTTCCCGCACCTAGGTTCTTAGAACAATGCCTGGCACAGAGAAAGAGCTTAAAACATTTCTTTCCAGTCATTTAAGTGGGATAATATTTGTAAAGTACTTAGCACAGTCCATCCATCCATCCATCCATCCATCCATCCATCCATCCATCCATGCATATATTCCCTGAAGCCCTTATGCCCTCAGTTATTCTCCCCCTGACAACCCTGACCTCCCACACCATTTTCTTTCTAACAGACTTAGATGATATTGGGTGTTACAGTTCTTGTGTCTCAGCCCTTTATTTTGCTATCTGATCATGGAAACATATTGAACCTTCAAACCCCTGGGTCAGCAGGCAGCGCAGGCTCCAGACTTATCAATCCCCCAAATAATCAGCGGGCTTACGGCCACAGAGCTGAATCTGGGCAAGTGACTTCATGCCAGGAGACTTCCATTCACTTCTGTGATACTGCACGTCTCACAGAGATGTCTCTAAGGTTCCCCTGCCTACTCTAAAATTTCTAAGATCATTTTCACTTTCAGAGTTAGATGTTGCCTTTGCAGGTACGAGTAAAGATGCTCAGTAAAGTGTCTACAGGTATACAGTATATGTCTAGCAGCTCTTAGTTTGATGGAGTTTATTCTTCAACTAGATCTGAAGAGGCTGCAAGAGGCCAGCCAAGGATGCAAGGGAGACAATCCATGAGTAAGAAGTGCCTTGGGTTTGAATTCTGTTTCCTCTACTTCCTAGCTGTGTGATCTGGGGACAGTTCACTCAGCTTCATATATAAATATGGTGATGCTGGGAGTCAGAGGACCTGAGGTCTGAGCCCACCACCTGGATGAAACTGGGCAAGTCATTAACTTCCGTGGGCCTCGGTTTCCTCTTTTGTACAATGAGAGGCTTGGACTAGATGTCCTCTGAAATCTTCAGCTCTATGTATACTATAAGATACTTGTATTACAGGGCTGTGGAGATTATTAAATGAAATGATATACAGAAAGAATCTGCAAACCCCCATGTACCACAGAACGATCAACCGTTCCCTCAGACACTTAACACGAAACTAGCCACGTGACCTTGGGCAAGTCACTTAATCCCAACCGCTCTACCTCCCCCCTCCAAAAAGCAAAGAAAAAAAAGGGGGGGGGCCCTGGGAGCTTATTTGCCATAAGATCTTATCAGCTTGGAAGTTCCTTCAGACAAAGCAGATGTTTATGGCACTGTGTAGCAGGTCACCTTGCCTTCACCATCTCCAAAAAGAGAAGGGTGGCTTAGATAACCTCTGGTGTCAGGCAGGGCCCTTTCTAGGCTCTTATAAAACAGGAGCCTTCTGATAACATTATACTGAACACAAATGGGCAGGCAGGAGGGGCTCACAAATCTGACCCTGAAGCCCAACGTGACCCCCATAAGAGGAAGCCCAGCTATCTGAACTCTTACAAACATCCACCCTCACTCTAAAGAAAGCAAAACAGCTGATGGTTTATCTTAAGAACAATTTCATTCTTTAAAAGGTCCATGAATTGGGGGCAGCTCGGTGGGGCAGTGAGTAGAGCATCGGCCCTGGAGTCAGAAGGACCTGAGTTTGGATCCGGCCTCAGACACTTAACGCACACACAAACAAAAACCTAGCCCTGTGACTTTGGGCAAGTTACTTAACCCCAATTGCTCTCCAAAAAGCAAAAAATAAATAAAAAAATAAATAAAAGGTCCATGAATCAACCTGTCATTCTGGACCCTATCTAGACCAATAAAGAAGGAAACTGGCCAACAAAGGCAGACATGATGGAAAGATTATGAGAAAAGAGGCCACAAAAATGCATTTGAAGGGCATCCTCTGCTGTGGATTCTGGAAAAGACCCCAACAGGGCCCCAAAGGGTCTGGAACTGCTAACTGGAGGTGAAGACAGGAGCTGGGGGCCCTACAAGAACAGTGTTAGCGGAGTGAAACCCCAAGATGACCCAAGACTGTCTAGAAATGGTAAAGACATGAAAGAAAGGCTTTATAAAGAAGCTGGAGGTGAGACTGAGATTAAAGCAGGGAGAGGCCAAGACCACAGCCCACAGTGCAGGAGGGCAGGCACACCCTTCTCAATGTTCTCTCTACAAAAGAGAATCAGATGTTAAAAAAAACACCTGCTACACTAGAGAAGTTTAAAAGCTCAGGGCAGTGAAAGAATCTGGAGATATTGCTGAGAATCTCTGAAAGAGGCAGAGAACATGAAAGGGGGTGACAGGACAGGAGACAAGCAGACATCCCACAAAAGGAAGAGGAAAGACTCTTCAATCTGGGCAGAATTCTAGGATGTATTACTTTTTGAAAGTTCTGGTTTCACCATGATTCCAAAGGACCTAGGATGAACTACACTACAAATCAGAAAACCATGTTATCTAATCACAGCTGGGTGCTCACTGCAACAAGGCAATCCTTTTCCTAAGGAATGACTTTCCCACTCACCCTAGCAGTGCTTCCAGACCTCCCCCTCTTCCCACTCTCAGCTGAGAACCTCACTTCATATTTCAGTGAGAAAGATGTGGCCATTAACTGAGAGCTTCCTCTTCTCCCTTGCCCTCACAGACCCCCATCACACACAGAGTTGGCCCTTCTCCTTCCTAAGGCACATCTGTCTGCTTGTACACGTCATCTCACAATCCCATCTTCTCTATCATCCCCACTCTCACCCATCTTCCACTGCTCCCCTACTGCCTACAAACATGCCCCCATCTCCCATGCCTCTAGAAAACTCTCACTTGATCATCCATTCCCGCTAGCTACCAGCCCATCTCTCCTCCATTTTGTGGCTGCACCCTCGAAAAGTCCATCTACAACAGGTGCCTACTGGCCATCTTCAACTGGATGTCCTTTAAATATCTTAAACTAAACATGTCCAAAACTAAACTCACTCTCTTTCTCCCAAAACCTCCCATCTTCTTGGCTTTTCTATTACTGTCAAGGGCAGTAATAGAATAGCCTCACCCAGGCTTGCAACCGAGGTGTCCTCCTGGACCCCTGACTCTCTCACACCCCGGTCCCCACACCCAAGCTGTTGTCAAGGCTCATCCATCTTACCACAATACCTGGAGATGTGCCTCCTTCCCTCTCCCAATATTCCACCCCTGAACCATTTCAACAGTCCTGTCTCTTCCCAGACCACCCCATTCTCGGCTGGGCTAATAAAGCGATCTTCCTACACTTCAGGTCTGACCATGGCAACCTGTCACATAAACTCCAGTGGCCACCTCTCACCTCCAGGATCAAACATAAAATGCTGTTTGGCATCCAAAGCCCTCCATAAAACATCCCTGCCCCAACCTTTCTAGTCTTATTACATATCACCCCAGCACCACAAAGTCTGTGATCCAACTGACACTGGCTTTCTTGTACAAGACCTTGCACCTTCAGCCTCTGGGCATTTTCACTGGTTTGTCTTCCATGCCTAGAATATTCATCCCCCTCCCTCCTTCTTCTCTCCAGCTAAGCCTCTTGGCTCCTGTGGATTCCTTCAGGTTCAAACTGATCTTGTCTCTAGTCTGATTCTTTAGTATCACCACCGACATTATGTATGACTACCTAAGTCAAGCCTTTTTGTCTTTGAGTTAAGTTCAGAAGTTCATAGGTTCAGAAGTTCAGTCTTCCTCTCTGTTAGGTTTAAAGTTCAGTTTACCTATAAATAACTTTAATTAAAAAAAAAAACCCTTGGATGAGGGGGGCGGAGCCAAGATGGCGGAGTAGAAACAGCTCGTCCAAGCCTCTCTGCCCCCAGATTCTCCACAAACTATGTAAAAAAGGACTCTGAAAGTCTTCTGGAGCCCCAGCACCCACAGAACGACACAGAGAAGCTAACCTCCCGCTGAGGACAGCCCAGCACCCTGCAGGAAGGACCAGCGCAGTGGTCTGGGAGCCAGCAGCGCGCAGAGCACAGGAGCTGAGCCGAGCCCAGGTCCACGTGAGCCGAGGTTTTAGCCCCAGGGCGGCAGGGCCAGCAGCCGGCTGGAGGAACCCCAGAACACCAGGAGCTGTGGCGACTCCAGAATTATCAACATAGACATGCCTAGGACAAAGTAAGAGGTTAGTGTCCTATGGACTTTGGGACTGTATTTGGGGAATGCGTCAGCTCCCTCCCCTGGGGGCTAGAAGCTGCTGAGGAGACACGCCATTTTGTAGTTTTCAGAGGCATTTCCGGCTCCCAGCCTACAAATTGTGGGGAGATCCAGCAATCAGTCTTGGGGGGTAATCGCTCTTGCTTTAACCTCCCTGGATCTGGATCGTGATCTAGGGTGGAAGTTGTGGGTGGGTTTACAGCTTGCCAGAAACGGAAGTTGCCCCCCACACGTTTGGGACGAAAATTCCTCTATCTGGCCTTAAAGCCATAGTGTGGCAACAAGCCCAAAAGTCAAGTAATTAAGTGGCAACATGCCAAGGCAAAGGAAACAGAAAAATGCAACCTCAGACTCCTATTTTGGGGGCATAGAGCGGGAAAAGGACTGTGAGGTCAGAAGTCCTGCTCCAAAAGCCCCAGGGAAAACATGAGCAGGTTGCAGGCCATAGAGGACCTTAAGAAGGACTTTAAAAATCAAATAAGAGAAGTGGAGGAAAAACTAGAAAGAGAAATGAGAAGGATGCAGGAAAAGTATGAAATGAGGGTCAGCAGCCTGACTGAGGAAAACAACACCTTAAAAAATAGACTAACTCAAATGGCAAAGGAGGCCTAAAAAGGCAATGAGGAGAAGAATGCCTTAAAAAGTCGAATTTGCCAGATGGAAAAAGAATCTCAAAAGTTCATTGAGGAGATTCATTCCTTCAGAGTTAGACTGGAGCAAATGGAAGCTAGTGACTTTATGAGAAATTAAGATGCTGTTAAGCAGATCCAAACAAATGAAAGATTAGAAGGCAATGTGAAATATCTCATGGGAAAAACCACTGACCTGGAAAATAGATCCAGGAGAGACAATTTAAAAATTATTGGACTACCTGAAAACCATGATCAAGGAAAGAACCTAGAAATCACCCTCCAAGGAATTCTCAAGGAAAATTGCCCTGATGTTCTAGATCCAGAGGGCAAAATAGAGGTTGAAAGAATCCACAGATCACCTCCTGAAAAAGATCCCAAAAAGAAAACTCCCAGGAATATTATAGCCAGGTTCCAGAATCCCCAGATCAAGGAGAAAATACTACAAGCAGCCAGGAAGAAACAATTTCAATATTGTGGAAACACAATCAGAATAGCCCAGGACCTGGCAGCTTCTACACTGAAGGATCTAAGGGCATGGAATATGATATTCCAGAGGGCAAAAGAACTGGGAATGAACCCAAGGGTCACCTACCCAGCAAAACTGAGTATTTTGTTTCAGGGGAAAATATGGTCATTCAGTGGAATAGAGGACTTTCAAGCATTCTTGAGGAAAAAACCAGAATTGAATAGAAAATTTGACACCCAGACACAAGAAGGAAGAGATGCCTGAGAAGGTAATCAGGGAAAAGAAATCAAAAGGAACTATCAAAGTTGAACTGTTTACATTCCTATATGGAAAAGCAATAACTGTGACTGATGATATCTTTCTCACTATGAAAATAATGGAAGAAGGGGGTGTGGTCATATGAATACATATGTGAATGTGTGTGTATATGGTTACAGTTATATATGGATAGAGGGCATAGGTTGATTCTGTTGGGAAGGGAGAGTACTCAAGGGATGAAATTATGAGGTGAGAGAGGAAAGTGGCAAGAGGAGATGGGGAGAGACATGGTAGGGTAAACTATCTCATGTAGGGGAAGTGGGTGCAAAGGAGGGGGAGAATAAGGAAGGCTAAAAAGGCAAAACCACATTCACATTGAATTTGGTTCAGGGAGAAAATGACATACATACTAAAAGGGATATCTCAACCTGCAGCAGGATAGGGGGAAGGGGGATGAGAGGAGAGATGATGGATGGGAGGGCATCCTTGGGGTGAGGGGAGGTTGGAAGTACCCACTATAGAAGAGGGACAGGATCATGTAGGGAATGGACCAGGTGGGGGGTGGGATGAGTGGGAGGGAATTATAAGCAGTCTTGTACAATATATCTATTATGATAATGTTTTGCATAGCCAGACATGTACAACATATACTGAATTACTTATCTCCCAAGAGGGAATGGGTGACAAGGGAGGAAGGAAATGGATCTGAAATTCGAGGTTGTAACATTAAATGTTTCAAATATATATATAAATACTATTATTAATACTCTTTTGCCTATAATTGGGAGATAAGATGTGTAGGCATTGGGACACAAAGATTCACCTTCCTCTAATGGAAAAAGTCGATGGGGGTATGGGAGAAGGTGTGGGAGAAAGCAGATTGGAGGAAGCGATATCTTGTGGGACTGCTATTCTGGGAGGTTGGGTAGGGGAATAATGGGGGGAAAATGATTGTAACTCAAAATCTGGCGGAAATGAATGATGTAAAACAGAAGTTAATAAAGTATTTGTTTAATAAAGAAAAAAAAAGATGGAAAAAAAAAAACCCTTTATCTTTATACCACTAGTCGAACTTGACCGATCAGAGGAAATCTGTTATCTATTCTTGCAGGTGGACCATATCAATGAGAATTTCCTAGCAACAAGATGGGAGGAGTTGTGAGCCCCACATTCCTGATTTCTATGCAACCATACTGTCCGCCAGGCCTAGGATGTTTCAGGCTTTGTAACCAATCAGTTTTCCCCATCTATGACGCTGCCTTATATTTTACAGATGCTTCTCCTTTTGACTGTAAAAGTGATCCATCAGCCTTCATTCAGGGCTTGGTGAGGAGCTAAGGACCCCTTTTATTGGTAACTGCTAGCCTTACCAAGAAACCAAATGTGCTTGTTGCCTCAGTTTGCCTTAATGTACATCAAGAGAGTTGGTGATACCAACTCCTGGGACAGCCTCCTAGAGCACTCTTTTTCACTGAAGGACTTCTCTGCAGAAGACTATCCCAGAAGCCAGACTTCCCTCTTCATAACAACTCTTCTAAGCTAAAGTAAAAGCCCCTATACTATTGGGGAAACTGCACCTTTGTTTATCTGTCTCGATGTCCTGTTTGTGTTTAGGGTGACTGTTTAGCAATAACTGGCAAACAGAAAACCCAGGAAAGCCCCCCTGAGAAACAAGCCCCTAGGAGACAGTTTTTCATCCAAGGGAGACTCCTGCCTCAGGCCAAGTGATCACTTAGTGGTGCCCACTTAGGGAAGTCCTAAAGTAAGTCCCAGGCCATCCACTGGCAGCAAGGAAGGTGAAGTCCCAGGTCCCTAGCTATAACTGGTGAAAAGGAAGAACAACACTCCCCATTCTAAAGGGTTGGGGAAGCCCTCAATAAGTCTAGAAACAGAGACATTCCTCAGCCAGAAGGGGGTAACCAGAAATAGAGCCTGAAAAGACGAATGATAATCACCCAGTCCTTACCCAAATTAGTCTAAGACATAAAGTCCCAGATCTAGCCTGAAAAGGGTCTTGTACAAGAAAGCCAGTGTCAGTTGGATCACAGTTTGTGGGGCTGGGGGTGGTATGTGATAAGACCAGAAAAGTTGGGGCAGGGATGTTTTATGGAGGGCTTTGGATGCCAAATGGAGCATTTATGTCTGTACAGTTTTAAAGTGTTCTTGTGTCTGTCTTGTTGTGTTACCTATTGTTAAGTCAAACTAGCTTTTTTTGGTGGGGAGGGCCTGGTCAGCCTAAGGAGAAAGTAAAGGGTGAAAACTTTTTTCTTAGAAAGTCTCTGTATCTCTGCCTTTCTAAACTCTGGCCAAGTTAGAAGGCAAATAAGAAATAAAGAAAAAGGGGTATCTAGGTGGCTCAGTGAATAGAGCACTGGCCCTGGAGTCAGGAGGACCTGAGTTCAAATCTGGTCTCAGACACTTGACACAACTACTAGCTGTGTGACCTTAGGCAAATCATTTAACCCCAATTGCCTTGCCTTCCCCATCCAAAAAAAAAAAAAAAGAAAGAAAGAAAAGAGGGAATCTTTGTTCCTTTATGGCATTTAAAACTAATTCTGACTAAATTTGGGGTCAAATTTCTAAATTGTGGTTTGAACATTTTTATAAATATTGAAATGGTTTGGTGAGTTTTGGGGTACCACTTTGTAGAATTTGTTTTAAGGGAAAAACAAGATTAAAACACTGTGAAAACTGCACAAGAATAGCACTCAGATCTTTTATCACTCTTTCCCTAGTGACAGGGTAGGAAGGTGAATTCACTGGGAAAAAAGAAAAAAAAAGGTTGCATTTTACAGATTAAATTTTTCCTGTACTTAAAAGTTGCCTATATATTTTTTGTAAATAATGTTTTGTTTTACTTTTTTCCAATTACATGTAAAGATAGTTCTCAACATTCATTTTTATAAGATTTTGAGTTTCAAGTTTTTTCTCTCTCCCTTACTCCTGTCCTCCCCCCCCAAGATGGCAAGGAATTTGATACAGATTATACATGAGCAATCATGTAAGCATATTTCCACATTAGTCATGCTGTGAAAGAAACAGAACAAAAGGGAAAAAGCCACAAAGAGTAAAAAAGTGGAAATTGTATGCTTCAATCATACTCATATCATATGCTTCAAGCACTCAGACTCCATAGTTCCTTCTGTGAACATGGAGGGTATTTTCCATCTTAAGTCTTTTGGAATTGTCCTGGGTCATGCCAAATGGAGCATTTATATTGTTGAGAAGAGCTAAGTCTATCACAGTTGATCATTGCACAATGTTGCTGTTACTGTGTACAACAGCTCTCCTGAGAATTGCCTATTTAACTCTTTGATCACAAAAAGAGAAAAGCTTGTTTAAATCAGAGAGTCACTAAAGAGTAAGTAAAATTTATTTATGGGAAGAGTGTTTTGTCATTATCACCCTATTTCCTTTTGTCAATGACAGAATTTACTTTGTTTAGGTAACTAGAACCAAAGTCACCAAAAAGAAACTGGGTAAGACCACTTGTTTATAAGCTCTTAAGAAACACAATGGCAACAGTATTGCAATTAATCAAGGTTGTACCAAGAAAAATTTTTGTGCCAATTTACAAAGAAGAAATTCAGGGGGTGAAAATTAGTTCTATTGGTAATCTGGGACATGATTAGGAAAGAAACATTAAAGAAACTGAGCAAATGTTGGATCAGAACATGAAAGAAGAGGCAGTTTGGGAAAGGAAAGAGAAAGGAAGAGAAATTTAAGCAAATAGGGTTTGAGAGTAAAAAGGGTTTGGAGTTTTAGAAAGAGGTTTGAAGGAATTTTTGACCTACTAAGATAAGAAGGATATGAAAAATCTGAATTCATGACTGATTTCACCTTTCTGACCTCTTCTTAAATCCATCCAACCCACTAGATAATAGGAAACTGCTTTAGGCTACAGATGAGAAGAGAGATGGGGAGAAACAAGACCTTTCTCAAAAGAAATAAATCATTAGATTTATAGATTTGCCTATTTGGATGCATTTGGTTCTGATTAAACCGCTAATTTAACAACAGAAAATTCTATGGTCCTTCATTCATGAAGAAAAAGCACAGGAAATATCAATCTAGTTGGATCTCAATTATGTATTCTGGGAACAAAGTTCTTTTAATAAGGCTACCTGGGCAAAGAGATGGGAGCTTTGAGCTCCTGAGTGATGGGCACTTTCTCAGGTGGAGGTTTCTAACTCTGGTGGCCTGGAAAAGAATTTGAACTTGAGAGTATTCAGCTTGGATTTCAGCTTCTAGAAATAATGCCTAGGGACTAGGAAGATTACAAAACATCTCTACAGAAGAACAACAGCTCTTGTTATCAATCCCAAGCAGAGGAGAATCAGTGATTTTTAATGAGCCTTCATTATCAGACTCTTGGGCCTAAGAAGTATTGTTAATAAGGGAAGTTTAAGTGCCCAGTGGCCCAGAACTCATTAAAAACTCACTAGAATGGAAGAAATCCTTTGGGTTCAGGCCATGGAGGCACTGTTCAAAGTGGAGCCACCTTTACATGGCTTTAGCTTCCCTTTGCTATTATCTCTGATCTATCCTGTAAATACACATATCTATGTCTTGGATATACACAGCTGTTTGCATGTGGCCTCTCATTAGAATGTGAACTCCTTGAGTTGCAATCCAGAGGGACATCTTCATGGTGCTCCAGAAATGGATTCATCCTGAAAGCTCACTGTGGCCTTGGAATTCACAACAGGGATGTGTCCTCCGACTAAAGAGTTGGAGAACGCCTGCCTAGGCCTCCAATGAAGGAGGGAGCCCAGGCAGATATCAACTCTCCCTAGGTGACAGTCCTCAGGACTCCATCATGCCCCTAGGCCTGACACATTCCTCACTCCCTCCTCACTTTGCAGCTTCCTTTCATGCACCATTAGAACATATACTACTTCAGGTCAGGGACTTCTGCACACCCAGAATTTAGCTCAGTGCTTGACTTCTAAAAAATGCTGGTTGGTCAAGGGAAAGGCCTGTGCTTTTAGCCTTTCTTTGCCAGCATTATATAAATCCTTATTATTTCCACAGACTATTTAGAGCAAGGTTCTTAACATGGTTTAAAACATTCTGGTGACTATTTTGGTGTTATTGGAAACTAATATGTTTAAAGGAAACCAATATTCAATTGGTTTCCTTCACCATCTTATATATTTTTATTTTATGCATTTAAAAACACTTAAAAACTTATATGTTCTAAGTTATTTATAACAGCTCTCTTCGTGGTGGCAAAGAACTAAAAATTGCAGGGATGTCCATCAACAGGGGAATGGCTGGCTGAACAAATTGTGGTATGTGATCGTAATGGAATACTACTGTGCTATTCAGAAATGATGAACTCAATGATCTTAGAAAAACATGGAAAGACTTGCACAAAATAATGAAGAGCAAAATGAGCAGGACCAAGAGAACATTGTATACAGTAAGAGCAATATTGTTTTAAGAAGTTTGAGCAAATAAATAATTTTGACTATTATAAATACCCACATTAACTACAAAGACCATATGAAGCAAGATGCTATCTGTACTCAGAGAAAGAACTAACAAATGTATAGAATGGTTTTATACATATGTGAGTGTGGAGATATATGTATGTGTGTATATGCGTGTACACACACACATCACACATACATATTTATGTCTAATGGTAGCCATGTCTAGGGTGGGCAAGGGGGAGGGAAAAAAATGTACATGATAACTTTATTATATATTTAAAAGAAATAGCAAGTTGTACATAATAAATTTGCAGTTTCATATGCAATCATCTTTTTAAAAAATTATACTATGTTCTGGAAATGCCTGGTTTATTCCATAAATTAAAAATAAGATACAGGGGTGGAGCCAAGATGGCGGAGTAGAAACAGAATTTCCAATGTGCTCTGCGCCACACAAATTTCAAACAATGTGAAAGGGGACTCTGAACAACTTCTGGAGCCACAGCACCCACAGAACGGCACAGAGAAGCTAACCTCCTGCTGAGGACAGCCCAGCAGCCCTGCAGGGAGCGGCCAGCGCAGTGCTCTGAGAGCAGGCAGCACAGCACTCTGGGAACCGACAGCGCAGCCAGCAGAGCCGAGCCCAGGTCCTCGGTTTTAGCCCCAGGGTGGCCGGGCCTTCAGCCAGCTGGAGGGACCCCAGAACACCAGCAATTGTGGCGATTCCAGAATTATCAGCACAGATATGCCTAGGACAAAGTGAGAGGTTAGTGCCCTATGGACTTTGGGACCAGTATTTGGGGAACACGTGGCTTCCTCCCCTGGGGGCGAAAAGCTACTGAAGAAACTGCGGCACAGAAGCCATTTTGCAGCGTCAGTGGCAGCTCTAGCTCCTGGTCTGCGAACTGTAAGGAGATATAGCAATCAGTCTGGGGGTTAATCGCTCTTGCTTTAAACTGCCTGGATCTGGATTGTGGTCTGGGGGGGAAGTTTAGGGTGGGTATCCAATTTGCCAGAGTGGGTGGAGGCTTTACAGAGGCCACCCAACTGATGGAAGTTGTGAAGATCCCACATTTGGGCGGAAGCTCCCCTTGTCTGGTGGCAGAGTCCTACTGTGGCAACAAGCCCAAAAATCAAGTAATTAAGTGACAACATGCCTAGGCAAATGAAACAAAATAAACAGAAAAGTTCAACATTAGACTCCTATTTTAGGGGCAAAGAGGCTCAAAGCATGGAGGAGGACTGTGAGGTCAGAACTCCTGCACCAAAAGCCCCAAATGAAAATACAAACTGGCTGCAGGCCATAGAGGACCTTAAGAAGGACTTTAAAAATCAAATAAGAGAAGTGGAGGAAAAATTGGAAAGAGAAATGAGAAGGATGCAGGAAAAGTATGAAATGAGGGTCAACAGCCTGACTGAGGAAAACAACACCTTAAAAAATAGACTAACTCAAATGGCAAAGGAGGCCCAAAAGGGCAATGAGGAGAAGAATGCCTTAAAAAGTCGAATTTGCCAGATGGAAAAAGAATCTCAAAAGTTCACTGAGGAGATTCATTCCTTCAGAGTTAGACTGGAGCAAATGGAAGCTAATGACTTTATGAGAAATCAAGATGCTGTTAAGCAGATCCAAAAAAATGAAAGATTAGAAGGCAATGTGAAATATCTCATGGGAAAAACCACTGACCTGGAAAATAGATCCAGGAGAGACAATTTAAAAATTATTGGACTACCTGAAAGCCATGATCAAGGAAAGAACCTAGAAATCACCCTTCAAGAAATTCTCAAGGAAAACTGCCCTGATGTTTTAGATCCAGAGGGCAAAATAGAGGTTGAAAGAATCTACCCATCACCTCCTGAAAAAGATCCCAAAAAGAAAACTCCCAGGAATATTATAGCCAGGTTCCAGAATCCCCAGATCAAGGAGAAAATACTACAAGTAGCCAGGAAGAAACAATTTCAATATTGTGGAAACAAAATCAGAATAGCACAGGACCTGGCAGCTTCTACACTGAGGGATTGAAGGGCATGGAATATGATATTCCAGAGGGCAAAAGAGCTGGGATTGAAGCCAAGGGTCACCTACCCAGCAAAACTGAGTATTTTGTTTCAGGGGAAAATATGGTCATTCAGTGGAATAGAGGACTTTCAAGCATTCTTGAGGAAAAAACCAGAATTGAATAGAAAATTTGACATCCATACACAAGAAGCAAGAGATGCCTGAGAAGGTAATCAGGGAAAAGAAATCAAAAGGAACTTATCAAAGTTGAACTATTTACATTCCTATATGGAAAAACAATAACAGTGACTGATGAAATGTTGCTCAGTATGAAAATAATGGAAGAAGGGTGTATGGTCATATGAATACATATGTGAATGTGTATATATATGTTTACAGTTATACATGGATAGAGGGCACAGGTTGAATTTGTTGGGAAGGGAGGATACTCAAGGGGTGAAATTATGAGGTGAGAGAGGAAAGTGGCAAGAGGAGATGGGGAGAGACAGGGTAGGGTAAACTATCCCATGTAGAAGAAGCAAGGGGAAGTGGTTGCAAGGGAGGGGAAGAATAGGAAGGCAAAAAGGCAAAACCACATTCTCATTAAATTTGGCTCAGGGAGAGAATGACATAGATACTAAATGGGATATCTCAACCTGCAGCAGAATAGGGGGAAGGGAGATGAGAGGAGGAATGATGGATGGGAGGGCATTCTTGTGGGGAGGGGAGGTTAGAAGTACCCACTATAGAAGAGGGACAGGATCAAGTAGGGAATAGACCAGGTTGGGGGTGGGATGAGTGGGAGGGAATTATAAGCTGCCTTGTACAATATATCTACTATGGTCATGTTTAGCATAGCTAGACATGTACAACATATACTGAATTACTTATCTTCCCAGAGGGAATGGGTGATAAGAGAGGAAGGAAATGGATCTGAAATTCAAGGTTTTAAGACTAAATGTTTCAAATACATATAAATACTATTATATAATACTCTTTTGCCTGTAATTGGGAGATAAGATGTGCAGGCATTGGGACACAAAGATTCACCTTCCTCTAATGGAAAAGTCAAAGGGGGTATGGGAGAAGATAGGGGAGAGAGCAGATTGGAGGAAGCGATATCTTGTGGGACTGCTATTCTGGCAGGGTGGGTAGGGGAAAAACAGGGGGGAAAAATAATTGCAACTCAAAATCTGGCAGAAATGAATGATGTGAAACAGAAGTTAATAAAGCATTTCTTTAATAAAAAAAATAAAAAAATAAAATAAAATAAAAAGAAAGAATCTATGGATCGCCTCCTGAAAAAGGTCCCAAAAAGAAAACTCCTAGGAATATTATAGCCAGGCTCCAGAACTCCCAGATCAAGGAGAAAATACTACAAGCAGCCAGGAAGAAACAATTTCAATATTGTGGAAACACAATCAGAATAGCCCAGGACCTGGCAGCTTCTACACTGAGGGATCAAAGGGCATGGAATATGATATTCCAGAGGGCAAAAGAACTGGGAATGAACCCAAGGGTCACCTACCCAGCAAAACTGAGTATTTTGTTTCAGGGGAAAATATGGTCATTCAGTGGAATAGAGGACTTTCAAGCATTCTTGAGGAAAAAACCAGAGTTGAATAGAAAATTTGACATTCAGACACAAGAAGCAAGAGATGCTTGAGAGGGTAATCAAGGAAAAGAAATCAAAAGGAACTTATCAAAGTTGGACTATTTACAGTCCTACATGGAAAAACAATAACTGTGTTTGATGAAACCTTTCTCATTATGAAAATAATTGAAGAAGGGTACATGGCATATGTCCACAGGTATACATGGACAGAGGGCACAGGTTGAATTTGATGGGAAGGGATGATTTTTTTTTTTTTTTGAAGGGCAGTTGGGGTTGGGTAACTTGCCCGGGGTCACGCGGCTGGGTTTTTGTTTGTGTGTTGGGTGTCTGGGGCCGGATCTGGGCTCGGGTCCTTCTGGCTCTGGGGCCAGCACTCTGCTCGCTGTGCCACCTAGCCACCCCAAAGAAGGGATGATTCTTTTTTTTTTTTTTTGAAAAGAACAAGATCATTTAGTTTGTTTCCATCAGGATTCAGGCTCAGTTCTTTCTAGTTATATCTCTGGATGGCTCATTTCTCACTTTCTTGAGTCTTTCAGGATTAACTTATATCACTGCATTGCTGAAAAGAGTCCAGTCTGTCATAGTTGGTCATCACAGAGATGGTATGTGTGTGATTATATACAAATTTCTTCTGATTCTACTCTTCTCGCTCAGCATCAGTTTGTATAAGTCTCTCCAGGTAATTATGAAATCTGTCACCTCTTCGTTTCTTATAGCACAATAATATTCCATTACATTCATATACCACAACTTGTTTAGCCATTCACCAATTGATGGGCACCCCTTTAGTTTCCAATTCTTTGCAACCACAAAAAGGGCTGCTAAAAATATTTTTGTACATATGGGTCTTCCTCCCACTTCTATGATCTCTTTGGGATATAACCCTAGAAGTGGTATTGCTGGGTCAAAGGGTATGAAATTATTTATAGTCCTTTGGGCATAATTCCAGATTGCTCTCCAGAATGGTTGGATAAGTTCACAACTCCACCAGCAATGCATTAATGTTCCAATCTGTCCACATCCTCTCCAGCATTTGTCACTTTCTTGTTTTGTCATCTTAGCCAATCTGACTGGAGGGATGTGGTATCTCAGAGTTGTTTTGATTTGCATTTCTCTCATTAATAGTGATTTAGAGCATTTCTTCATATGCTTATAGATATCTTTAATTTCTTTCTCTGAAAACTTCCTGTTCATATCCTTTGACCACTTATCAATTGGGGAGTGACTTGTATTCATATAGATTTGGCTCAATTCTCTATAAATTTGAGAGATGAGTCCTTTATCAGAGACACAAGTTGTAAAAATTCTTTCCCAATTTCCCACCTCCCTCTTGATCTTGGTTACATTGGCTTTGTTTGTACAGAAGCTTTTCAATTTAATGTAATCAAAATTATCCATTTTGCATTTTATAATGCTCTCTAATTCTTGTTTGGTCCTAAAGTCTTCCCCTCTCCACAGATCTGTCAGGTAAACTATTCCTTGCTTTCCCAGATTGCTTACAGTATCATCCTTTATACCTAGATCATGTACCCATTTAGACTTGATTTTGGTATATGGTGTTAGATAATGATCTATGCCCAGTTTCTGCCATACTGTATTCCAGTTTTCCCAGCAGTTTTTGTCAAATAGTGCATTCTTATCCCAAAAGCTGGGATCTTTGGGTTTATCGAACAATAGATTACTATATTCATTAACTGCTGGGTCTCCTGTGCCTAATCTATTCCATTGATCCACTACTCTACACCTCTGCCAGTACCAAGCAGTTTTGATGACTGCTGCTGTATAATACAGATTAAGATCTGGCATAGCTAGTCCATCTTCCCTAGCGTTCCTTTTCATTAATTCCCTTGATATTCTAGACCGTTTGTTTTTCCAAATAAATTTTGTTATTATTTTGTCTAACTCTAGAAAGTAGTTTTTTGGTAAACTGATTGGCATGGCACTAAATATATAGTTTAGTTTGGGTAAAATTGTCATTTTTATTATATTAGCTCAACCCAGCCATGAGCAATTGATATTTTTCCAACTATTTAGATCTGCTTTTATTTGTGTGAGAAGTGTTTTGCAGTTGTGATCATATAGATTCTGGGTTTGTTTTGGCAAGTAGATTCCCAAATACTTTATAATGTCTACAGTGACTTTAAATGGGATTTCTCTTTCTATCTCTTGCTGTTGAGTTTCATTAGAGATGTACAGGAATGCCGAGGATTTATGTGGGTTTATTTTATATCCTGCAACTTTGCCAAATTTATTTATTGTCTCAAGTAGTTTTTTACTTGATTCTCTAGGATTCTCTAAGTATATCATCATATCATCTGCAAAGAGTGATAGCTTGGTCACTTCTTTACCTAATTTGATTCCTTTGATTTCTTTTTCTTCTCTAATTGCTACTGCTAACGTTTCTAGTACCAGATTGAATAAGAGAAGAAGGGATGATTCTTAAGGGGTGAAGTCAAGAGGTGAGAGAGGAAAGTGGCAAGAGGAGATGGAGAGAGACAGGGTAGGGCAAACTATCTCATGTAGAAGAGGCAAGGGGTAGTGGTTGCAGGGGAGGGGAAGAACAGGAAGGCAAAAAGGCAAAAGCATATTCTCATTGAAGTTGGCTCAAGGAGAGAATCACATACATACTAAATGGAATATCTTACCCTCACTCACTCTCCTGAGTAGGGGAAAAGGGGATGAGAGGGGGGATGATGGAGGGGAGGGCTTTCTGGGGAGAGGGGAGGTTAGAAGTACCCACTATCAAAGAGGGACAGGATCAAAGTAGGGAATGGACCAGGTGGGAGGTGAGACGGGTGGGAGGGAAATATAAGCAGTCTTTTACAATATATCTACTATGGTAATGTTTTGCATAGCTATACACGTAGAACACATACTGAATTGCTTATCTTCTCAGAGGGAGTGGGTGACAAGGGAGGAACGGAATGGATCTGAAAATCGAAGTTTTAAAATTAAATGTTTCATAAGATGTCCAAGCATTGGGGCTCAGAGATTCACCTTGCCCTAATGGCAAAGTTGAAGGGGGTATGGGAGAAGATATGGGAGAGAGCAGATTGGATGAGGGGATATTTAGTGGGACTGCTACTCTGGAGTGGTTGGTAGGGAAAAAATGGGGGAAAAATGTAACTCATAATCTGGTGGAAATGAATGATGTAAACCAGAAGTTAATAAAGCATTTGTTTAATTTAAAAAAAATAAGATACATTTTTTAAAAACATTCTAGGAAAGGGTGCATAGGCTTGGGGGAGAGGGGGTCCCTAAGACACTAAAAATGTTAAGAACCTCTACTTTAATTGGCCAAAAACACATTATGAAGTGACTATTAACATGCTAAGTGCTGGGGAATACAAAGAAAGGCAAAAACCAGCCTCTGTCCTTCAGAAGCTCCCATTCTAACAGGGGAGAAGACAACACACAGACACCTCTGAACAGACTCTATGGCATGGTGTGAAGGGCATGGGCCTGTGCTCAGTGTGTAAGCATGGGTAAATGGCTTCCCGATGGTAAGAAAGGATCTTACCAATGTCACAAGGTTGTGGCCAGGCTGAGTTTGATAACCTATCTGAGTAAACACTGAGTTAGCACCACAGGAATGGCAGGTCTCAGGACAAGTTGGCTCTATGGGCAGGTGCACCAATGTCAGCTCATTTTCAGGATGTTCCCTCCTCCCACTTTAGAGGATACCAAGTGCATTTGGATAGCCAGTCAGTCTCCAGATGATCTGGTCCAGGTTGGGGAGAGGAGGAGTGGAATGTCAGTGAGTTTAATAGGTCATATTAGAGCAGGCATAACTTTGTGTAAAGGGGAAAAGTGAAGCCAAACAGGGCAAGGCTCAGTCATCTGAGAAAGTTCTGAATGACCTGCAAAGCCCAGGCTCCTAATCTGGGAACAGAATGCAGCTTCTACCTTCCTGGGTACAAGGTAGGGCATATAAACAAGAGGTATTAACCAAGAGGCAGGGGAGCCCAGAAACAGATTAGTTTTCCTTTTAAAAGAACTTCCTGCTTCCCAGAGGCCATCTGGTAGACTGTGCTTTAATTAAACCCTCTGTTCCCCAGAAAGTCCCAAGGCATTCTGAAGCCTCCCAGTTTGTGCCCACACCCTCCCTCAGTGTGCTCTTCACCTGTGTATCTCCTGTAAGCTCCTCCTTTAGGGAAACTTGAAGAGGCAACCTGTCCAGGATATCACAGCTGAATCTCTGGTCTGGGTTTGGGGAGGTCAGCCTGTCTCTAAAGTGCCATCCTCAGATTACTGATCCCTCATAAATGAGATACTCCTTAGGTTTTAGAGTTAGTCCAACTCTTTCATTTAAGGAAAATATAGTCCAAGGAGCTTAAGTTTATAGGATCATAGATTTAGAACTGGAAGGGCTCTTAGAGTCTATTTTACAACTAAGGAAACTGAGACTGAGAGCAGTAAAGTGACTTGCCTAGGGTGACACCCAGGGTGCTAAAGCAAGATTTGCTCTTGGCCTTCCTGATGCCAAGTCCAGTACTCTATCCACTGTGCCACCAGCTTGCTGCCTAAGACCACACACATGCAAAAAAAAAAAAAAAAAACAACTCAGCCAGGATCTGAACCCAGGTCCTCTGACTCCAAATCCAGGAAAAGTACCTGTTTTTGAAAATGATGACAGTTAAGGGAGGATAAGTGATTCCCAAGCAGACCTTCAGGAGAAACACCACCTGGAACTTTCCAAAGAGGAGTGCCAACCCATCAGGCCAGCCACCTGTGCTGCCTCCAGGCCCAGCCCAGCCTGTTCTCAAGTAACAGGTAATTTTGTAAATGCTTAAGACGGCAACTCCAAACCAGAGCAAAGAAAGCTTCCTCGACAAACAGCCAGTCTATCTGCACATGGCCATCTGACTGCAGGCCTAGAATGAGGCCTCGTGCCCTCCAGAACAAAGCTGACCTACAATTCTGGCCTCCACCATTCTTTCCCCAGACAGGTGTCAAAGCCAAACTCCGGCACAAAGATGGCTCTGTGAGTGTCTGCTGGGGGTGGGGTGGTGCTCCCCACTCCCCCATCACAAGAGTTCTAGTGAGCATTCATCTCTCCTTGGGGGCCAGTGTCTGGGTGGTGGCTAGCCCAGCCATCCTGCCACCAAACATCAGTGACCAGGAGGCTGCATTCAACAGCAAGAGTGAAACAGATGAACAGAAAAGAACAGACTGGAGCCAGCCCCTTGGCTTCACATCAGCATGGGACAGGGCTCGGGGGGGCCAAGTCTGGAGTCAGAGGCCTCTCCTATTTACTCCCTGCATGATCTTGGACAAGTCACTTCACTTCCCTGGTTCTCCCTTTCCTCGTCTGTAAAACAAGGGAGTTGGACTAAGTGTTCTGAGAGGCCCCTCCCAGCTCTAGAGATAGGATCTCATGATGGTTAGGGGAAACGCCAAGTTGCTAAAAGTAACGAAGGCATGAGGCAGGGTGGACAGAAAAGAGAACAAGGAAGGGGAAAGGAACCCCTAAACTGCTATTTATTTATTGGGAGGCCCCCGGATCAGTGGCCACCACAGGAGAATGAGAAACCCAAAACAACTGCTCAAGTTTTTAATCCCTCCTGCAACTCAGAAGTAATTAGACTCAAGAGGAAAAGATATTTTCTCCCAGAGGACCAACCCATGTACGGCCCTGGGTCCTGCTTTGACCAAACACCAGCTTACAAAACCCTGGTCAGGGCCCAGTTGAGCAAAGGAAACTCATTTCTACTGGATGTGGTGGAAACTCAGGCCTTGGAGAGATTGAAGTCTGGAGGCAAAACATTCTGGCAAAGGCCTGAATGGTACCACTCCAGATCGGAAAACTTATTTGAGTACACCATTTCAAAACAAATAAACCAATGCAGGTCTGAGGACTTACATCCTGTTTGTCTGAATTAAAGCAAAGCTCAACAGGGATAAAAACAATACCCTGACATCACTTTAATAAGGAGCTTGCTCCCGTCCTGCCCCCTCCCTCAAGCAGAAAGGGAGTCACTGAAGCTGCTAGGGGGGGTGGCTCAGTTTCTGCTGGGACAAAAAGCAGAATGTCTCCTACATGGGGAGGGCACTCTTTCAGGGGTGGGGGAGAAGCCCCCGTTTGAGTCTTACCAAGTCTCATTGAGATCGTTTTGTATTCCCGCAGCAGTGCATCTCCCCCAGCATTCTCACCTTGTCAGACTTTTATAGACCTTATTTGCTGGCTACAGATGGAATGATCCATACCCATTCTTCCCATAAATATGTCCAGACCTGTCTTGGCAGAGAGAGATCCCAAACCACCGGAACCCCACAGGTCTAGCCCTGCTCCCTAATCTGTGTCTGGAATGGTGCCCTAGGTTCTGGATGACCCTTATATAAATGAAACCTTTTCCATTTCTCCTTAAAACTCCCTATGCGGTTTATCTAAGAACCACAAACCCCTCTGAAGTTTACTCTGATTATATAGTACAAAGGGTCTTGTACAGTTGGACTTTTTTTCAGCTTCTAGTTCAATGCTACCTTAATCAGTTTATAGTTGCAGCTTTCACTGCCCATTGCTTTAAGATTTCCTGAATACTTTTTCAAAAGTCACATTCACTGGTGCCTTCAGCTCCCTTGTAACAAGGAAATATTATATACCTCCCTGAAGGGAGAGTCTGTTAGAGGTTGCAGTGGCTAAAAGGGTGAGCTTGAGCTGGGAAAGGTCTCAGAGTCCACCCCCTCATTTTACAAATGAGGACACTGAGGCCCAAGCACAGGAAGTGACTTGCCCAAGGTAACAAAGGGAATAATTATCACAAGGAGGATGTGAACCCCCCATCCTCTGATTCCCCAGACAGTGTTCAATGAACTGTGCTGTCTCCTTGGGCTAGAAACAAATTCCAATAAATAATTTCTGAAAGAGTGTCCAAAGGAAAAACAAAAATGTATACATTACCTTGTCTGCATAAATCGGAATGTCATGAAATGGCGATATGTATTCTCCATTTGCATTTTCTGTAAAATGAGAGAAACCAGTCAGCAATGCTATTAATCAGTATCCTAAATTTGTACAACAGATGTATTTTCAAACCAACAACTTGTTCACCCGTGCAGAAAGGCTGTTTTGTGAGTTGTCTTAAAACTAGCAGAGTAGATTGAAGAGGGCACCGAAGGCCGAGAACCTGGGCTAGCACTGCCTCATCCCCCACCCCCATCTGGGTAATGGAGACAAGGCATTTAATCTCCCTGGGCCTCAGTTTCCTGTTTTGTAAAATGAGGGGATTGGGCCTGATGACTTTCAGTTCTAAATCTATGGTTTTAGGAGTTACAACCTATCACCAGAAACAGAACTATTTGCCAACACAATGAACTTTGAGCTTTATCAAATAAAACTAAGTTATAGAATTTTAGAACTGAAAGAAACATCTGCACAATCATGAGCTTTGGAAAACCATGAGCTCTTCTGTTCAAGATCCAGTTTCTCCAAGCTGGAAGAGGTGGCTGGACTCCAGGGATGAGTTTTTCTGGCCCTGTAAGGCAGGGAATGGAGGGAGTGAGCCCACAGATGAAATCACAGGTCTCTGAAGTAAAACACAGTAACAGTAAAGGAGGGACCCAAGTGTGACGGTGCTCCCCTGTAACCCTGGTTACAGAGTGAGGCTGGTTGGAGGAAAGCTGGATTTGGGGAGTTCTAAGAAGTTCTAAGAAGGCTAAGTCAAATGGGTGTCTGCCCCAAGGCCAGAACCAAGGAGGGGTGCCCCTAGACCTGGGGCCAACAGGCTACCCAAGGAGGGAGAGTTGGCCCAGGCTGGAAAAAGGAACATGATGAAGCTCAATGTCAATCAGACATGGGCCTGGACCTGGTTCAGGGATGGGCTGCTGCCCTCCCAGCCAGGGCAAGAGAGAAAGGAAAATAATGGGGAGGGGATGCTGATAAAGCTTAAGGACAGACCAAATAGGTCAAGCATTACTAAACTCTAGGAGAGGGGGAAATTTGTTATCACATAAAAACACAAATTTCACAATGGTGTGGCTATGAATTAGATTTCTGCTAAATTAAAATCTCCAAAGACGAAGAGCTACATTACATTCTGTATTTATTCTAAAAGAATACAGCCGTTCCTTCCTTCTGGTCCTTTTAAATTACATTATTAACCAAAGACAAGAATCTGAACTTCTTATAAATACTAATACTTCTAAAGTCAATTGTGTTTCTATGACAGCCAAGCTTAGTATCTCGTTTATAAAAAGGGCAGGTAGGTCTAGGTCCTGTCCAGCTCTAAATGCCTGAAACTCAGCAATCTGACAGATTCTTTCAGACTGAAGCAGCAAAGACATCAGACTGAGAAGAGCTGATACAGCTTAAAGATCTCATCACCACCTCAAAAACCCACAAGTCCATCCAGACTCAGTCCGAACCAGGCTACCTTCTTACTTTAGCCCATTACAAAGGACTTAGTTCAAATATGGTTTAGAACACATCTATGATATACATTTAAGGCTGCAAGCATTTGATCATTCTAGTTTAAAACTTCTGGTAGTAGTTTTAGTAGTTTGTAATTCTTACATTCTGAAGTATGGTATGAAAAAACCTCCTCACTTCTTTGCGGGGGCGGGGGGGGGGGGGCTTATGGGTGTGGAAACCTGCACAGGTCAAACCTTTTCAATTCACTGGTCAGCTTTGCTGAACTGTTTTTTCTTTATAAGAAGGGACAGTTCTCTGGGGGTTCTAGGGGCAGACTGGGAAATGTGGATTATGTGAAAAGAAAATGTAACACACTCCCCCTCCATGTTTCTTTCATTGTTTTTAATAATAATAGCTAATATTTATATAGCACTTTAAGATGTGCAAAGTGCTTAACAAAAATTGTCTCATTTTCCTGATAACTCTGGGAAATAGGTGCTATCATTATCCCCACTTTACAGACCAGGAAAATGAGGCAAACAGGCTAAGTGACTTGTCCAAAGTCACATGGTGCTCCAGGCTTTGTTCAACCTCAGGGTCCTCCTGACTCCAGGCCCAGCACTCTATTCAATCAGCCAACAGCTGCTTCTAGAAAAGAGTTTTGAAAGTTCTGGAGGAAGTATAAAACACATACACCATTGCCCCTTCCTTCCAGTTAAGCACCCAAGATAAGTTTGGTTTTTTTGGTTGTTTTTCTACCCTCCTTGGTAGGAACCAGTGATTGCATTGGGTGTGGTGAACTCTGGCCTTGGGAACTCCCTTCTCAGTCACTTGGAATCCACAGCAGTTGGGGTCAGAGATAAAGGGCTTTACTCGTTTAGACAGTGGGCACAGTAAGGACTTAAACCTGGCCCTTCTGTCTCCTGAAGCCCCAGCAGCAGGCTGCCCCTCATGGCAGCAGTGACTGTGGACCTAAATTTACTAGGCTTTTAATCTGCAGCTGTTTTTAGCCTTTCCTTCTTCCCTCCAGATCCCTGCAACAGAAGACAGTTTCATCACAACCCCATCACAAACACCCCCACCACCTAACCATCTACCTCCTGCATGGATCTGCATGTCCTTATCCCATCACCAAACAAGTGGGAGGAGAAGAGTGACTTGCACAGCTCTAGTCTCCCAGGGTGTCAGGCTGTGGTCAGAACTCAGAGGCTCTGCTGTGTACTGGGATACAATCCTGGCCCAGCCATTGCACTGGGGTTTGGGCCTCAACTTCCTTTCCTATAAAATGACTGGGTCAGACTAGAGGATCCCTCTCTCAGCTCCCTGCCAACTTTCAATCTGAAGACTTTGGGGACAGAAAGCAGTCAAACAGACAAAGGGGCCAGGCCAAAAGAAAGACCCTCCCAAAAAGGCCAGCTTCAACTGACACTCAGGCCCCTCGCCTGAAAGGTGGTGACCCCCTTCTCAGAGGCTGATCTCAGGAGCGACTTCACCAACCTCCAAGCACCACCCAAGGGCTGGCTCCTATTAGTCGCTCTAATCCCAGCTCCAGCAAAGAGTCTGGGGTGAGGCAATTCCTGGAAAAATTGTGGAAATGGGGCATTCCCTGTCCCTGTGGCTCTTTCAGGCTGGAGGGCAGGGAGGGCCAGCCTTGGAGGCAGGAGCCCCACTTCTGGCCGTACTGACTGGGGGTCCCCCTGGGTCTGGGGAAGTCCCCAGGACTAAGTGCGGGAGATGCCAGCTTTGGCAGAGGGCTCCTTAACCTTGGAGAAACGTGGTATAAAAGACACTCGCGGGTTTGGGTTGAGGCCAGCCCTCTCTCGTTGTAGGTCAAGAACTGACCCAGAGCGTGCAAAGTTGGTGCTGGAAGCCGAGGCTCTGGGATCGGCATTCAGGGCTCCTCAGCCGGGGCTGCGCTGCAAAGGGCGGCTCTCTCTGCCGTTACTGGAGGATGGCCCGGGGCCCCCAAAGCTTGAGGCCCCCCAGTGTGGCTGCAGCGGGCACGGAGGGCATACACCACGGAGCCCCGGGGCCCTCTGGCCAAGCCCGCCCCACGCCCCCAGACCTCGGCCCCTCCGTCTACACGGAGCCGGCTCCCTACTCGGCCGCTCAGGGCCGGGGGGAATCGCCCTGCGCTCTCTGGCCTCAGTTTCCCCCAGGGGGGCGAGTCCCTTCCCTTCCCCAGTCTCCCCGCCGACCACGTGGCCCCCTCCCAGAGGAAGAATGAATGAATGAGGGAGTGCGCGAGCAGAGAGGGAGAAGGGGGCGCGCGCGAGCAGAGAGGGGGAAGGGGGCGCGCGCGAGCAGAGAGGGGGAAGGGGGCGCGCGCGTAGGTGAAGGGAGAGCGCGGGGGCGCGCGGCCTGCCGGGAGCGCTCCCCGCGGGCACTCACTGAGGAAGAGCCGGTACTCGAGGCTGTAGGGAGCCGCGCGCTCCTCGCTGCTGTAGCTGCTCATGGCGCCGCTCGCCCCAACGGCCCAACGCCCTGCAGCCGCCTCCGCACGCCTGCTCCGACCCGGCAAAGGTGATTCAGCCGGCAGCGCGTGCGCACAGAAGAGCGAGAGGCAGGAGCACTGGAGGCCGCAGCTCAAACCGGCTCCTTTTAATTCCCTCGGCCCCTTCTCCACTGCGCAGGCGCGTGCCCCGTTCTGCCCCGCCCCGCCCTTTCCTCCAGAGTAGGAGCGAGTCTGAGACTATCGCTACGTGCTAGGCACCGCCCCCAAGCTTCTCCTACCGAATTATCTGTAAAAGCGGGGCGTCAAGATAGCCCCTCCTACCGCATTCTCTGGTGAAGCCGTGCTTTCTTGGTATTCCCCATCTCCTAGTCCCGGGCCTGGCTCCCCGACAGCGACACGACTCCAGAGTCCTGGGGCAGCTTCAAGCTGACTGTCAACTGTCACATTTTAAAATGTTAAGTATTTGAAACACTGATGCAAATGCTTTTAAGAGCATAAAGCTGCACCAAGATTTTGGGGACCCCCTATGCAGAGTGTGAGTGCAGGACTTGGGAGTCAGGAAGAGCTGCATTCAGATGTGACCTCAAAATGCCTACTAGCTGTGTGACCTTGGACAAGTCCCTTCCCCTCGGTCGTCCTCAGTCTCCTGTAAAGTGGGAATGATAATTTCTAAGGGATTTAGCAAATATGTAGCAGTAAATCCCAGGATCCTCCCACCCAAGACAGACAAAGGACAGAAGTAATGGGACAGTAGGACATGGCGAAAGCTCCGGCCTCCATCCCCTTGAGACTCCTGCTGCCTCACCCCTTTCATTCTGGCCAAGGCCAGCACACAAGCCTGGAAAAGAATGGACAGGGCGCCCCTCCCTGCCTGGAGCCAAGGGGCTTAGGGTCTTCTGCAAGGCCGAGCAGCTCCTCTGCTCACTGGGAGTTCTGTTTTCCGGCCCAGAGGCCGGGTTCTGGGAAAACCTCCAGCTCTGGTGCCTACTTGTGTGTACACTGGAATGATGCAATATCCTCCGACTTTCCCTTTCTCTGCTGCCAGCTCAATGCAAGGAAATCAGAGCCTGTGACCCATAGACAGACTAGACAACTCCCTTTGATCGATGGCATCAGAGGCCCAATGAGGATCAAGTCTGGTAAACCTCCCAGCTGGCCTCTGGGCCTCCTCTGGGGAACCCAGAGTTTCCCTTATGTGGGAGAACAGCAGACTCAGAGAAGGAATGGGACAACAGGACTTAGCCCTGGTGGATGTGGGGATCCTGTGCTGCCGGCGCCCAGGCAGAGGCTGCTCCCAGAGTCAGCACTCCTTCAGCCCCTGCTGTGTGACCTTAGGTGATTCCCCTATAGATGTGAGATGTCTATGGAAGCTCAAACAATCTGTGATTCTGATATTTAGCTCATTTGTGACTGGGCTTGGAAGAGTCGTGATATCCTGCGGTGTGTGACACAGCAGAAGGACCAGCAACCTCAGGTTAGGGGGCCTGGGCTCTGACCCTCCCTGGGTGACCTTGGATAAATCATTTCCCTCTCTGTGCCTCAGTTTCCCTAGCTATAAAGTGTAGGGGTCAGACTAGATGGCCTCAGGTTCTCCTGTCTCTAAATCTGAATCCACAATCCTACTGAAAAGAGGACTCATCTTGAAGTCAGAAGAACCTGGCCTGTCCCAGCTTTAATTGACCAGTTTACTAAGCACCTATTAGGTATCTGCATAGGGGATACAATGAAACAATCTCCACTCTCAAGGTGCTTCATGATATAATCGTGAGAGCCAGCATTTCTACAATGCTTAAAGGTTTGCAAAGGGCTTCACAAACATTATTTCATCCTCACATCAGCCTGATAGGTAGGTGCTATCATTATACCCATTTTGCAGATAGGAAACTGAGGCAGACAGAGGTTAAGTAACTTGCCCAGGGTCACGCAGCTAGTCAGTATCCGAGGTCACATTTGAACTCAGGTCTTATGATTCCAACTCTAGTACTTTATTCATTACACCAAAAATAATAATAATAATAAATGTTTGACAAATGTTTTAATAAAAAAAATTAGCAAACAAATAAATAAAAGCACAAGGTAGTTTGATAGGGAGATCACTAGCAGTTGGAAGCCCAGGAAAGGTTTCCTGCAGAAGGTGGTATGTAAGCTACACCTTAAAGGAAGGTCAGTGCTCTCTGAGGCAGAAACAAGCAGAGAGTGCATTCCAGGCATGGAGACAGGAAATGGAGCTTTGTTACTATGGTCAAGTCACTTTGTCTCACCTTCCTAAACCTCAGTTTCCTCATCTGTAAAATGGGAGTAACAGTCTTCTCAGTCTCCCTCCCAAGGTTTTTGTAAGGACAGTGTGTAAGCATCAAAACTCTAGAGAGAGAATAATAGAGGGGTGGAGCCAAGATGACTGAGTAAAAGCAAAGACTTGCCTGAGCTCCCCTCCAAACCCCTCTAAATACCTGTAAAAAAATGACCAAACAAATCATAGAGCAGCAGAACCCACTGCATGAAACAGATTTCCAGCCCAAGCTAGCAGTAGAGAGAGATGAATGTCGCATCAGCTCTGGAGTTTGAGCTGGCTAGTTGGATCTGGACCTTAGTTGGGGAAGATGACCTTGGGGTGCAGAAAAACCAAAGATGGAGGATTTCTGGTGTTGTAGAAAGCAGGAGACCAAGAAATACCAAATGACTTTTGTAATGAGTTTATTGACCATAAAGTATAACATGACAAGAGACCCACAGAGGGAGAAGCAAACCTGAGAGGTTTCAAGGCTCTGCTTGTGAAGGAAACTTCAAAAAGTCACACAAATGTAACAGAAATGTTCTTTTTGAGTGGAGGAGGATACATTTTTTAAAAATCTCACATAAATGTTAGCTATTTTGTTTCCAAAACATCTGAACAATAGGTTTTTTTTAACTTAACACACATTTGTTAACACCTATTTTGGGTGAGGCAAGGGGAGGTACACTGAGACAAAGCTTAGTAAGACCTGGTTATTTGCCCTGCCTGGCAGGGAGTTGTAACACAAACACGATCACTAGAATACACAACATTACATAATGTTTGCAATAGGGAAATATCGAACCAGATTGACACAAGAGGCAGAGTCCTTACTTAGAGGTTACCCAGAAAGTCTCATGGAGGAGGGGTCATCTGAAATAGGAACATCATAATGAACTTGGGGGAGGAAAGGCATCCCAGGAATAGGGAACAGCAGGAGCAAAACTAAGGGAGCCAGAAATCACCAGACATGTTCAGGTTACAGTTTGGCAAGAGCGTTGGGTGAGTGGGAGTAGGACCTGAGAGATGAGGATGTAAAGGTAGTAGATCACCAGATTGTAGAAGGCATTGAATGCCAGGCAAAGGAGAGAGATGGTTTCCTCTGTTGACAATAAGAAATTTGGTGCCAGAGGCCAGAAGAAGAAACAGTGAGTAAGACCTATGGAGAAGCATATGTAGGCTGAATATAAGGAAGAATATCTTAATCATTAGAACCATCCCAAAGTGGAATGTGCTGCCTCAGGTGGTAGGGGTCCACCCCAAGCAGCTGGAGGACCTCTAGTCAAAGGGGGCACTGTTCAGGCATAATGTGGTGCTGATCGCCAGCTCTGAGAGGCTGTGAGCACAGGATTATTAGGACTCCAGCAGGTCCATTCAGGCCTCATAGATGATGGTGGTGGTGGTGGTGGTGGTGGTGATGATGATGATGATGATGATGATGATATAAGTATTGTTTTGGGGGAAAGGATGGACTGGAGTGGAGAAAGAATGGGACTTTCAACAACTTTTTATAAAGGAAGTCAGGAGAAGGAGAGAAAGCAATCTCTCCTCACATAGTGACTTAATAGGGCCATTGGCCACTTGACATATAGACTAATTTACCCAGATCAGCAATGTTGGGAGGTTTTTCTACCCACAACCATCCATTCATGGGCATCTGACAGCAGCTGCTTTTTTTTCTTCCTAAAAGTGTATGATAAACACTAAAGCCTGGGTCTGGGCTCTAGACTCCTCTATTAACCGGCTTGACAAGCTTCCATCTTACAATGACAAATGCATGGAATGGAGAGCATTCTTTTTTTTTAAAATAGTTCAGTTCTGTGTAGCAGCAAACAATTTACACCTTCACCTGGTTCCTGACAATTTAAAATACCTACTCTCTGAATCTCTAGGAGCTAAGTTCTGTAAGAAGTTAATTCTGGAAGGAAAGCAGTCCCTTTAGTGCCATGACTTTTCAGGTTTGGTTTTCAACATGACAGATGCCAGCAATAGAAATCAATCAACAAGAACTGGACTTATTAAGCACCTGCTATTTGACCCATCACCTATGGGAAATACTGGGCATATAAGACTAAAATGAACCAGTCCCTGCCCTCAAGGGGCTTCCAATCTTCCGGGGAAGACAACATAGGTACATAATGAATCAATAAGCATTTATATAAGCACATACAAGGTAAATACAAGGTCCCACAAGGGCATTGGCATCTGGGGTAGGGTGGCAATGTAGAGCATCAAGAGGCCTGGGTTCGATTCTTGCCTCAGCTTTACCAGATGAGTGGCAAGGGACAAAAGACTTTGCCTTTCTGAACCTGTTTCCTCATCTGTAACATACCTAGACAATGACTTCTAGAGAACCTTTCAAAAAAGGAGGCTGCTAAGAGAGCGCTTTGCTAGCTTTATTGTGCCACAGAAATGTGAGTTATTATTATTCATTTTCCTTCTCTGATTCTCAGCTTTTCTATGTCCCAGGCAGAGGGGGGAAGCATTATACCACCTGCCTCATTATTTGTGAATTAATTTATTAGATTTTGGAATTTCAGTAGCATGAATTGCAACATGGTGCTGTAGGGACTCAATTCAACTCAGTTCAACAAATATTTATTAAGCATCTTTTGTGGGAGAGGCATACTGGGTAGGCCGTGAAGGTGAGACAAAAACCAAGCAGTTCCTGCCCTCCTGGAGATTGCACTAAAATCCCCTGTGTTTAGAGTCAAAAAGCCTAGGGTCAAATTCTAGCCTTGCCACTTCCTTGCTTCGAGACCTTGGACAAGTCTCTTAATTTCTCTGGGCCCTGAAAAGGAAGGGGTTGGACCAGACTATGCCCGCCCACGGTCCCTTCTGACTCCACCTCCTGTGATTCCATGATTTGCCATCCTTCCAATTAATGAAATGGCTTCTGCTCCCTGGTCTGGAGAACCTCCCATCAACAACCACCTCCCAGAGACACCAGCTAGACCTGGGCTCTCACTGATGTGGGGAACACCCAGACGAGGAGGAAAATCCCTCTGCCAGGGGAGGTTGGCCTCTCCTCTTGGTACTCCAGAGCCCTGGGAGATTGTGGCTTGTCTAGAGTCACACAGCCAGCATGTGGTGGAGGCCTGGCATGAACCCAGGTCTCCCCCTCTCTGTCTGCTAGATTTCATCATCATCTTCATTAGCAGCATTGGCATCATCATCACCACCATTATGCACATTTATATAGCACCTTAAGGTCTTTAAAGCATCCATCATCTCATTAAATCTCTACAATAACCCTGGGAAGGAGGTGCTATTATTAGGCCCATTTTACCGATGAGGAAGTGGAGGTGAAATATCTTGTCCAGGGTCACAGGGAGAATAAGTCCCTGATGTAGGCACCAAGCACAGGTCTCCCTGATGCCAGCATGCTCCCCACCTCCTGTGGATAGACGATGTGTCTGGCATGAGGATACCTTCTATCTAGAGAATTCATTACAGATTACATTAATTTTTCTACCTGGAGATAGAAAAAAAATGAGAAATTCTGTAATTCTTGGGCTCCAGCAGCCCATTGTCTCAGGAGGAGGGGGAAGATGCAGTTTGTCCATAGAGCAGAATGTGAGGTCAAATGAGGAAGGGGAGAACTTGGGGTAGAGAAGGGTCATCATCAGCCACCGGATAGAGTGGAAGCTTCTTGGGGTTGAGCCTTGGAAAGGTCATACTTCAATGCTGGCAGTCAGGGACTAGGAAAAGTTTCTTTTAAGTGTACCGGGAGTGCACAGCCTCCTCGGGCACGTGGGAACCTCCCTCTTCCTCCCAGGCCAACCTCAGACACGGGCCTTTTCCTTGAAGCTTTTCCTGACCTTACCCATTTTTAGTGCCCCCCAATGACCTTATACTTATTCCCTTGATATTTTTTCTGGACGTAATTATATATGTACTGGTTATCCCTTCTGTTAGGATGCAAGTTCCTTGAGAGTAGAGACCATTTTAGTCTTTGTATTTTCAGTTCAGGGCCTGGCTAAGAAAGGGCCTGAACCTGGGCTTTCATTGCTATAGGGACCTCCCATGTGGGAAAACCCCCTTTACTTTTGCAAGTTGGCACCTTCTCTGCAACTCTTACTCCCAGAGTAAGAAAAATGAAATGACTTTCCCAGTCACACCACCAAGATGTATCTGGGGTAGGACTTGAACCTAAGGCCACTCTATCTACTCCATCATGCTGCCTCTCACCTGGGAGGTACTTGATCAAGCCTGCTGATTGGTTGACTGCCTTTGTATCCTCAGCACCTAGAACTATGTCTGGCATGTGGGAGGCCTTCAGTGATATCTAGTGAATCAAAGTGAAATTAATGACCAGGTGGGCTTAGACTCAGAGGGACAAATTTCTCCACCATGGCAGCTCTCACAGAGACTTGACAAGGCATAGACTAGATTTGCATTGGTGGGAGTGCCCACGTTGATGAAATCAGAGCTCTTGGGGGGTCAGTCCTGAAGATGTGTGATTCCTGGGTGCGTAAATAGCCTCGATTGGATTTTGCTATATTTGTAAAGTTCCAAACCCCAGAAGAGAGCTGAATAAATCCAAGGGCGATCCAAGGCTTAGCATCTTTGCTGACAGTAAGTTACTCCCTAAAGATAAATCACTCCATAGCAAGAGAAGCAGGTCAATATTTGGTTGTTCCACAATGAGCCAGTTATTATGAATTTAACATAGCTCTTCTATAATGAAGCCCTTTCTAGTTACCTTGTCCTCTATCTTTATTGGTGTGGCTTCGGTCAGGGTGATTTAAGGAAAGAGATGTGAGATGGTGCAGTTTAATAGGAAATGCTTTGTCTATAGAGCACTGGGTTTGGTTCTCTTGGCTTTGGAGACGAATGGACAGAAGCCCATGGTTGGGGTGCTTCTCTCCACCTTGCTGGTTCCTCCCCTTATTCCAACTCCAAGGGAGCCACACATGTGGCTTCATCTCCTGAAGAGAAAGATCTAAGCTGTTGGGCTGGGTGGACTGTGGTTTGTGGGGCTGGGGGTGGGATGGGCCAAGGCCTGGAGATCTGTCGCCAACCTACCCTGGGCTGGGGTGGTTCTGTTTGGCCTGGATGAAACAAAGCGGAGAAAGTCATTCGTTAGCCACTGCCCAGAATGAGAATGACCATCTGTCCTGATTTAGATACAGCCAGGATTTAGACCAATAAGGCCATGACTGGTGGTGCTAAATTGGGCCTGTGGCTTTCTTTTCCACATATCTCCCCATCCAGGGTTTCTGCCCATGAAAAATGCTACCTTAGGAAACCTGGCCCACCCCAGTCAACTTCCCATAAACACTTCACCTGAAGTAAAGCATCTCATGGGGAAAAACACCCTGTTCATTCTGAGTGATCTTGCAAGAGCAAGCACATGGCTTGGCACAAAGTAGGTGCTTAATAAATATTTGTTTTCTCCTTCCTTCCTTCCTTCTCTCCTTTCCTCCTTCCTTCCCTTTTTCCTTCTTTACATCCCTCCCTCTCTTCTTCCTTACATTTTTCTTTCCTTCCCTTTATTTCCTCCCTCCCTTCCTTCTTTCTTTCCTTTTTTCTTTTTTCTTCCTTCCTCCCTCCTTCCCTTCCTTCCTTCCTTCTTTCCTTCTTTCCTCCCTTCCTTCCTTCCTCCCACCCTCCTTCCTTCCTTTCTCCCTCCTTCCCTCCCTCCTTCCCTTCTTTCCTTCCTTCCTTCCTTCTTTCCTTCCTCCCTTCCTTCCTTCTTTCCTTCTTCTCTCCCTCCCTCTCTCCCTTCCTTCCTTCCTTCCTTCCTTCCTTCCTTCCTTCCTTCCTCCCTTCCTTCCTCCCTTCCTTCTTTTCTTCCAAATACAATATAAAACACCTTGTGCAGACTCCAGGGAACCAGCCCTAGGATGAGCTAGTCCAATATATAATACCTGCTACTATAATAGGACCATAGAGTTTCTTTTCCGGTCCCAGTAGAACCAGGTACAGTTGGCTGAGCAGACACCCTGGGCAGCCTGGTGACCCCTGGCAGGTAGTTATCACACAATTTATAACTGGGCCCTTAGAGATCATCAAAGCTGGATATTCTCAGCCCTCTCTGTATCATGGACTCTTTGGCAATCTCGTGGAATTTCATCTGACTGTGGTCTGCTGCCTCTATTCACAGTTGGAGGAAATGCTAAATCTCCATTGGAGTTTAGTGAAAAAGAAAGATGTGATTTTTTTTCCCATTCAAGTTCATAGGCTTCTGAAATGTCCTCATTCAGGGGTCTAACGACCCCTAAATCTAAATTCCCTTTGAGTTTTACAGAGAGGGTAATTCAGGCCTGGGGAAGGGCCATGCCCAAGGTCCCACAGGAATAAATGGGGCAGATCAGGACTGGAAGCCAGGCCTTTGGTCCTAAAGGCAGGGCTCTGACCAGGACCCCACCACCAGCCCCTTCATGAAAACAGAAGGGGGTGGGAGCTGCTGGAAAAACAAAGTTAAGCTCAGAAGCAGAGCAGCCAGAGTCTTGGACCAGATCCCAGCCAGCCAGAGGGGGCAGAGGGAGCCCTGAGGTGACTTTTCCTCTGGCCTATTTTTAAAGCCCTAAACCAGAGGTCTATGAATAAACAGTTAGTTCCCAGTCCTCTTTCACATGAAGCATGACTGTGATAGAGACTTGGGAAGGAGACTTGTATGCCAAATAATGCACTTCACAAAAGGGGCTGGTGTATACCCTGGGAGGAGGTGAATCACATAGGCTTTCTCCCAAGGGTTATAGGGCACAAGAAAAGAAATTCACAAATAGCCTTCCTCTTCCCCAGTGATGACAGTCACACAATCTCTAAGCCAGAAGGCAGTCCAGAGACCATTTCATCTAACCTCTCCCTGAAAAAGAGTCCCCACCAAAACATATCCAAAGAGTCATCTGGCCTTCCACTGAAGGTCTCCAGGGATGGGGACCTCTCTTACCTCAGTAGCCCACTCTGCTTTGGGGGGTAGCCCTAAATTTTTAGGAAGTTTTCCTTCTGTGAAGCTCAAAGAAGCCTATATCTACCCACCATTCCTGAATCTGTCCTCGGAAAACCAAGTAGAACAAATCTGATTCCCCTTCCAATGATGACCACAGCACAGGAAGCCCTTGCTAGGCCAGGGCCCTTGGGCTCATAGATATCATACATATTAATAGTTCGCATAAGAAATTAGTACCTCCAAGCCACCCCAAACATGTCAGCTTAGAGAAGTTTTAGTTCAGGGAGATTTTAGCCAAACCAGAAAAACAAAATGGTTAAGAATCCATCTCTGTGCCTAAGTCCACTTTCGTACCTGTAGAAGGAAACCACGGTAAATATAATGACTGTACCTCGGGCAGCTCATGGAGGCTCTTACAGAGGCTCCATAGTCACCAATCTGTGCACCAACAACCAACCAGTCTCCAGGACCAGAGGTGGAGAAATTGTGGCTGATCCTTCTAAACCGGGTCACCCCAAGATAACCTGTGGAGTTTTTTTCTCTGATTAAATTTCTCAATCTCCTGTAAAGTTCTACTCTGAGACCTTATCAGGTGGTGGAGATGACCCTGGATAGTCCAAGGCTATGGAAGTGGGTAGTAAACCCATATGGGTTGGCTGACCCATCTGAAAAAGCCACCATGTTGAAAAAACTTTGAGTGTAGGCCCAGGGACAGGTTGTATGTCTGTTTTCTGAGGATCAGCCCAACTAAGTCCACAGAGGGTCTACTCTAAATGTCTGACCACCAGGTGCTAAGTATTTTGACCTTGACAGTTCATGAACATATCTACAAAGTCCTGGAATAAGTAAAGTATCTGGAAAAAGTAAAAAGTGGCTCGAGAACCAAATCACAGGTCCCTGAAATGTTTAGAGTATAACCCTCTAATTTCAATTTTTTTTCTTATTTTCTCTTTCACAAAATGCAGATAAATCAATGGTTCCAGTTAATCGAGGATTTATATTTTATGAGCCTTACTTTCTTCAAAAACAAGATCAATGTCCCCTTCCTGGGACTCTGCCTGGATGGAGCTGTAAATTCTTTGAGGCTAGGGCCTGTTTTGTTTTGTTTTTTTAAAATAAATCTTCATGTCTCTCATTGCTTTACACACATCAGGTATTCAATAAAAGTTGGTTCAGTTGAGTAAGAAATATTTGTTGAATTGAAACCCATCAGTAAAACCCTCCTAGGAGAGAAATCCCCTTAGAAATACAAACAGAATGTCTTAGCGCTCAAATACCAGGCTGAGGATGATGGGAGTAGACAAGGGAATTCCTGTGTTTCTCTTTAGAGCAGACTTTGGGCACAATCCAGGATGGATTATTAGGTCATCAGTCCTTCAGGGACTCTCTAAAGATGGTGTGTTGGCACCAGGACGGAAGTCTAGCTGGCTGATGTGTTGCCAAAGCCCAGGGATTTGCAAGAAAAGGCCCAGATTACAGGAAATTACTGTAGCCCCAATGAGCTTCAGTGATTCTAAGGGAGTTGACAATTTCTTTTTCCTCCCAACCACAAATTTAAAAGACTAAACAGAAATCCTACACTGTTCCCGGGAGCTAGCTGTTGTACTGGCCTTTCTCTTCCAGTGGCAGTAGGGGCTGGGTGGCAAGGTCTGACAATAGCTGGCCCAGCTCTGGTTATGGGAGTCAGACCAGAGCTAGATCCCTTCTCCTTCTTCTGGCCTCTACTGGGCCACCTGGAAGCCTCAGCACATTCTCTGGACCCCCAATCCAGGTGTCACTGCTTTGGCAGAGGTGGCCAAGACCCCCGAAAGTTCACCTTATTACAAAGGAATTAAGCTCTGACCTCAAGGCAAGAGACCTGGCCTTGATCTCAGCTCCAATTCTGAGTGTGAATGTTTGGGTAAAGCTGTTCATCTCTCCAAGACTCTCTGCCTCTGTAAAGATGAGTTAGAATACTTTCCATATGAAGACACCCAGTGCAAAGGGAGGCACATGGGTTACTATGTACCCCCCAACAAAAGGGCTAGGCTGTCCCCCAAGAAGGTGCAAACAAATGTCTCTTTAAGCTTGCTATCCACAATGTGATCTGCATCACAGGGCAGCTGGGAGGAAAGCACTTTGCAAACCTTAAAGCATTGTAGAGAAGTGAGCTGTTATCATTGGCACACTTCCAGTCAAGTCCATCGAACCCAAAGGGTCTCTGCTGCCACCTGCCAGCTGCTGTTCCTCATCTCAGACATCCCAAGCTGGGATACTGAGGGGCACGTGGGAACCACCTTGACCCTCCAGATCTTCCTTGGCCAGCCGGTGACGGGCTATCCAGCCACTCTGCAGGGGGAAGTGACCCATCCTGTGGACGTTGCCGCTCTGGCCTGACTCAGTGGGCAGGGCTGAGTCACTGGGTTGGACCTCCACAAAGATTCGGTTGTGCAGGGCCCCAGCCAAGAGTCTACCAGGCCTCTCAGAGTAGGTTTCCCTGTGATTTCCCCATTTGATGGAGCAAAGCTGGGTCTGAAAGGCAGCCTGGAAGCCTCTGCGGAAATTCCTGTTGAAATAGCCATAGATGATGGGGTTGGCACTGCTGTTGAAGAAGGCTAGCCAATGAGCGAAGGGGAAGATGTAGACGCTGACCAGGTTCAGCTGCTGCTCGCTCAGGTGGCCGTAGTCGGTGAGGAGCAGCAGACACCACAGAGGGAGCCAGGAGAGGGTAAAGAACAGTGCTACAATGATCAGCATGTGCACAACCTTGGCCTTCCGCCGGGACACATGCTGCCTCTCCATGGCCGCCTCATCTGCCTGGGGGTCCCGGGCTCTGAAGAGCTTGAAGGCAATGCGGGTATACATGATGATGAGCAGGGCCAGGGGGGCCACATAGATGTGGGAGAAGAGGACCGTGGTGTAGATCTTCCTCATGCCCTTCTCGGGCCAGGCCTCCCAGCAGGAGAAGAGGGGATAAGAGCGGTTCTGGCCGTCCACCATGAAATGGTTCTCCTCCCGAGTGACTGTCAGAGTGATGGCTGAGGGGCACATGATGGTCAGCGCTAGGACCCAGATGATGGTGATGGTGACCAGTGCCTTCCTCAGGGTCAGCTTCTGGCGGAAGGGATGAACAATGCAGCGGAACCTGGGCAGAGGGAGGAATGGGGACAGACGGTGGTGGCAACACCCACACAACGGCAATGATGGTGACCATTGTTACCCTTCACATCTTCCCTTCAAGGCTTCACCCCCATCCCTGTGCCAGCTTCTCTCCCCTAAGCTCAGAGGTTTGACTGCCCATCAGAAACCAGACTCAAACCCCCTTTACTCACCACCAAGAACATTCAAGATACTCTTGCCACGAACCCAGTTTTAAAATGGCTCTTTCTTTTGTGTCATACAATGGAAAGAGCCCTGAATCTGGGGCCCCATTTCTAACACTGATGTGTGTTTTTATGTATACAGTTCTCTGCATTCTCTTGGGTCTTGGTTTCCTAATCTGTAACAAGTGGGTCCCATTCAGCTCTAGAGCCCTGATCCTGGGCATGTCACTGAAACTCTTAGGACCCCAGATAATTCTCTTAAGTTTATAAACTTTGGAGCAGATGCCAAATTACATTGGTCATTAGCATTTCCTTACTGGGAGCTGCCCAGACCAAGGGAATCACAGATCCCAATAAAACAAGCCAGCCTCTGGACCACAGTAGCACAGTCTTTCCCCCTGGGAGACTCATCAAGGGGTTCCCAAAGATGGGAAATGGCTGTATTTCTGGGGGCAGAGCTATGGGTCTCCCAGTCTACTCACCTTTCCACAGCAATAGCGACCAGGGTGAAGATGGAAGCTGAAACTGACATGCCTTGGACCAGACCACTTATTTTGCAGGTGATGTTATCGAAAGGCCAACCTGGAATGGCAGAGATCACAGGAGTGTGGATATGAGAGCTGGAGGGGCCATCAGAAACCACCTAGTCTGAGCTTCCCCATTTTACAGAGGAGGAAACTGAGACCCAGGGATGTCCAAAGGACAGGAAGGAACTGGGAGGGATGGCTGGCATACTGAACCACAGAATATGGGTCCAAAAACAGATCTCAGTGGGTTAGAAGGAAGCAGCGTGCTAAAGAGGACAGACCTGAGGTCAGAGGACTGATGTGGGGCCCCACCACTACCTGGGTGACCTTATAGAAGGTGCTAAACTTCATCTCTAAAATGAGAAGATGTGCTACATGGACTCAGAGTGTCCTTCCAATTGTACATCTATAACCCTATGGATATTGGGTTGAATCAGTTATAATGACCTTTAATAGAGATCAATGGGGCTGCTAGGTGGCCCAGTAGAGAGAGTACAGGGCTTGGAGTTGGAAAGATTCATCTTCCTGAGTTCAAATCCAGCCTCAGACACTTACAAGCTGTGTGACCCTGGGTGAGTCACATGTAAAGTCTTACATGGGCAGAGGGGGGACACAAAATGAACCAAGCAAATATAGGAAAGGGGGAATGTGGCTAAATAATAATTCATGAGAAAATGATCAGGGAGTCTTGGTGGCTGGCAAGCTCAGTAGGAGTATGACATAACATAGCAGCCAAAAGCTGGAGTGTAGAGTGGTCTAAGGCCACACCATGATACATGATACATTGGTCCCAGTGGAGTAAGTGAGAGTCATAGGTTCATGGATTTAGAGGAACTTAGAGATCATCTATCACAATTGCTTCACTTTACAGATGAGGAAACAGATCCAGAAAGTAGTTTGCCCAGGGTCACACAGGTAGGAAGTGGGAGAGCAAGAGTTGGATCTGGCGCCAAATCCTGGTCTCTGTTGTCCTCTGGCCTGACCAGACCCTACCTTCAGGTTGTGCTGAGCTCCAGGGCTGTGTGTTAGGGAGGGCATTGCTTGGTACACAGCAGAGTATCATGGGGAAGGGAACTGGGAGTGCCAGGCTGGGAGACTGGCATGGGAGCAGGGTTCGAAGGGACTGGGGAGATTGAGCCTGAAGAAGAGCAGACTCTGGGGCTTTGGGTTTTGGAAAGGGCTGTCACATAGAAGAAGAAATAACTAGACTCTCCTCCTGGGGGAGGGGGCTAAACCAGGGGCTGGAGCTGCCCAGACCAAGTTAAGTGGAGTAAAAGGAAAGGATTCCCAACAATTATGGCAACGGAAAGTGAAAGATGCTCCTATGGGTGAGACAGGCTCAGAGCAGTCCGAGGAGGGAGGGGCTCCCCTTGGCTGCAGAACCTGTCACATTTCACTGGAGAAACGAGTCAAGAAATACCGAGGATCTGAAGATCTCCCTTCCAGCCCCCTTAAATTTGCTCTTTGCATCGGAACCTGGTGACATCACTGGTCTTCTGGGAAGAGAGTGGGAAGAGAGCCACAGAGTGGGGTGACCAGAGCTTTGCCTAAGGCAAAGTCAAAGATAAAGAAAGACAGAAGGAACGGAGCTTAGCGTCTGGTTTTCATGAATAGTCAAAAAGTAAACTTTCAGAAGGCTGCCTTCCCACCTGGCCTCCCTGGCAGCTTGAGAAGGTGCCGTTTGTGCTTGTGGCCATTGGCAGGTTTGGGGTTACTTGCCTGGGGCACCAGACTCTCTAGTCATGGCTCTGCTTCTACCCTAGCTTTCCGTGGGACTGGCCCAGAACAGAACACGACCTCCAGCCTGCATCTGCCTCTCCCCTCATTTGTGGCTCCATTCGTTTTCAAGGAAAGCTAACCATGACCCTCCTCAGTATCTCACCTAGCCAGTGAGGTCTTACCAGGCTCAGAGGCTGAGCCAAATAAACTAAGAGGAGCTTTAACAGGCATGAATAAATCCAAAGCAAGTTCTGCACTCGGGTTACCAAAGGCAAAGCACAAGCACTAGCTGGAACAGCTCCAGATATTTAATTAAAGCTTAGTGTATGTGGGGCATGGTGTGAAGGGCTGGAGAGAACCCAACATTAAAGACATAGTTTTTATCTAGGCAGGCAGCTAAGTGATATGGTGGATAGACTGCTGGGCCTGGAGTCAGGAAGACCTCAGTTCAAATTTATCTTTAGATACTCACTGGATGTGTGACCCTGGGCAAGTCACTTGACCCTGTTTGCCTCACTTTCCTCATCTGTAAAATGAGTTGGAGGAGGAAATGGCAAAGCATTTTAGTATCTTTGCCAAGCAAACCCAAATGGGATCACAAAGAGTAACAACAAAAGCCTTCTAGGGGAAGTGTGGGGGTGGGGCAGGGATTGTCTGGTCTCTTCTGAACCCCCACTTAAACTCAATGCCAGATTGAAGTAGGCACTTAATAAATGTTTGGTGATTAATTAATTACAGCACAAAGTAACTCAATGGACCATCCATCTAGAGCTGGAAAAGATACTAGATGGGCCCAACCCAACTCAATTTTTAAATAATCTCTTTTTCCCAATTAAGTGGATTATCCAATAAGATAATTTTTAACATTCATTTTTTAAAATTCTGAGTTTCAAATTCTCTCTCTCCCTCCCACTCCTCTCCCCTCCCTAAGACAACAAGCAATTTTATATAGGTTATGCATGTGCAGTCATGCAAAAAATCCTTTATATTAGTCACGTCATGAAAGAAAACACAGACTATAAACACCATAAAAAGAGTCGGCTTCAATCTGTATTCAGACCCCTTGGTTCTTTCTCTGGAGGTGGACAGCATTTTTTATCCTAACAGATGAAGGAAGGGAGGCCCAGAAAGATAAGGGACTTGCTTAATCCCTTACACTTGGCCAGCCCTGTGATTTCACCCATAGAAGTAGCCCCTAAAGAGGAATTCCCCTCCCCCAATGTAGATCCACCCCTGTTTGTAACTTCTGGTCTTAGAGTCAATCAAAGGTTGTGGCTTTCCTAGAGTCACTTAGTCAAGTGAGTCTTACAGACAGTGGGCTTAAAGAATGCCTTCTAGATTGCTGAATTGAATTAGTTAAAAGCAGCTAGGTGGTGCAGAGGAGGGAGAGATAGGGGCCAGAGAGTTAGGAGGACCTGAGTTCAAATCTAGCTTCAGATACTTACTAATTGTATCAACCTGGGCAAAGTCATTTAATTTGTGTCTGCCTGAGTTTCCTCAGCTGTACAATGGAGGTGATTATATCACCTATTTGCCAGGGTTGTTGTGAGATAATATTACTGAAGCAGTTAGCACAGGCGGCTGGCACACAGTAAGCACTTTGTAAATGCTTATTCCTTCCCTCCCTCCCTCCTTTTAGAGGAAAATACACATGCCTTCTCGTGCTGCTAATTGAACCAGCAGTATGGATGCTATCCAGAATCTCGCCCCGCCAGGTCATCTATGGCAGGGCCACCAAGATTACCCATCCCTGTCCCAGAGCCATCCCCTCCACAATGCCTGCAACACTGTGTGGATTCTCCGCATTGGTAGCCAGGTCCGAACACCCAGCTCTGAAGAGTTTGTGATTGTACCTCTAGGGGTCTCCATAATCCAAGGAACTGTTGGCACATCACACTTGCTCAGAGAACCCTGAGATAGGCCAGATGGCGCCTCTTCCAAGCCAAACGCTCTTGCTTTAAAGAGGAAGGGAAAGGCTTCACCCTGGTCACACAGCTAGTGTCAGAGGCAGGATTCAAACCCAGGTCTCTTGATTCCAAGCCCTGTGTTCTCTCAAATGCTTACTGTGTCAGTCAGTTACAAGCATTTATTAAGTGCTTGCTGTATGCCTGGCACTGTGCTAAGCATTAGGCATACAAAGAAAAGCAAAAACAGTCCCTGCCCACAAGGAGCTTACAGTCTAATAGGAAAGATAACATGCAAACATCTGTGTGCCTACAAGATACAAGAGAAATAGGAAGGAAACAGGAAAGGCTTCCTGGAGAAGAAGGCCTCTGACATGGGTCTTGCAGACAACTAGGGAGCAGAATCCTCCAGGAATGGACCATGCAAAAGGGAAGATGGTGAGCTTGAGGGCAAGGAACCATGGACAGCTCCATCCAGCTTAGACCATAGGCTTTGCGAGGGAGTCAAGAAGGAAGGAAGGAAGGAGCCAAGTGACAAATGGGTCAAACAGAAAAGCTGATACTCGATCCTGGAGGTAGTAGGGATCTCCTAGAGTTTACTGAGTGAGGGCTGGGGAGGGGGAGAGAAAGGGGATCCACCAGACCCACCTTTGAGCTTCCTCATCTGTTAAATGGAGGGATGGGAGAAGACGGTCTCCGAGGTTCCTTCCAACTCTAAATCCTAAGATTCCATCTTCATGTTCCCCAGCCAAGGTCAAGCTCGAAGGCTTCTGACTCCCCTTCCTCAATACCAGGCCTCTCTTATGGACCCCACCCTCCTCACTCACCTGTGATCAAGTTGTCCACCAGGGTGGTGGGCATGCAGAAGACACCCACCAGCAGGTCGCTGAGAGCCAGGTTCAGGATGAACACATTGGTGACCGTCCTCATCTGCCGGTTCCTCACCACAGTAAAGCAGACCAGGCTATTTCCCACCAGGCACATGAGGAAGATGAGGACATAGGCCACGATAACCACGGCCGCCACGGGCCAGGAGTGCTGGTAGTAGGAGGAGAGGGTGAGATTCCCAGGAGAGGGGGTGTGGGTGCCGTTCTCATTGTTGGCAAAGGATGAGTCATTGCCAGGCTGGGTGGTTCCCTCTAGGGCCAAGGAAGTACATGAAGGTCAAGGAGTTAGACACAACCAACCTAAGGGTGCTCGACCTCTGTGGTCAGAGAGTAGTTGGATCTTCTCCTACTTCCCAAATAACTCTGACCATTTGCTCTATCTTGACCAAGCTCTGCTGATCCTCCCCCAGCTCTGGTCATCTCCCCCAGATCATGGGCTTGTCCCTCAGAGGCCATCTCATCCAACTGCTTCATCGTACAGATGGGGGGTCATATAATGAGGGGCAGAGCAGAGATTTAAGCCTCATTCCTTGATGCCGACTTCACCACACATCCCATTATGGATCATTGATGCCTTGTTTGTTGTCAACAACCACTTATTAAAGCCCTGTTTACGCAGTGCAGACAGGACAGTGAGAAAAGTGTCCAGGGAAGGGTCTTGAGTTCAAGTCATACAAAGGAACTGGGGATATTTAGCCAGAGTGGGGACTCAGCATGCCTGGTCATTAGAACTCAACATAGAGGAGGCAGCTATGTGGTGCAGTAAATAGATCACCGGCCCTGGAGTAAAGAGGACCTGAGTTCAAATCTGGCCTCAGACACTTAACACTTACTAGCCATGTGAACTTGGGCAAATCACTTAACCCCAATTGCCCTGCCCTCCTCCCCTCCAAAAAAAAGCAAAACAAAACAAAGCAAAACAAAACAAAACAAAAACAAACTCAATATAAAGCAGAACTCCATCTCTGTAAGATCTCAAATTTGAGATAATAATAGCTAACATTATTTAACTCTTACTATGTGCCAAGCACTTTACAATTATTAGCTCATTTGGTCTCCACAACTCTGGGAAGTAGATACTATAATTATACCCATTTAATAGATGAGGAAACTGAGGTAAAGGTTAAGTGACTTGCCCAGAATCACACAGTTGGTCAGTGTTTGAGGCTGGATTTGAACTCAGATCTTGATTCCAGATCTGGCACTTTATCTACTGTACCACATAGATGGAGTAGGCACAGTGGTGTGCTGATAAATGTTTTAACAATCAGCTCTCAAAACAAAATGTACAAACATACTTTTGAGTTTAATCTGCATTATTAACATTTTCCCTATCACTATATTCAATCTAGATGTTCAACCAAACACTAAACCATGTAGCCTGCCACGCCTTGAGAGTAAACCAGCTGAGTGGTAGGATGCATAAAGAGCTGGGCTTGCAGTAGGAATACCTGAATTCAAATTCTGCCTCAGATACTCACTCCCAGTAACATCCAGGCTAGGTTATTTAGCATGTTTCTGCCTCAGTCTCTTCATCTATAAAATGAGGAGGTTGGACTCAGTGGTGCCCATGGTCCCTTCCAACTTTAAATCCATGCTCCTTTGCCCCTGGGCCATGTCCCCCACCTGGCCTGCTCTTCCCTTCCCCTGTGTCTCCTGGTAGCCCCAACTCCAGAACCATCTTCTCTCTTTCTTCACCTTGAAATTTCTCAGTGTTTATTTTTTATTGACATCTCTGCACATGTTGCTTCCAGCCATCAGAACTAAAAGCAGGGATGTTTCTTTTTGTGTTTATATCTCTAACGCCCAGCTCAGAGCCAGGCCCTTAATAATTTAATCAAATGAGTTAATATGTAAAGTACTTTGCAAGCCCTAAAGTGCTTATTATCATTATTCATATTAATAATAATAAAAGTTCTTGCTGAATTAGGTTGAATTTGCTGCTAGGGCCCTCACCTTGCACAGGAAGAGTGGGGGTGGGGGTGAGCATGGGGAAGGCTGGGAGTTTCTTTCGTGGGTGGATTGTAAGGAATAAAACTAGGTACAGGGGCTTCAGGGAGACTGCCAAGCAGTCATTTTGTAACACTGGGGTAGGGGTGGGTAACCTGCCACCTTGAGGCTACATGTGGCCTTCTAGGTCCTCAGGTGCTGCCTTTAGACTGAATCCAAGTTTTACACAATAAATAATTTGTTCTGTGAAGCTTGAATTAAGTCAAAGGGCCATACTTGAGGACCTAAAGGGGCACATATGGCCTCAAGGCCACAGGTTCCCCACCCTTGCACTAGGGAAAAGCTGCCTTGGGCATCGCCAGGGGCTGCAGGACCTTCCTCAGATACCAAGAAAGAGGTAGCCCCCCAAGCACTGTAAGAGGTGGCTTTTCACAACTTAGAGGCCCTGAACCTTTGGCTGCCCCTGCTCTTTCTCTCTGCCTACCCTCCTTTCCCAAAGCCCTATGTCCTTCTGGCTGAACCTCTACATCTTCTTAAGGGTGAAATCAGTTTTAGGGGTAGTGCTGGTCCCATCCTCTGGCACCCTCAGGACCCAGAGGCTGCAAAGGGGCTCTGATGTAGCTAGTGGAGGTCAGAGATGGAGCAGGGTGGTAGGATGGGGAAGGAGGTAGGATTCCATTGCCCCTGACTCACTCCATGGTATGGAACTGTGGCCACTCTGCTGTTTCGTGAGTCAGTTTCCTCATTGATGGAGAGAATATCCCATCTGCAGGGCACTGACTAGCCCAGTAAGCCTCTGTCCCTTCTCTATAGCATGGAAACAGAAATAATACACTGAAATGGAAGAGACTGAGGTTAGACATCAGGACCAGATCCCAACTGTAGGAGTTGAGAGTAGCAAGAAACCTCAGAGAAGGAGTTCCTGAATTCCTTTCCCTGAGAGAACTCCATGTAACCATGGCAGGTTAGAGCTGAGAAGGCAGTTAGAGGTCATGGAGGCTAAATGTCTGAGTGTGCAGAGGAGACAACTGAGGCCAACAGAGACCTACGAACATTGCTCATGGCATGTCAGAGGGGGAAGAACCTTAGGCAGCATCCTGTCCAACCTCATTTTACAGAGGAGTACACTGAGACTCAGAGGGCAGGCAGGACTTACTCAAGGTCACCCAGATGGGTAACAGCTGAGCCAGAATTTAAGCCCAGCTCCTTTAACTTCAAATCCAGTGATGTTTTCAGTGCGCCATACTAACTAATGAATTCATCCATCAAACAAACGTATTCAGCACTAACTGTGCACCAGGAACTGTGCTAGGTGCTAGGGATACTAGGACAGCCCCTGCCCTCAAGAAGCTTACATTCTAACAGGGGAGACAGTACACTCACATATATAGATAGATACAAGAGAAGCTTGTAAGGATGACGACTGAAGCTTGGGGGACCAGGAGAGAACAATACGAGGCAGTATCACAGAATCTCAAAGGTCATCTAGGCTAACCTTGATTTGATTGGGAGCTGATTCTATAACATCCCCAAAGGTCTCTCTGCTTAGAGACCTCCAGTGACAGAGACTCCCCATCCTCAGATGTGGTGCGGCCCATTTTGGGACAGTTCTAATGGTCTCATATTCTAATGATCCATTCTCTACACTTGAATCACTGAGCTCCTTGTATTTCTAATGCTTACACCTTACTGATACCCAATTCTTGGTCATGCCCACCATCTACCTTCTCCAATTGTAGCTACTAGACTGTAGCAGCAAATGGCAAAACCCTCTAGGCTGTATCTCCTACAAGTTAATGTTCTCTCACTACATTTGGCATTTGAGTCACTTAACCCTGTTTGCCTCAGTTTCCTTATCTGTAAAATGAACTAGAGAAGGAAATGGCAAACTACTCCAGTCTCTCTGCCAAGAAAACCCCAAATGGGGGTCGTGGAGAGGACAACAACAACTCTTTTTATTCTTTCCTGATCAACTATTAAGTGGCTTTTCTAGACCTTCTCTTTCCTCCTTAAGTCCTCAAATCCAACCCAACCTTCCCTATGAAATGACATTTCCTCCTACTTTACTGAGAAGACTGAGATTATCTTCTTCAGCTCCCTCATCTCCCTCATCTTTACTTGCTACCATCTTCTCCCCAGCTAATGCAGCAGCCAGAAACCATGCCCTGGAGGACTTCATTTTTCCTGCTGAAGAATGCCTGCCCCTAATAGTGAGTGACTCACTTGGCTCACTCTTATCTAAGCAAGCTCCAGTTATGCTATATTTTATTCCCTACTAACCTTGCCTCAGTTTCCTCATCTGTAATATGAGCTGGAGAAGGAAATGGCAAACCATTCCTGTATCTTTGCCAAGAAAACCCCAAATGGGGCACAAAAATTCAGACATAACTGAAAAAATGACTGACCACCACCATCAAACCATCTTCTCTCTAGTTATCCTGCCACACTGTATACCCTTTCTCCTCCACCCCCTTCCCATTTCCACTTTTGGAACCATAATCAAATGAATACTGCCATTTTTACTAGAAAAGGGATGTCAGTTCATTTGCCTGTAACCTTCAGAATCAAACCTCCCAGGTCACTACTTCCCTATACATCTTATCTCCTCCATTAGACTGTAAGAGCCTTGAGGGCAGGAACTATCATATTTGTACCCACAGTTCTCAGCATATAGGAAACACTTCATAAATGCTTCTTGTCTCCTTCATGCAGACCTCTCCTCCACACCTAATAAAGTCAGTCTCAGCAGCCCTTTATTCCATCCTAAGGTGATGATGAGGTGTTTCTCCTAGTCTGGGATAAGCCTTCTAATAGTGCTCCTGATCCCCCTCGTCTTCCCTCTTTGTTAGGAACTTGTCCCACTGATCATTCCTTTGCTCTCATTTTTTTTTTCAGTCTCTTCTATTGACCTCTTCTCTGCTGTCTAAAAACTTGCCCGAGTGCCCCTTATCTTTTTGGAGGGGGGGAATGTAGGGCAATTGGGGTTAAGTGACTTGCCCAAGGTCACATGGCTAGTTTTTGTGTTAAGTGTCCTGACTCCAGGGCCGGTGCTTTATTCACTGTGCCACCTAGTCACCCCAAGTGCCCCTTATCTTTTTTTTTTTTTATTAAAGCAATTGGGGTTAAGTAACTTGCTCAAGGTTACACGGCTAGTCATTATTTATTCGTGGGTGCTCATTTTCTGAGGCCGGATCTGATCTCGGGTCATCCAAACTCCGAGCCGCCCCTTTTAGGGCAATTGGGGTTAAGTAACTTGCCCAAGGTTACACGGCTAAGTTTTCGTTTGTGCGGATTAAGTGTCGGAGGCCGGCTCCGAACTCAGGTCCTTCTGATTCCAGGGCCGGCGCTCTATTCACTGCGCCACCTAGCCGCCCCGCCCCTTATCTTTAAAAACCTTCCCTTTACCCTCATGCTTTCAACCCACTATACAGACTGTAGAATATAAATTCCTTGAAAGCAGTGACTATTTTGGTTTTGGCTATGTACCTGTAGTTCCTAGCACAGATCTTGGCACACAGTCAATGTTTAATTAATGCTCATTGATTGATTGAAAGCCACTGATGGCAAGTCACTTCAGTTGAGCTCTTAGCTCTCCTGACTCCTAACTGAAGGATCTTTTCACTCCCCACAGTCTATGAGAGGAAGTTAAGCCTGGATCTGGAGAAATGAAGCAATCAGCCTTCTGCCTCAGATCCCCACAGTCTGAGGACCCAAGGGGCTATCTCTAGCCTTCTTTGGGGAAAGAAACTCTCCAGTTGCACAGAACAAGCATGCCAGTAATTCTAAGACCCAATTGATAAACTTTTATCTTGGAAATGATTTTGTGCCTGCTCTAAGTTACATAATTCCTTACTCATTTCCCTTTACACACACCCCAAAAATTGGTGAAATTGGAACTATTATCCCCAGGACCATGTCTCTCCACCCACCCAGGACACAATGACTGTCTTATAGAATGTCAGAGCTGAGCTGAAAGGAACCCTAGAACACTGAACACAATACCAGGGCGGAAAGGAACCTTAGAAGAAAGAACATCGAATGTCACAGCTGGGAGGAAACTTAGAGGATCATCTAGTATGTTTCCTCATTTTACAAAAGAAGAAACTGAGGCCCTTAGATGGGATGTGACTTGTCCATTGTTACACCAGTAAATGAGAGGAATCTCAGGATAGATGGAGAGAATTGTATCTGAAGTCAGAAGCTTCTGACACCTATGAACTCTGTGACCTTGAACTAGTACTTTACTTTTCTGTACCTCCGTTTTCCTGTCAGTAAAATGGGGACATTCATGATTGTGTTACCTTGTTCTTCTGACTCGAAGCTTGGGGGTCTTTCCTCAGCTCCTCTGGGCTGGGCAGCACACTTTCTTTCTCTCCTGTCCCATTTTGCCACCCCACCACTTCTACAGCATGAGTGAGTCACAGCCTAGGATGAGACCAGAAGGGAGACAAAGCCACTAACCTTTCATCGTATTCTGCCCTCCGGGAGCTGGACTCCGCCTTCCCACGCTCTCTCTTCTGTTCCAGATGTTGCTTGGGCAGAAGGATTTTTTTTACTGGGGGTGGGCAGGTGCAAGTGAGTTTCCTTGCAATGATTCTCCTACTCTTCGAGGCGAGGAGGGGACAAGGAGTGCCTCTCCCCAGAGCCCTCACTGATATTCAGGACGGAGAAAGGCAATCTTTCGCTGCCCTCTTTGCTGCCTCTCTAATTGGGTTATGGGTAGAATTCCATCTGTACGCAAGCCCAAGTTTGGACCAGGTCGGGAGACCCCCGTTCAGCTTCTTCGGCAGCAAGTGTGCAGCACCCTCGGAGCTCTTTGTAGGTTCTTGCGTCTGGAGGCACCTAGAGAGGAGAGAAAGTCCCCCCTATCCCCGACTGCAAGGAACGCGTTGGGTTGTTGGGCAGCGGGTAGTTGCCGGGCATCTAGACTTTCGCCCCTCGTCCTCATCCATCCATTTCCCTGACGCCTTATCTACCCTGAACTGTCTAAGCTCTTGCTCCGTGGTGGTTGTGGTGATGGGACTGTCCAGACTCTTCTCTGCGCTCTGACAGCGCTCACAGCCAGGGCGGACCCTCCTGGGTCTGCTGCGTTCTGGCGCTTGCCCAGGGGTCTCGTGCGTGCGTTGGGTCATACTCCGCCGCTCCTTAGGGCAGAGCGGGCTGTACGCAGCAACTCGTCTTTTGCCTGGGTAGAAACGGGGAGTCGCGGTGCCCCGTCGTCATGGTTACCTGCCCACCTGTCCGCAGATAGACAGGCCAACAGCGGGAGGGGAGCTGGTGGTACTTGTAGGATGGACCAAACGCCCAGTGCCTCCAACAAGGCTGGAGGCTTCCTTCCCACTGCCTCCCCACGTCCAATCCAGCAGAGTCCTGAAGATAAAGCAAAAATGCTAGCCCACTTCCTTCCCAATCCCTACTAGCCTTCCCTTCTCCATCGGCTGCTGCTAGCATCTCACTCTCTCAAAGGGGCTTTTGAGTGACAGCAGTTAGAACTGCTGGGGAGATCAAAGACCATCTAGTCCAACCCCCTCATTTCCCCTCGTGGGGAAACTGAGGCCCAGGCAGGGGGGCAGCACAGGCTAGGTCTTCTCTCTCCATATCTAGGTCTCTTTGCATTAGAACATATTGCCTCACTTAAAACCACACAAATACTTGTACAAATGGAAAGTTTTGGAGTCAGCCTTCCTTCCAGTTCATATCCTGGTTCTGCCACTCATTACCTGTGTGACTTTAGAGGACAGATTTAAGCTCTTCGGGACTCAGTTTCCTCATTTGTATCACAATAGCACTTCGATATCTGACTTCTAAAGCTGCTTCCAACTCTAACTTTATGATCCTTCCCCCCCTTTTTTCTTTTTTTGCATGGCAAAAGAAACCAAAATAGTTTTCAGATCTAAGGGAGGTGAATTTCTGCTTGATAAAAAGGAAAACCTTTGTAATTATGAGAAGCCAAGTTAAGAATAGAAAGGGCTGACCAGCCAGACTGTGATACCTTTGACCTAACAATACCACTACCAGGTCTGTATCCCAAAGAGATAACATAGAAAAGGGGGAAAAAACCCACATGTACAAAAATATTTATAGCAATTCTTTTTGTGGTGGCAAAACATTGGAAATTGAGGGGATGCCCATCAATTGGGGAATGGCTGAACAAGATATGGTATATGAATGTAATGGAATACTACTGTACAATAAGAAATGAGGAGCTGGCATATTTCAGAAACACCCAGAAAGACTTGTACAAACTGATACAAAATGAAATGAGCAGAACCAGGAAAACATTGTATACAGCTCAGCTCTTCTCAGCAACCCAATGATCCAAGACAAGTACAAAGGACTCACGAAGGAAAAAGCTATCCCTGAAAGAAAAAGATAAAGAACTGATGGACTCTGAATGCAGATTGAAGCACTTTTTCCACTTATTCTTTTACACATTTTTTCTGTTTCTTTTTTGATCTGTTTCTTTTTTCACAACTGTGACTAATAGGGAAATGTGTTTTACATCATAGCATATGCATAACCTACATCAAATTGCCTGCCATTTTAAGAAGAGGGGAGGGAAGGGAGGTAGGGATAAAAATTTGGAACTTGAAATCTTATGAAAATGAACACTAAAAATTATCTTGATGTGTAATTGAGAAAAATACTATTAAAAAAAAGTGGAAAGGGCTGCCTTGAGAGGTGGAAGGTATCTCCTCCCTTGAGGTCTCCAAACGGATACTGGAGACCACATAGTTGGCCAGGTATAAAAGGGATTCTTGCTGCAGATGGGAAGTAGACTATGATGAGAAACAGTGTGGTTGAGTGAAAAGTATGCTGGCTTTAAGGCCAGAGAGTCTAGATTCAAACCCCAGTCTTCCTGGAATTTTCAAATCTCACTTTACTTTTGTGAGTTGGTACAAATTAAGTTATCTGGACCTCTTTTTTTCTCATCTGCAAAAGGAAGGGATTGGACTAGATGAATCCTAAGGGACCATCCTTGCTTCTAATCCCATGATTTTCTGAGGTCCCTTCACCTCTATGTGAGGAGAGGATTATTGAGGAAAACACTTCATAGATCTGAAAGGGCTGTAAAAACATGAGTTATGAGAGTCCTACTTCATGCAGGAATTCCCTCTCATTTATGAGAGGTATTCATTCAGCCTCTGACTGAATCCTCTGCTGATTAGGGACTCACCTTCTTTTGATTGTTTGCTCTTCTGCTGGACAGCTCCAGTTATAAAGTTCTTTCTTATGTTAATCTGAAAAAATAAAACCAAATCAGCACCTCCAGGTAACTCCCTATGTAGGCAGGCCTCAAGAACAATATGGAGCAAGCCCAGACTCTTTCTCATGACAGTGCTTTCAGGGTTTGAAGACAGAGCTCATGGATCTCCCCTCCCCCTTCCTACACCAAGTTAGTGCCTTTCGTCTGAAGCAGTCTTGGTACCTTTAATTGAACCCCATCTAAAATTATTCCCAGACCCTTCTCCCAGGCACTTTCCTCCAGACTCTCTCTAGTATTAACATTCCTCTTAAAATGTAATGCTCTAAATTCATAACACAGTGTGGACTGTCCAGGGCTGAGGGCATCATGAGGCCAATGCCTCCTTTATTCTGGGGCTCTCCAGATTCTTCTGTTGGTGGATTGCTTTTCTAGCAGCCACAACACACATTGCTGGCTCAGATTTACATGTAGATATAGAGGTAGATAAAACCCCGGATCCCTCGTGCACAAATTGCTACTTTACATCCTTCTCTACTCTCCTCCTTCTCCGGCTTCCTCCTTCATCTCTCCTGCCTCTTTCTAGTCCTTTTCATCCATCTTCTCTCCCTCATTTGCCTCTATTTTCTCTTCCCTCATTTTTTCCCTTCATCTTTTCCTCTTCTTCTTCTTCCTCATCTCCCTTATCTTCCATTTCCATTCCTCCTCCTCTTCTTTCCCTCCTCCTCCTGATCTACCCTTTTCTTCCATTCCCTCCTCCATCTATTTCTCTTCTCTTCCCCTTCCTCCTTTTCTCCTCCATTTCCTATTTTTTCCTTTCTCCATTTCCTTCCCCCTTTCTTTTCTTCTCTTCCTCTTCCATCTTCTGCTGCTAGCCTTCCTCCTTCCTATATCTCTTCCATTTACATCTCTGAGCCTCAGTTCCCTCCTCTGTGAAATAAGGAGGTTGGACAAGATGATGGACCAAGGTCCCCTCCAGCTCTAAATCCTATGGTCATCTAGAATTTACGGGTTCAGTTACTGGGGCCTTAAAAGCCAAGAAGAATTTGGCCTTGATACATACACCAGGGGAAACGAAAAAAGGTTGACACTTGAGGTTTTTTAGAATGTTAATCATACCTTCAGTGGAGAGAGCATCCTTCCTTCATTAATGCCTCAAAGCATTTTGACCAATATGATTTCATTCATCTTCATAGCAGCTCTGCTGCATTAGGCTATGACTGGGTCTCTTTATTGTTGGGAGAGGGCACAGAAATATTAAATGACCCACAACAAGCAGCAAAAAGCCCCAGGCTGGGGCCCAACCTCTCTTCCCTACCAATGCACACATGCATGTGTATATATGTGTGTCTCTGTGTATGTATGTATATATGTATATGTATGTGTGTGTGTGTGTGTGTGTGTGTGTGTGTGTGTGTGTGTTTCTGTGCTTAGACAATCATGGAATCAGTGAGGCCAGAAATGGAAATAGCTATCACTGTGCTGGCATCAGTTCAGTATTCTGGATGGATATCTGGAAGTCCTGGGCCCAGACAGTTCAGAGCACACACACTGGCTGCTTATAAACATGGGAGTCGGAGCCACATTCTGCTGGCCTTCTTGTTTCCCCGGATTCCATAATTGGCTGATGTTTGTTTTCTGGGTGCTCATTGTTTTTCCCTGAGGGGGCTGGCCCCCTGCCCTAGAGAGGTGCTGCATTCACTCCCACCCCTGATCTTTCCCTTCAGAAAAGCAACAATAATGAACAGCAGGGGCAGTTTTCAGCCGTGGACAGAATTGCAAAAGGCCAGAGTGGGATATCTGAGCTGTAAGGAGCAGAAGAGCTACCAGGAGAGAGAGAGAGAGAAAGTGAGAGAGAGAGAGAGAGAGAGAGAGAGAGAGAGAGAGTGTGTGTGTGTGTGTGTGTGTGTGTGTGTGTGTGTGGTGTGGGGGGCACAGAGGATGACAGTAACAATAAAGCTCATGTGTCTAGACTTTTCCAAGTATTGGTAGCAGAGGAAGGAAAGAAGGAAGGAGAGAGGGAGGAAGGGAGGGAAGAAAGGAAGGGAGAGAGAGGAAATAAAAAAGGAAGGAAAGGAGAGAGGAAAGGAAGGAAGGAATGAAGGAGAGAGGGAGGGAGATGGAGGAATAAGCATTTATATAGCACCTACTATGTGCTAGGTATTGTGCTAAGTGCTTTGTAAATTTTATCTCATTTGATCCTTACAACAGCCCCAGAAGGCAGATACTACTATTATCCTCATTTTGTACAGATGAAGAAACTGAAGCAGATAGCAGCTAAGTGACTTGCACAGGGTCATACATCAAGTAAGTGTCTGAGGCTAAATTTGAACTCAGGTCTTCCTGGCTCCAGCTCCACGAAGATTTACATGATTAGTTTCAGGGTGTAGGAGACAGAAATAACAAAGTTGAAGGGTGGAGAGAATTCTAAGGAGATGATAAGCTGGCTTAGTACATAGTAGGTATTTAATAAATATTTGTCGAGTTGAATAAGTAAAACAACTATCCCCTCTGATGACTAGCAGCCCACATTGCTATGGCTCTTTCCAGAGTGACTGCCCTACAATGCGGCTGTGAGAGAGAATCCCAGTGTCACTCTGTAGAGGAGGAAACCCAGGTTCTGGATTCGAAGCCAGCTCTCCTGATTCTAGGCCTTGAAAGTGGCTATGTGCTGGCAGTCCCCCTTCCTGAACCATGGGCAGAACACTTGCCCCAGCCAAGTGGGACAACGCACTTGGTTCTTCCATTTGGGACATCTGGATCACTTGAGGAGTGTGGGCTGGATGTTCTCTCCCTACTGAGGCCAGGCTGAACACACAAAACCTGCCCCAAAGAGAGATAAGCATCCTCGATGAAATGCAGCCTCCTGGAGAAGGAGGCTGGAGGGGAGCTGCTAGAAGGATGAATGAAGTCACTGTGTGGTGAGGTGGGGCTGTGTAGGCCCAGGGCTCTTGGCTAAACACCTGCAATCCACCACTATAGACAGGCTTCGGGGGACAGAGTATCAGGCCCATTATCCTGGTCATTGGCATGGTACAGAGGGCTGTGTCTACACAATAAGGCAAAAGTCGAGACTCTGCTCTTAAGGAACTTGTTGTCTAATGGCCCCTAGGTATGAGAGCTAGTGTTAATTTGGAAGTACTAATAGCTTCCCTTATTGAGCTGAACTGACTAGGGAAAGGGGGGGGTGGTCTTTGAGGAAATAGAAAGGTCAGCACGGGGGAGGTTGTGCTCTCTCCAGGAGCAAGCTGGAAATATCCCCAAGTCAAGATTGAAGCTAATAATGACAGCTTGGAATTCTAGAATGCTTTATTATAGTTTACAGAGTGCTTTTCTCATAGCAACTCTGAGAGACAGACAGTGCCAGGATTATTCTCCCCAAGGCTCAGAGAGCTGAGGTGACTTCTCCTAGGTCACAAAGTCTGTAAGTCTGGTCAAGCACCACCAAAGGCATCAGGAAGGCCAAGGTGGGGCTCCCCAGGGGTTTCCTGCACCAATGGACCTTCATTCCTCCTAAATGCCAGGGTCTTCCCTCTAGGGGGTTAGCTCCAACTTATGCTATATACTCTTCATTTTTACCTGCGGGTGCATGTTGTTTCTTCCATTAGACTGGATACTCCTTGAGAGCAGGGACTGTTTTTACCTGTTTTTGTCTACCTGGCACTTAGCACAGTTTTTGTCTACCTGGCACTTAGCACAGTACCTGGCACATAGTAGGTCTTAATAAATGCTAATTGACTTGACTTTTGGGTAGTCCCTTGACTTCAGGGAGTCCCTTGGATTCAGTGAAGTGGCAGAGTTACTGTCCATACAAGGCTCTGGCTCTGACACTGACATTCACTCCAGGCTCTGCAGGGGAAAGAACACCAAGTCTGGAATCAGGAGAGTTGCGTTCAAATTCTGGTAGTGACATTTATTTGCTGGATGACCCTGGGCGAATCTCAGTTTGGTAAAGTGAAAATCATTCTGGATCCAATCCTAGCCTCCGTTACTTTGGGCAAGCCTTCAGCCTCTCTGGGCCTCAGTTTCCACCTCTTTAAAAAGGAAGGGGCTACCCTTTGTGCAAGTCTATCCATGCTTTCTAAGATCTTTGAGCTCCTCATTTCTTATAGCACAGTAGTATTCTATCACAATCATATACCAAAACCTGTTTAGCCATTCTCCAATTGACAGGTATTCCCACAATTTCCAGTTCTTTGCCACCACAAAGAGAACTGCTATAAATAATTTTATAACAAATATATTCCTTTTCCCCTAAATATCTTTGATCCCTCCCAGCTCTAAATCCAGTGTTGTCCTTGCAGACTTCACAATTCCTTCAAGGGCTGACCCCAGGGCCCCAACCAACAAATGACCTGCTCAGTCTCAAGAAACTCCCATATGCCCATTTCTACAGCAAGCTTTTTCCTAGACTTTGCTGATATAATTGCTCTGTCTCAGAGCTCATCACGATTACTAGACATTAGTGTAATTTTCTGAACTTTCAAAGCAGCACATCTTCATTGGAAGCGCCCCTTGTCAGAATTTCAATTTCTTATTTTCATCAAATGTTGGCATTGTTCATAATGAGCCAGAAGGGCCATTAGAAGTTATTTAGACCCAGAGGAGGAAGCCCTAGAGAGGACATGATTTTATACGATCAGGAATGGCAGGGCTAGGGTTTGAATTCACACCCTTGGAGTTCAAATCAAGAGTCCCTTGCTTTATACACAGACTCTTATACCCTGAATCATTTCTGTTTTCTCCTGGGCAACATGGACTTTCCCCCTTTTAACCTGCTTAATTGTAAATATGTCCCCTTTCTAAATTTACCCCACAATGCCCCTAAGCTCACTTTCTCATAGATATTTAACCCCACCAATTAGGAGTGTGTTGGTAAATGTTTAACTACGAGATCTCCACAGTATTCTATCACAATCACAGTTCTTTGCCACCACAAAGAGAACTGCTATAAATAATTTTATAACAAATATTTTTCTTTTCCCCTAGACATCTTTGGAAATAGACCTAGTAATGGTATTGTTGGGTCAAAGGGGATAGGCAGTATGATAACTCTTTGGGTATAATTCCAGGTTGCTTTCCAAATTGACTCGATCAATTCACAGATCTAACAACAATGAATTAATGTCACAATTTTTCCTCATCCCCTCCAACATCTGTTGCTTTCCCCTTTAATAATTTTAGCCAATTTGATATGTGTAAAACGATGTCTCAAGGTCGTTTTAAATTTGCATTTCTCTAATCAGTAATGATTTAAAGTATTTTTATATGACTATTGTTTTGATTTCTTTATCTAAAAACCCCTGTTACATCCTAGGAGTACTTATCACTTGGGGGATGACTCTGTCTTATGGATTTTCACACCATCGGCTCTCATGAGTGTTCCTGCGGCCATCCCTCCTTACAAAACACTTTTTAGAGGGAGCTCAATTTCTGTTGTAGCCTTGCCTCCACGCTGGTGTTTCTTGACTTTAGGTTGGGAGCTCCCTCAGACTTCCTTAGAATCATAGATTGGAAGGACCTGCAGTGGTCATCTGGTCCAACTTGTCCTTGGGACATCGACACCAGCTGTCTGGCCCTCCCAAGTGGACATCTAGCTCCCGCTTTGGAGACTGCTGGTGAGGGGAGCCTTGTTACCTCCTGCTGCAGCCCAGCCGGTTCTGATTGTTCGTGCTGGGCTGAAATCTGCCTGTGTGCAGCTTTCGCACTGCAGATTGCTCTGCCCCATGGGGCCAAGAGGAGCAAGATTTTCATGTGATCGCTCATCTAGTGCTCGGAGACCGTTCCCACCTCCGGCCCCAGTCCTCAGGCTTCTCTTTTCTGAGCTAAACACCCGCCTCCCCAGTTCCTTTGCCTCCTCACATACAATGACCACCAATCACTTCCCCATCCTGGTCATCTTCTGGACACTCTCCAGTTTGTCCATTGCTTTTCTAAAAGATGGTACTCATCCGGTGGGACTGTGGGATTGCACTTCTCCCCCTTACACCATCACAGCCTTCTCAAAGCAGCCTGGGTGGCACCAGCACTGCGGCAGCCATGCCACACTGTTGGCAGAAAGAACCTGAAGATGTCACCTTGTCACATTCCCTATGGTCTAGCCACACCTCCCCATTCTGTACTTGTGACGCTGACACTGTGAACCTGAGTGGACTTTGGGTTACATTTGGTACACAGTACAGAGACCTTGGTGTGATTATTCTGTAACTATTCTCAATCAAGGCATAAAAGAGGGAAATCTATGCTTGCCAAAGCTGTTTGCCACTGTCATGGGGGAGTGCATTCAGTAGAGGGAATTTCCACACTGAGAGTTCCCCTCCCAAAAAAGCACAGGGCACCTGCTTCCCTGAGCATACAAAGATGAAAAACTCCTAAGTCTGCTTTCAAGGGGCACAACATGAGCTGCAGAAAGAAGCATGATTTGGTAAAAGGGGAACAGAACTTGGAAACACAGAGACTGAGTTCAAATCCTGACTGCGGCTTCCTCCTTTGGTGACTTTGGCAAGTAAGTCATTTCACTCTGGGCTTTTTTTTCTCATCTGTAAATGAGGGGGTTGGAGGTGATGGCCTCTGAGGTCCTTCCCAGCCCTAAAGCTATGAAAGGATTACACACACACACACACACACACACACACACACACACACACACACACACACACACACACCCCCAGAATGAGATAAGGGCAGGGGAGAGACAAAGTGTAGGCCCTGCACTTCTTTCTTATCCACTGTCTGTGGAGCATTGCAATTGCAGGTGGCCATGGGGAGGGGGAGCCTCCTCTACCCCTCCCTGGCCTGCCAAGGCCACTTGATTTGCAGGCAGATTTTTCAGGGTCTATTAGTGAGTCCTCCATCAAAGAGAAGGGACAGGGCTGCTCTCCCCACTTTTCAACTGAAGAGTGTGGTAATAGGTTGACTCACTTCTGGGAACAGCTCTCTCCACATCCCATGGAGGGAGGCCAAACCTATTTATTGACTGACAAAGGGTCTGAAGGCTTTGCTGACAAGCTTAGCCAAATTAACCCAAGGTTATCATTTATGGAGCTTCCCCATTGTGCAGGAAAGGCATTGTATTAAGCACCAAGGGGCACAAGGATGTAACAGGAAATAGTCTGGTCTCAGGGAGCTGAGAATCTAACAAGGGGCAGGCATATGGCTAGACTCCTAGATTTGAAATGGGAGCACCAAACCTTGGTTCCTGGCTGTTACTTGACTGCTATGGCCTTGGCATGAGTTTCTTTGGGTCCGAGTTTCCTCAGTCAGTCAGCAAAAAAGCATTTAAGTGCTTACTATGTGCTAACCCTTGGACATAGAAAAATCCCCTCATTCTAAAACTATCAGGGCATGCAGTGAGTGATCTGTAGGGAGAGGATAGAAGCAGAATGGAGAAGGTCTAGACATCTGTGAATGTGCTAAGGGTCCTTTGAGAATGGCTGCAAAATCAAGAGGTTCAAAAGGGGGTATTAGTGGAAAAAGCCCAAGCTAGAGTGTCAGAGGTCTTGGGTTCAGATTCTACCTCTAATGATTACTGCCTGTGTGACTTAGAACAAGTCTCTTTCCTCTCTGGACCTTAGTTCTCTTGAAATGAAGAGGGGTTTGGACCAAATGACCTCCAAATTCCTTTCTAATTCCAAAACTGTGATCCTCTGACTAGACAATCTCTAAGACCCTTCCCAGGGGTCTTAGTCCTAGATCTGAGGATCAGAGAGGAGGTCACACAGGTAGTTAAGAAGAGAATCAAGTTTCTAATTCAGACCTGTTGCTTTCAAATCCATCCCCCCTCCCCCGCAGTAGGCTAAGTTATGTGAGAAGAGGAAGAACTCACAAGTAGGACATGTTTGGACAGGGAGGGAGGGGGGAAGGGAATAAGCATTTATTTTATAGAGCACCTACTATGTGCCAGCCACTGTGGTAAGTGCTTTTACAAATATCTCATTTGGGACAGTTTCAAATTAATATCCACATCAGCAGGGGAAGTACTTTAAACTTTGAATGAGAACTGTGGGGTTGATAGTCCCCTTTCTCTCTTTTTGGCCCAGGGATGATCGTTTGAACTGGACTTGGTGGGAATCTCAGACTGGTCTGGAGGAAGAGGAATTGATTGTGTGCTAAGCAGTGATGGTGGTTGTGGGAGTGGCCCTTTCCTTCCCTCCCCAGCACCGAGACTAACCTGACTGTAGAAGCCCACCCTTCATGGCTTCACGAGGAAATGCCTCTGCAGGAAAGGTGGAGGAACTGAAATGTCTGCTTTGGAGGGTCTGAGTAAGATCCCCACAACTGTCCTCTTTAAACCCCTGCCTCCTCTTGCCTATTCCTTATCACGAATCCCTTACAGCTCATTTTCCTCATTATGTTCTAAGCTGTTCCTTTACATTGATTTTGTTCTTTCTCCACATAAATTTATGGTCAGCTGGGAAATGCGCATTTCTTGTGCGTACCTTGCAATAGCAGAAGTCATTGGTCATTTGGCCAGGGGGAAGCTTCCTTTCCAGCTTGGCTAAGTGCTGCCATTATTGCATTGCTTAGTCTCTAACTTTCCCAAAGACAGAATTCTTTTCTTTTTTCTTTTTCTTTTTGGAGAGGGAAGGCAGGGCAGTTGGGGTTAAGTGACTTGCCCAAGGTCACATGGCTAGTGTTAAGTGTCTGAGGCTGGATTTGAACTCAGGTCCTCCTGACTCCAGGGCTGGTGCTCAATTCACAACACCACCTAGACGCCCCTCAAAGGTAGAATTTCTAAAGGAATGTGGGGTGCCTCTTATACCTTCAGAGTCATCAGCCTATGGTAACTGCAAAGCTAAGAAATTCAGCCCTAATTAGAAAGAAAGGAAGAGTGGAAAAAAGCATGGCATGAGTCCTTGAGCAAAGGCTCTATCCTTTGCCCAAAGGGAAGTGGGGTAGCCAAAAAGAAAGTCCTGCCTCTTAGCCAGGCCCCATGGGAATAGGTAGGGATGGTGGACAGCTCCTTAGGTTCTTTCCTGCAGGTGGCAGTGACTCTGTCCAGTGTGGTCTGTAGATACTAGTCTTGGCTCTATGGGTGTGCTAACTGTGTGACCTTGGGCAAGTCATGCCAACTCTCTGAGCCCTCCTCAGTTTCCTCTGTAAAATGCAGATGGTAAGCCTAGTACTACTTACATTATAGACTTGTTGGGAGGGAAGTATTTTGGAAAACATATATCACTAAAAGAAAAGGGAGCTGCCATCAGATCGAGTAAGGTGCATGGGGGTAGTTTTCACCTTTGTGGAGGGTATAGGGCTCCAGGATCTGAGTTTCCATAAAGAGAGACAATCCTAACTCAGGCAATTCTCCTTGAATTTTCATAAACCAAAGGAATCTGTTGCATAACAAACGGAAACAAATGAAATCCACATTCACTACTAGGTGCTTCATTTTTATTTTTCTTTAGAAAAGAATCAGAGATTGATTGGGAAGTGACTAAAGTAGCTGTGGTACATGAATGCAATGGAAATGTTATGGTGTAAGAAACAATACAATGAATACAGAAATTTTTTTAAAAGGAAGAAAAAAAGATAAACAAAATTAGTAACACATCAAAAAAGTCTGATGTTATATAGAATGTGCATTCACATGGTCCTCTGCTTCTGCAAAGGAGCAGGGGTGGGGGGAGGCGTCTTCTCTCTCTCTTTAGAACCAAGTTTGGTCACTAGAAGTTTACAGGATTCACTTCAATTTTGCTGTTGTCATCATTTTATCTGTTTACTTGGTTCTACTTACTTCACTTGGCATCAGTTCAAAAATGCTTTTTCTGAATTCTCTATATCCATCATTTCTTATGGAGATACACCACTTGCTATGGGGGTCTGGAGATGATTTCACATGCGGGGAATCTCTCAGTTTAGATACAAAGTATGCTAGTGGATAGAGTGCTGGGCCCAGAGAGAGAGAACCTGGCTTTGCCACATTTATTTCCTGGGGGGCACTAGGACAGTCATTTACCCCTCGGGAGTTTTTTTCCTCGATTGTAAAGTGAGGGGTTGGCCTTGATGGCTTCTATGGCTCCTCCCTGCTCTAGAGCTATGGCAGATATCTGTATGGCAGATCAGGACTTGCTCTGACAGTTGTAACCTTACAATGGGGGCCTGGGCCATGGGATAGCTAAACCGTTTACGTCAGTCACACTACCAGTAGGTCTTCAATCCAGCTGAGAAGCACAGTGTCCCAGGAGAGATTCCCTGCCCTTCTCCCAGGAGCAGAGTAGATCTCCAAAGGCTGTCTGAGCAATGGGGGAACACTTTCACAGGGGCCTTCTGCCTTGTTCCCTTCCTGGAAACTCTGACTGCCCCATGAGGTGGTCAGGAAGGAGGGGGTAGCTGCAGCTAACTGGGAGGAACCAGTTCTAGGATTTGGGGTGCAGGCCCTGCTTTCATCCCAGCCTCTGAAGACATCATCCTGGGAGCAGCCCTAGTGGAAACATCAGCTGGTCACTGCCTGTGTGAGTGCTGCAACCACTACCTCCTCCTCTTCTTCAGCAGCCACAGCTACTGACGACCCAAAGAGCTCTTGCCATCCAAGTCATTGGCACCATCAAAAGGCCCAGCATCAGAATGGTTACAGTTTTGCCCAATGGAAGCAACACAAAGGATCCCTTACTGCTGCCTCACTCCAGCCTGCTAAGGACCCTGGGGCCTTTCCATCAGCCCTGCTGCCTCACTCTCCCCTGTGTCATTTTCCCCATGAGAGCAGGAACGGCCTGCTTTTTTTTTTCCCACATAATAAGTGCTTAATAAATTCTTACTTCTTCCTCCTTTTGGTCTTTCCTTCCTTCCTTCCTTCCTTCCTCTGTTCCTTCACCCCCTTCTTTCCTTTTTTTCTTCCCTGCCCTCCCTTCTCTCTCTCCCCTCTTCCCCTATCAGGTCTGTACTCCCAGCCATGGCAGCTTGGTTGGACTAGCTGTCGCTTGATGCCCCCCTGGCATGGAGGCCTGGAGGCCTGTAAGGCCTGTAAGAACCCAAGGTCTCTTCCATGCTACAAGGAAGCACCTAAGGACTATGGTGAAGGCATGAAAGTCAAGTCATTGAAAATATGAAAAAAGGTACAGCTAGTTTAATCAGAGATCACTGGCAATAAGGAAAGGCAGCACCACAGAGTGAGAAGGTCACTGGTTTGTCATCGGACCTAACTGCTTCTCACTGCTCTGTGACCTGGGCCTGAGTCTCATCAGTAAAATGAGGGCTTTAGGCCCCAGCATCTCTGTGATCCCAGGGCCCACAAACAGGGTTTCAGCATATAAAGTGCTCATGAAAAATTTTCTAGAAGTGCCCAGGGTAAGAAAAATTTGAAGAGGCTGAGCCAGAAACACTTGGTCACACAGGATGTGTGTGTGGGGGGGTGCCTGCCCCATAAATTAGCCCAGAAAGTCATAGAGAGAAATTGGAGACCTGAAGCCAGCATGGCCTTGTAACAGCTCTGGGACCCAGAGGGGCTGCTAGCCATGTGTGACAGAGAATGGGGAGAGGGGTGGCAGAGATGGTCTGCTCTGGAGTGAGGCCAACCCCTCCTCTATCAGGACCCAGTGCTGTCAAGATGCCTTATCTGTCCTGGCATGGAACAAGACTAAGCTGCAGAATTTCAATAGCTATAAGTGGCCACAGAGATCATTTAATCGGGCTTGCTCATGGACCAATACCCAGAGAGAAATTATTTAGCCCATTCCCCTCATTTATTGATGAGGAAACAAGGCAAAGGGAGGGGAAAGTACTTGACCAAACTCACAGAGCTAATTAAAGGTAAGAGCATTGGGATCAAGGCTTCTGGAACCCTAGGTCATGACTCCTTCCCCAGAGCACACACTGCCTTCCTGATTTAAAACTAATCCAAACTATGATTTAGGGCCTTAATGTTTTATCCCTTCTAAGAGTGAGTTATCTGCATTTTAAGAGCTGCAGGGGGGCGGCTAGGTGGAGCAGTGAGTAAGAGCACTGGCCTCGGAGTCGGGATGACCCAAGATCAGATCCGGCCTCAGAAAATGAGCACCCACACATAAATAATGACTAGCCGTGTAACCTTGAGCAAGTTACTTAACCCCAATTGCTTTAAAAAAAAAAAAAAGAACTGCAGAGAGAGGACAGTACTTCACCCAAAGGGATGAATCTTCAAATGGTGGCATTTCAGGCATGGGTAAGCGTGAGACCTTGTGGAGAGGAGGGCCATGTCTTCTGAACACTTCAAATCATTTCCAAGACCCTGGGGCCAATCTCTCCCCCTTGAACAACAGCAGTGTGTGCATTCTTCTTCAGGTGAGATTCCAGTGTACTGGGTTTACAGGTAGTCTGTGCCAGGTGGGCAGTCAGCCAGCCAATGAACATTTATTAAATGCCTACTATATTCTGACACTGTATTAAGTGCTAGGGATACAAAATGGTAAGACAATCTCTGCTCTTGAGGAGCTCACAGTCTAATGGCACAGACTTACTTAGACTTCAGATTGGCCAAAACAGTACCCCCAAACCAGTCACAAGACAGAAGGTGAAAGCAACACGCCCTTTATTAACAGCAAACTGAAAACTAAGCAAATACATTTCACATCACAAGTTTGTTGGTTTGTTTTTTAAATCAAAGGCTTCTCTGGCCAAGTTTTAGAAGTGAGCTAAGAAGGAATTTCTTTTTCAACAGGGAAAACTTCCCAAGTAGAGTGTGGACACCTAAGTTCGAATCCTTGTGCCTAGACAGGGGTACAATGCAGAGAGCCTGTGCACATGACTGGGCATGCCACCTTTAACCTGGGAGCCAGGGTTGGATGGCGCAGTGTAAAAAGGTGCAGATATGATGACTTCAGTTCAAACCCTGCCCTGTAGTCTGGGATAAGTCATTCCCCCTCAGTTCCTCCATTTCTATGCTCTAAGCCATCTGGCCTTGGCCTGGCCTGACTGACCGAGCACCGGAAGCCCCACCTCTGCCCCCTCGCCCTGCTGCCCCTCCTGTTGCACTCCTATCTTATGATCCTTTTGGCTGCACCTGCCTCCCCTCACTTATGGACCCCACCTAGGAACCAGACCTTTCTTCCTGGCTTTTTCCCTTGGCTTATTACTCTAGAAACAAGTGTTCTTGGTTCTAGTTAGCCTGGTTAGTTAGGAAGACAGAATTTTAGAGACTGGAGGTCATCAAATTCAATATCCTCAGGTATTACAGTGAGTAGACTGAGGCCCAAGGTATGCCCTCGTGGTCACAGAAATGGGATGCTGACTCCAAATCTGAAGCCTTTTCTGCCTCACCTGTGAGACCTTGGTGATGGAGGGAGGAGGAAGGTGGATTAGAGTGGGGGAGGTGGGCAGGCGGTATGGAGTTGAAAATTGGAAGGCAGTCAACAATCAGGCAGCATGAAAGGCTTACCAGGTGCCAGAGGCTGCACTAAGCACCAAGGAGACAAAACCAAAACCCAGTCCCTGCATTCAGGGAGCACGTTCTAACAGTCCCAGGAACAAGTGAAGTGTGATGAGGGTCTAGTGGCTCAGGGATCAAGGGCAGAAGTGTGAGTGAGGACAGAGATCAAGAGTGTAGGAGAGGCGTGTGTATGTATGTGTGTGTGTGTGAGTGGCTGTGAAGAGCAGGCAGATGCTGAGGGGCTATCAAGAGTGCTGGAGTCTTGGAACTGATGGGATTAATCCCTGTGGGATTACGACTGCAAAAAGCAGAGGTCTGGGCTATGTCCTGGGTTCAGGACCCCTCACTTCTCACAGTGGTACCTCAGGACCACAGCCCAAGCAGATTCTATGGCAAGCTTTTCTAGGTCTATAAAGAAGGAGTCAGGGATGTCTCACTTCCAAATCCACTTGCAAAGCAGATGGAAGGAGGGTAAGAGTTGGGAGTTCTAGATCACTGCTCTTCCCTGCCTTGTGGGGATGTGGATCCAAAGGCGCTTTGAAGGACTGAACAGCTCCCCTTTCTAGAGATCTTGAAGCTCAAAGGCGGTGCTTTTGATGACCTCATTTTACAGAGGCAGATAGTGACGTTCAGAGAACCAATGACTTGTCCTGGGTCACCAAGCTAGAGCTAGGGCTCGAAGAGTCTGTAGGCTCTGCACACCAGAAGCATTCACCTAGCAGCCCCGGGAATGACAGAAGCACGTTGAAGGGGTATCTACTGGTGAGGACTCCCAGGGACAGCCTGACCCGCTGCCTGTCACTGGACCTCAGGAAAGAAGATGAAGAGGGATGCTTGTCCCCTTTAATGACCTCTGCCTGGTGTCACGCACATCTGAGCAGCTGTAAATGCTGTGGGAGCACCTCTAGTCATGGTGGAGAGGATATTGTGACTAATCACTGACCTTACACAGTGCTTCAGGGATTGCAAAGCACACTACTTATTACTTGTGCCTTTTCCTATCTCCATGCCTTTGCACAGGCTGTGCCCTATGCCTGGAAGGCTTTCCCTGCTCACCTTAGCTTCTCAGAAGTCCTCTGCTCAAATGCCCCTCCTAAATGAGGTCTTTCCTGACCCCTTCTCCAGCTGCTTGTGCCGCCCCCCCCATCACCTTATATTTACTTTGCATATATTTCAGATAGACTTCTCTGCGTGCCTACCTCCCCAGAGCTCGAGGGCAGGGGCTATGATGTACAGAGCCTGGCACGTAGGTGCTTACTATGATCTCGTCTGAAGTTCACAACAACCCTGTGAAATGCTAGAGAGATATTACCCACTGAGCCCCAAAGAGGCCAGTGATGTGCCCAGATGCCCCGAAGCTCTCAGTGACTGGGGCCTGAGGCAGGGAGGCAGCAGACCTGCCCATGTTGCCTCTTCCTCTCCCTGAAACCTGAAAGGTTGGAGGATGACCATGGAGGAACCTTACCTGCTCCTGCCCACACAGGCAGGCCCAGAGGCAGCTCTTTCAGCCTGGGGCTTTTTCCTGTGGCTCTAGAGCTAGTGGTCCTTGATTCAAATCCTGAAACTCACCCACCTGGGTGCTCTCTCTGGGCCTCAGTTTCCTTGAGGTTCTGAATCACCTTCTAGCTCCAGAGTCTAGGATTCCAGAACACAGCCCAGTCACTCCCTATGTGACCACGGTTCAAAGTCACTCCCCTCTCTGGGCCTCAGGCCTCTTCTGCCCTGAGCCCTGTGATCTTTCCTCCCTTCCAGACTAGCCTGGGTGTCCAAGCTTTGTCAGAAAGGAGTCAGTCATGAGCTGAGAGCAGCAAGAAAGACTAGAGAAAGCCCAGGAGAGGAAAAAACACCACTGAGACCCAGTCACGGCCCCCTGGGGGCCTAGCAACAGGGAGAGAGAATGATGGGTTAACAACTCCACTCTCAGAAATGCACAAAGGACTCCAAAGCACTTTCCTCACAAGAGCCCAGTGAGATCTGCAGGGCAAGCAGATTCTCCTCATTCAGGGACAGGGACAGGGCCTGGAGCCCCTGGGGATCATTTCAGCCCCAGGGGGAACAGCCTCAAGCCCCCAGCCAGAAGGGCTGGAGGAAGGATTCTAATGAGGACTCCAGGACACTTTCCAGTGCACCCCCTCTTCAGAGAGGACCACTCATGGGTTTGGAGTCACCAGCTACTTCCTAGAACATGCTGGCCAGGAGAAGCTGACAACAAAGGAGACGTTCTCCCTTTTTGCCAGATGAAGCTCGACGTTCGGGGAGAGCAGGGCTGGCCCACAGAGCCAGTCACTCCCTGGTGGCACCCCTCCCGCACTGCTTCTGGGGGTCCAGCTACAAGGCTAGCACACTCATCATGTAAATGTTGCAATCCCTCCCACCTCCCCAGACAGCCTCCCCTCCCCCAGTGATCCCCCAGCCCCCCTGTCCCTTACAGAGGTGACCGCTTGCGTCCCACTGGAGCCCATGTGCCAAGCCCCCTCAGTTCTGCCCCTCTTCAAGTGGGTCCAGCCACGCCAAGCCCGAACCCAACTACACTCAATTGCTCTGGCCATCCTCCGGGGACATCAGGAGGTCGAACTTGATGAGCGGCTTGGCGATCGCACGCACCTCTGCATTCAGAGGGTTGAGCCGCAGGTTCACGCTCTTCAGTGACTTCATGGCAGCCAGCTTCTCCACGGGGACATCTGTTGGGGAGAGAGGAGGCACATTACCCCAAGCTCTCTGGGGAGCCCAGGGGCTGCCCTCCAGTCACCAGGGTGGGGACTCAGCTGCACAGGAATGAGGGCTACATTCAAGCCTAGGCTCAGACTCCAGCTTTGCCCCTCGATGCCCGTGTGACCTCTCTAGGCCTCAGTTTCCTTATCTGTAAAACAAGGAGGTGGAGCTAGCAGACCTCTGAGGGCCCTCCTACTCTGAATTAGTTTTGCTGAACTGGCTGCCTTTCTTCTTTATCCTGTTAAAAAGATGTCTCAGGGCGGCTAGGTAGCGCAGGTAATAGAGCACTGGCCCTGGAGTCAGGAAGACCTGAGTTCAAATCCAGCCTCAGACACTTAATACAAAAACTAGCCGTGTGACCCTGGGCAAGTCACTTAACACCAACTGCCCTCCAAAAAAAAAAAGAAGATGTCTCACTGGATAGGAAAGAGGCTAGGCTTTGGAATGAAGGCGACATGAAAACAAGAGACATCAACACTTTTCCTAAGAGGAAGGAAGTAAATGACTCTCAGAGCTCAAGTCCATCCTGCTCACTTCACAAGTCAGGAAACTGAGGCCAAGGGAGCTGTCTACGGTGGGAGCTCCTTAGCTGGGGTCTAGAAACCTTTTTTTTAAGTTGGTAATGCTATTTCAATGTAATTGGCTTCCTATGTAATGCTGTGGGTTTTATCTTATACATTTAAAGACATGATTCTTAGAAGGCTTCATGAGTTTCACCAGCCTGCCACTGGGATCTCCAACATAAGAAAGGTTAAGAACCCCTGGACTGAGGTCATAGGCAGCTGAAGAGCACAGCACAGGCTTAGGGAGGCAGAGCTGAGAACTCTCTGCCAAGTCACATAGGAACAGGAATTGAGCCCAGGTGGCAGGAACATCCATTAGCGCCCCAAACACCTAATCTAGATTCATCTGCCTGGACATGGCCAAGGACACTCAATTAGGACTCTCCCACTCAGGCCCCCCACCCTGCTGGTGACTGGCACCTCCTCCACTCCCCCACCCCCAGCTGGTTCCCCACTTAATCTCTCAGAGCCAGATGGCTCAGACTCAATAACTGCCTCCCTCCCAAAGAGCCGACAAGCTCTCAGTGGCTCTGATGCAAAGAGGGGCATAAGCCAGTCAGGAAACTCTGACAGAAATAATAGAGGCAGGAGCCCAGGTAGCCAAAGAGACACCTCCTGGGCAGATGGAGTGAGGGTGCCCTGGCCTCCTGTCTCTTCTGCTTCCTGCCCTGGCCACTGCCCCCATTGATGCCCTCAATGAAGTAACTGAAAAATAACCCAATGTGAATCAAGAGGGTGCAGAGAACCGAAAACCTTACTGAGCAGAAAAGACAAGAACGTCCCGAGAGCAGGGCAGGGGGCACAAAGAACAGAATGTCCCAGCTGGGGGGAGGGCAGGGCCTTTAAGCAGAGCCTGAGTAACAGATGGCTTAACGCACAGGACCCTAGCGCTACCCTAGCTGTGTCAGGCTAGAAGAGCTGTTAGAGGTCATCCAGCCTAACTCCCTCATTGTACAGATGAGGGAACTGAGGCCCAAGAAAGTGAAGCCTCTTCTTGCTACAGGCCCCAGAGGAAGGAGGCACTGAGGGAGGATTTGAAGGGGTTCTCTGATGCCATGCTCCCACACTGCCTCTCGTTCTAGTCACAAACATGTATTAAGTTTCTGTCACTGGCGACCCTGAGCTCAGCTGGGGTGGGAGCAAGGAGGTGGATGTGAAGACAAAGTGAGGTCATCCTTGCCCTCCTATGCTAAAAGGGGCCTTTTACACATGTTTGTAGTGGAAGCCACTCTAGAAAGCGTCTACCCTAAACCCTTTCCTTTCACAGCTAGAGAAACTGAGTTCTGGAAAAGGGCTGGATCTGCCTGAGGGACTGGGACAGACTCCCGGGCTCTTTCTACTTGCCCAGCTGCCTATCTGCAGGGCCCAGACCACAGGATTTCTGGGACGCTTTTCAGTTCTCACAATCTATGATTGGCACAATGATCACTGCTATTTGTGCTGAGGGTGAGGTGGGGGTTCTATATTAAGTAATTAGTATGTCTGGGAGACTGTGGGGCCATCCTTGAACAAGCCAACCCTGCAGGGACTGACAGTGGGTGGGGGTGCCAATGAACCAAAGGAAAAATGATTCTGATTGTCATTTGGTTTGGAAAAAGAGAGAAAATGAGACGTTTTGCAAGAGCCTGGGCCCTCTCCACTCAGTACAGAGAGCTGATTCTGATTTGTTCTGAACCTTCTCCGAACCTATCAGCTGTGGCTACCAAGTTAAATAGCCTGGCTCCCAGCTGATGACCAAGGAGCCCACCACTGCCAGAAGGCCAGGTTTCAGGAGAGCACCCTTGGTCATACAGCTGATCCTGATGCCCTGTCTGGCCTGTCTCTTCATCAACAAGCTTGAATAACATTTTTGCAGAACTGTGCAGACATCATGACAACCCTGGCCAGACTTGTCATGGCCATTTAAGGATGAGGAAACAGGCTGAAGGGTCATTTGAAAATAACAGCCAACATTTACAGAGCACCTGGAGGATTACAAATCACATCTCATGTATTGGTTATTTCATTCGACTCCCCAAAGAGGCCTGTGAAGTGGGTGCTACTATTATCCTCAGCATGAGGTGGCACCACAGTGCACAAGAGCACTGGGCCTGGAGTCAGGAAGATCAGGCCAGGAATCTGGCCTCACATACCTATGAGCTGTGTGATGCAACCCCTCCCCCAGGTCACTTATCCAATGCCTGCTTCAGTCTCTTCATCTGTAAAATGGGGATACATGAGCACCTATCTCCCAAAGTTATTGGGAGGATCAACTGAGATAAGTGTCCAAGGAAGATTGACATCTCACTGATCCAAGCCCAGCACTACCCACTCTGCCCACCTTGCTGCCCATATCAGGAAGAAAGGCACTGAACCACAGGGATGGCAGAAAGGGATGGGAAGGAGCTCTGATCCAGGGAGTGTCTTAGGGAAGGCACAGATGGCATGCCTGTCAAAGCTACTGATGCATGAGTCCCAGAGGGATTAGCTAAACTGAAGACCTGCAAAGACCTTGACAGGTAAAAAGATGAGCCAAATCTAATAAAATGAACATTAAAAGGGATAAATGTAAAGCTCCTCTCAGCAGTGTCCTAATATGAACACCCTCACAGATATATACACACAGATATGGAAATGTTCGTTTTATCATTTTAATTTTGTAGCCCAAAGGGCTACAAAACCATGCATCCCCTTTGATGCAGCAATACCACTACTGGGTCTGTACGGCAAAGATAAAAGAAAAAGGAAAAGGGCTTATATGTACAAAAATATGTATATCGGCTCTCTTTATGGTGGCAAAGAATTGAAAAATGAGGGGAATGCCTGTCAACTGGGAATGGCTGAACAAGTTGTGGTACAGGATTGTGACAGAACACTATTGTGCTAAGAAATGACAAGTAGAATGGTTTCAGGAAAATCCAGGATGACTTATATGAACTGATGCAAAGTGGAATGAACAGAACCAGGAGAGCACTGTACATAGCAACATCATAACGATGTTCAGCTGTGAATGACTTGGCTCTTCTCAGCCATGCAATGATCCAAGACAATTCCAAATGACTCATGATGAAGAATGCTCTCCACCCCCAGAGAAAGAGCAGAACAAGCACACTTTAAAAATGCCTTTCTTTTTCTTGCTTTTTTTCCTTCTGAAACACAGGTAATAAGGAAACATGTTTTGTATGACTTCACATGTACTGTATTTCTTGCCTTCTCAATGGGTAGGAGAGGAGTGAAGAGAGGAAGAGAGAATGTAGAACTGAAAATTTAAAAAGAAAAAGGCAATCATGGATAGACAGCTGGCTGCAGTCACGAAGACCTGAGTCATATCCTGGCTGTGCAACCCTGGGAAGACCTGTCATCTCACTGGGCCTGAACATGCCACCTACACTGGTAGAGGTCATGTCCTTCCTTGATTGAGAACTCCCTGAGGTCTAGTCCCTGCCCCTTCAAGGCATTATAGGATTATGGGATCATAGCTCTAGAGCTGAAAGGAACCTCAGACGCTTTTCCTGCCCACCCCAATTACTTGTATATAGTTTGTTTTTATTTAAAATACACAGGTTGGGGTGGCTAGGTAGCACAGTGAATAGAGCACTGGCCTTGGAATCAGGAGGCTCTGAGTTCAAATCCAGCCTCAGACACTTAACACTTACTAGCCGTGTGACCTTGGGCAAATCACTTAACTTCAATTGCCCTGCCTTCCTCCCTCCAAAAAGCAATAAATAAATAAAATGCACATGTTGTATTTCCCTTTCCCTTCTTCCTGAGAAAGGCATCATGTGAAGTGTGGGGGATACAAAGACAGAAATGACAAAATGAAACAATCTAGTTCTTGTGTAGGGACTGCACACACACACACACACACACATACATAAATACACACATGCATATACACACATACATATTCATACACACACACAGAGCCGCTACAGAGCTCCTTTCCCCCTTTCTTCGATCTCTTCTGGGTACAGACCCATCCAACAGGCATTTTCTGATCCCCTTTCTTGTTAGTGAGTTCTCTCTGTCCCTTGCTCTCTCAAAACTACTTTGTAATAAAATCTGAATTGACTAATTTGTATACATGTCCTAGCTTCCTGATAGAAAGTAAGCTCTCCGAGGACAGGCATTCATTTCTCAATGAAAACTAATGAAAAAACAAAAAAAATCCTTTTTCTCTTTGCAACCCTAACACTGTGCCTAGCACATAGTAGGTGGCAGACAGATACTATGTTTTGGAGCTGGAAGAAGCCTTGAAGGCCATGGATTCTCAGGTGGCAAGGGGTTAAGTGACTTTCCCAGGGTCACTCACACAGTTGCTAAGTGTCTGAGGTGGGACACTGATCCAGTTCCAGGACTCTCTGCCTGCCACCCCAGATACTTCTCAACATGTAGGCACCTTAACTGAAAAGACTAAAATGAGGTGTCCTCCCTTTTCAGCTGCCTCTCCCAGGGTTCCCTGAATTTTTCCTCTTCTTTACAGAAAGGGAATTGAGAAGAGAGAAGGGAAAGATAGCTGAATGAATAAAGACTATTAAAATTAGAAAACACTGGGGTGGCTAGGTGGCACAGTGAATAGAGCACTGGCCCTGAAGTCAGGAGGACCTGAGTTCAAATCCGTGCTCAGACACTTAACACACTTACTAGCTGTGTGAGTTTGGGCAAGTCGCTTAACCTCAATTGCCCTCCAAAAAAATAAATAAATAAATAAATAAATGAAATTAGAAAACACCTAAAAACAATTCTGAGATGAACAGACAGAATATAAAGGAGGCTTGTGGAGAAGGTACTGGTTATTCACAACAGCTGGGTTCCAGCTCCATTATTCAATAATTCCTGGGAAAAAGGGCTAATCCAAAACATTCTTATCATGAGCAGCTTTTTAATCAACAATCAATTGGTGTGGGCAGTGCACAGCATGGGCCAAGGGAGCTGAGGGCCCATGCTCCAAACATGTGAAACGCCCCTAGCTCACCTAATTTTAATTTTAATTTTCTGAGCTTAGGCTGCCAGGGTTGGAAGATGCCTGAGAGAGGGAACCTCACCATCCAACCAACAACCTGGGCAGAGGCAAATGGGTAAGATGGTCCATGATCAGGAGGAGGCTCCATCAGCCTGGTCCTCCTGGCTCCTGGGGACACTTCAATCACAAACAGATCTCCAGAGACTTCTTTGGAAATAACTGTCTTCCTCACTGGTCACCTCTGGGCTACTCCAATGGCTGAATGCCTGACTTGGCTCTGACTTCCTCCTGACATTTAGCATCCCTTCCAGGATCTCTGCTTCTTATTAGCAAACTCCTCTATATCCCCCCCATTTCTTTATGTCACCAGGGGTCCATAACCTTTTGTGTGTTATGAATGCCTATGACAGGTCTATAACCCCTTAGAATAATATTCTTAAAAATTTGAAAGAAATGATAAATTTCAGTTAGAGATTAGTGAAAATAAACATACTTTTTCCATCCCAGTTCAGAGACCCTCTAAAATCTATCCCTAGATGTCTGGCAGGTATGATAGATGTCTGCTGGCCATCTCCAGCATAAGCCTCTCAAACTCACCAAGTCGAAAACCAAATTCAATGTCTTTCTTCCCAGACTGCCTCCAAACATCCCTGTTTTTGTCAAAAGCAATAGCATCAGCCCAGATTTGTAACCTTGGAGACATCCTTGACTTTGCCTCTCCCTTACCACCCATCCCACATTCAGTCACTTGCCAAGTCTTACTGATTCTCTTTAAAACACCTCCCATAACTATCTTTTCCTCTCTACTCACAAGATCCCCACCCTATTTCCACACTTCATTATCTTCCACCTAGACTATTATAATAGCTTCCGAATTATTCTTCTGCTTCCAGGTTAGTCTGAGAATCCAGAGGACCTAGGTTCAGAGGCTGCTTCTAACAATGATTAGTTGTTTGACCTTGGACAAATCATTTCTTGAGGTCTTGTACACGTCACCCATGGGAATATGCTGAAGCTCACTCATGCCCACATCTCCACTGCCCTCTGGGTCAGCCACAAGTTTTATTCTTCCAAGATACCAGGAAATCCTGTGTACAACAGGTAGTTAATACATGTCTGGAACAAAAATCTCATTTCACAAAACCACAGCAAAAACTAACACCAGGTACACACTACCACCTTTGGTGAACAGACCCCAAAGAGAGGGGTGGCCTGGTGAATCATCTTATGATATGGCTGAGATCCAAGAGTGGAAGCAAAAGCCCTCCAAGAGTGCCATACAAATGAAGTCCCCCAACAACCTGCTAACAAAGAAGGGCTGAGTCATGCCAAGTTGTTTATGGAAATAAAGAGGCTTATTATAGCAATTTAGGACCACATCATGGCCACCTGAAATTTCTGAACACATCCTCAAGGAGTCAGGATTTACTGATCAAGGAAGATTATGCAATGATTCTGTGCAACCTGGGCAAGAAACCACTGCAGGCTGCAAAACTTTAGCATCTACTGGATACACTGTAAGCAGACAAAACACCTCTCCTCCTCCCTTTCAGAAATGTTAAGAAAGCATTTTAAGTGTATCTGGTCTGAAGCCTTTGAACCAATCTGAAAGGGAAACCCTCTTCAGTTTTTCTTTCTCAATCCAGACACTGTATCCTGCTCCCCTTTGTCCTCATCAGCTGGCAACCAGACAAAGACAAGCAGGAAGGACACTTGACTGAGCCACTTAAGAGCTTTCACCCCTATATCAAGGGATTGAGAGAACAATTCACCTAAGAAAAGGAAGAGTTCTCTTTGACTACTTCAGATGACCTGTGCCCAACATGAGGATGGGGTGGGGAAGAGAGATGAGCCATTAAAGGGAATGGGACCTGGGGGCTGATGAGCTTTAGGAAAATTTTCTTCAAGATTAAGTGATGATTGTTCTAGATTAATGAAACAAAATATCAATCTTTATCTTCCAATATGATAAAAACATATGTAACCAGGTTTTATTATCCTTTCCTATTTCCTTTGTTCAAGATTCCTTCGAACATGACTTGTGTTGGAGACACATTCCCCAGGGCATTAGGGTTCCTCTGTTAGTTTGGACATTTCTTGCTCAAGCAGAACAAAGTTTTCATTTAGAATAATTGTAAATGAATAAAAAGTGTCTCTGGTTAACAACAGAGAACAATACTAATATTTTTTTCTTTGACAATACCTGGAACAACATGATCAGGTGGCTAGAATTGTACATCAGAAACTTCTTCAATGTAGCAGACTGTGAAACAAACACAAACTCCAAAACATCCTTGAGAATGCAAGAAAGAAAGTGTTCTGGAATCAGAGAAACATCCTGGACAGAAATATTGGCTTCAAGCACTTGGATGAAACAATCCATAAAAATCGAAATACAGCCTTTTCAATAGGTTATCATACTGAATAACACATCACTTCCAAAAGACAGGGAATGAAAAACTTCCAGAACATAAGGACAAAAAAGAAACTCTCCATGTGAACTAAAATATTTGTAGCAACACAAAGGAGAGGTTCATCAATTTGGGGACTAGCTAAACAAATTATAGTACATAAGCATAATGGAATATTACTATGCATGAATGTGACAGCTACAGAGCAGGATGATCCAATGCAAAGCCAGGAAAACAAGCCGCACATTGGTGCTGCCAGAGACCTCTGCCCAGGCCCTCAGTGCTGGTGCCTCCTGAGGCCACTGGGTGGCTTGTCTCACGTAGGGCCAACTGCTGACCTGCTGTTTCTCTGGTTGGAATATGAGCTCCTTGAGGGCAAAGGATGTTTCCAGCTTTCTATCTCCAGTGCTTAGCATAGTGCTGGTACATAGTAGGGGCTTAATAAATGGTTCTGACTTTATAAAAAAGGAATCTTAAAAATTGTCTTTACATGTAATTAGGGAAAGATAAATATTATTTTCAAAAAATAAACATATACAGACATAAAAAATAAATATGTTTTGATCACAATAAAATAAATGGAAAGAATTACCACAAAATAATCAAAACTGAATATTCCAAAATTACAAAGAACAAGGTTAGCTCTAAAGAAGAGAAAAGACATCCCTCCCCTATCCCTCCCCTCCCAGACTCCTTTGCAGGAGTGAGAGACGAAAGCAGAACACTGCAGATCAAGTCCAATCTTTTTCAATGTGTTGATTAGTTTTGCTGATTTTTTCTTCTCTTCCCCTTTTAAAATTCTTTGTCAGAAGGGGCAGCTTTCTGGGATGGGGCAGGGGAAAGGACCAGGACAAACACAAGCTTTATAAAAACAAAACATAATCAATAAAAGTGTATTAAAAACAGAGAGACCTGGCAGAACAAATTAAAATCTCCTGGAACCAGGAGGAAGTACACGTCATTCCATAACCCCCTCAGTACCTGAGCTGATGTCTGCAATGCGACCAAAGGAACATATATTTCTTATACTTTAATTCAATGACAAAGGAGTTTATGAGTAAGTAAGCCTTTATACCAAAACTGTAATTCAATGACAAAAAGGAGTCATCTTATCTACCCTGCAATAATGTAATGATACTGACACAATATTAAATACAATAGAAGAATAACAGCATACTAACTTGTCCTCGGACCACTTCTGTCTGAACCCCACCCAGGCCATCCTACAGAAGCAGGAGGTGGCAGAGACTATGCTAAGTCAGAGCCAACCAAAATGAAAACAACTTGCAAGACTTTAACTTCTCTGAGCCTCCCTATGGCACTCCCTCCCCATTCCTGCCAGCTTGGAATCAAGCCCCTGCATCCTGGGGGAAGCATGCCCTGAGGAAGAGATGCTCAGCACTTTGGGTCAAGTTATTCTGTATACTTAGAATGTTTCTCTACCCTACATTCTTTTCTAGTTACCTAAATTTTACTCATCATTCAAGGCCCAGGTCAAGTCTTTTCCTCCAGGAAGCCTTTCCTAACTATCCACAATGCCCTCCATGGTAATTATTATTTATACCACTCATTCAGCCTTTATCATACCCTGCTTGGTGGTGTAATGATCTGCAGAGGCCATGTGGCCCTGTACACAGAACGGATTTGGTGATAGGAATATTTGAGTTCAAATTTTACTTCAGGTCATTGGCTGTGTGGTATTCTTCCTCCCAGGGTAACTGTGAGGTTATCTATGTTCAGGGCTTTGCAAACCTTAATGAGTCTCTCAGTATGAGCTGTCATTGCTCCCACTACTCTAAGGATTTATTAGAAAGGCTCATCTCCATGCTTGCTGGGAGCTCCTATGGGCTCCAGAAGAGTAATCTCCCTATACACTGCTATGACCACACCACTCTTCTACTCAAAACTTGCTTCTGCTGGAGGACTAGATGAATTCCTGACTCTGGGAAACATATTTCCTCGCTCATTTTTTAAGATAAAATTCTTGACAATAGTACTGAAGCAGGGAATCGCAGATTTCGAGCAACCAGGGGCTTTAGAAGACCATCTCAGGCATTCGTTTCATTTTCCAAATGAGGAAAGTGAGGCCCAGAAGTCAGGCCACTTACCCAGGCTCACACAGGCAGGAAGTAGCAAAGGTGGGATTGCACTGCATTATGGAAGTGTGAAGCTCCAGTTATACAAGGGCATGGCAGGGAAGGGGAGGTGGGTCTGGCCCACTTCCTGAAGCTTGTGAGTGTCTGGATGAGCAGCTATTGACAACAGTGATATGTCACACCCAAATGCCTCATGTTCCTAAGCCTTGAGCTGGCGGCTGTAACTTAATGATCCCTGCATGTGGTTAGGCACAAGGTGATCCTAGCAGGCTTTGCTATCAGTCTAAGATTCACACCAACCGCAAGATCTTGGATTCTGTACTGGGACTAACAGAAGGAAGGGAGGGGACTGGTCACAGAGCAAGACTGGGGCCAGAAGAGCTGGCTGGGACTGAGCTCTGCTGCTGATTAGGTGGAAGGCCCAGGCAAGCCACTTCTGCTTGGCAAAGCTCAGTTTTCTCCTCTGTAAAATGAGGTTTTTAGACTACATGGTTCCATCCAGGGCTCACATTCTGTGAATATAATTTCTCCCAATGTAAATTCAAACAGCAAGTACTAAGCAAGCCCCTGCAGGGCTTGACCAGTGGAGGCAGTGACACCTAGAAAAGACTACCCAGGCCATCTGGTCACGAATTCCTCTAGCGCCATGGTGGCAAGTGCAGGCACAGGAGTCTGAGGAACTTTCCTGAAAACTTGTTTCTGATCCAAATACACAAGGGTATTCGCCATTCTGGGCCAGCTTCCTCACCTGTAAAGTTGGCAGCTGGGCCAGATGACTCCTAAGGTCTCTGGAAACTCTAAATCAATTATCCTAAAGCCTCCAAGATCAAAATCTTGTGAAATGGGGCTCTGTCCACTTCACATCAACTCCTTTCACTCTTGGACTATTCACTTTCACTTCCTTTTGCTGAAAGTAAAGTTGCTAAGGACAATGACAGAGGCAGGGTCACTAGTGGTGTGTGCATGTGTGCTTTTATTCAATTCAGCAAACCAGTATTAAGTATCTACAACAATATAGTCAGCAATGGGAATACAAAGAACAAAACTTTAATAATCCCTGCCTTCAAGGAACGTATATTCTCTCAGAAGGAAACAACACATACTGTCATAAAGCAGATACAAAAAATACACAGAGGAAACACAAAATAATTTGGGGGTTGGGGAGGGCACTGACAAATGGGTGGGAGGGGATCAGCAGAAGATGGCACTTAAAATTTGTGGGTCTTGCCAGGAGTCAGAGGTAGAAGTTAAGAGGGCACACGTTTGTAGGATGTGTTATAGAGGGTTGTAGAGTGCAGCCCGGCAGAGGGCTGGACCAGAGGATTCCCTAAGTCTGCAGCTCATGCTTGTATCCATTTCAATGAGTCTATATCATAGATTGGAAGTGCAAGCTGAGACCACCCCCATCCAATCCCCTCATTCATTAGGCCCATAGCCTAGAAAAGGGAGGTGACTTGCTGAAGATATAAAAAGCAGCAGAGTCAGGGTGGGAACCAGGAGCTCCTGCCATATCTTTGCCCTTTTTTAAGGCAGCTCATCCATCGGTCAGCAGGAAAAACAGAAGACAGACAAGGATAACGTGCAACACAAGACAATATGTATCAATAGTAAAGGTGAAGAGCAGCACTGGCCAAGATCACAGGGTCATCAATCTGGGATCAGGAAGGGCTTCGGAGGCCCCCCAAGTTCAACTCCCTCCCTTCACAGGCCCAGAAAAAGGAAGGGACTTGTCCAAGGTCATCCATGCAGTCACCAGCAGTTGGGCATTCAATCCTTGTCCTCTCCAGACAGACCCAGGGCTCTTTCTGGAAAAAGGGGGCTCTTGAGACACTTGCTGGACCTCTGACCCTTCCTACCCTTCACCCCGGGCCTCAAGTCCTGCACTGGTAAAATGGAGCACTTGAATTAGATTCCGGCCAGGGGGCAGGGCTTTGTAAACCTTCAAGGTCCTAACAAATGTTGACTATTATCATTTTGGCTGAAATAACTCAGTGAATCTGCCTCCAGGATGACTCATCTCATTAATCAGCAAAGGGATTAACGAGAACAAAGAGAGGGCTGGGTTTGGGTTTGTTGTGCACCCAAATTATAGAATAATGAATGCATTTCTGGGCTTTTCTTCCCCACCACATCCTACTCTCTCTCTGGAGGTGGCCTAGATGGAGGCCTTGGAGCCCTGGGTGCTAGGTCCAGCTCAGTCTCAGACTGTCCCACTCTGTGTAAATCCCACCCCCTCCCTGAGCCTCTGGTTCTCCCTGGTGCTTTACCAAGGGCAACAGGGGGTGGGGGGCTGGCACCAAACACCACGTGAGGCTTCCTTAAGGCAGCAGAGTGACTTTAAAACCTTGCAGTACCATTCTCTAGGTTCCATTTTATTTTTATTTCTCTTGTTGAGTATTTTCCATTTCCATTTCCATTTTAATCTGGTTCAGCTGCTCTCTGGAGTATGGGAACCACATGCAGTCTTGGGGCCTTGTGTTGGACACTCCAACCCAAACCTTCTTGAAGCTCCCCTCCAGCTCAATCATGGAGGATTTTATTCTAAAGCTCTTCAGTGGATAAACATTTACTAAGTGCCTGTTATGTGCCAGGCACCGTGCTAAACACTGGGAATACAAAAAGGGGCCAAAGCCAGTCCTGCCCTCACAGCCTGAAAACAACTGTACAAACAAGGTCTGTGCAGGATCAAATGGAGAGAAGGTACTTGGATGAAGGGCGATCAGGAAGGATGGGGCTGGAAGGACGTCAGGAGGCACAGTAAGGCACAGTGAGGAGGGAGAGCATGGCAGGCATGGGGGCTGGGCACCCGTGGCACTGGAGTGCAGAAGGAAGCGGGATGTAAGGTGTGAGAAGACTGGGAAAGGGGGGGATGAGCAGGCTATGAAGAGCTTTGAATGCTAAACAGAGAATTCTGCATTTGGTTCTGGTAGTGATAGGGTGACAGGATCAGACCTCACGTTGGCAGCTGAGTGGAAGCTGGACTAGAGGGGGCTTATGTCCCCTTCCTCTGATTCTCTTTGCTAGAAAAGAAGAGAGGCTGGACAGAACAATGCCGTGCTCAGGGATATATATATATATATATATATATATATATATATATGTATATGTTGATTTTCCCTGACTTACAAAAGCAGAGGGATAGCTTTGGGAAATTTACTTTGAGAGGTGAAGTCCAGTTCTGCCCCTTCCTGCCTTGACTTTGAGTAAACCATCGTAGCTGCTTACCCTGCCTATGGAGATGCTCCTCCTTGGGTGACAGTGAGGAAAGAACAGCTACAGAAACATGTGTGGGGGGGGTGCTGCTATGGCTCTCCCTCACCTGGACCAGTCTCCAGGAGGGAGTCAAAGGCAATGCCAGCAATCCATTCTGGCAGATCTCAGCTCTCCCCTCACAGAACTCCTTGTTCTTTGGTCACAGATGGAAAGCCTGGGGGAAAGTCAGCCTCCATGATTCTACTTTCCCAGGAGAAACCAGAAAGGGGGCTAAGGTGTTTAAAATCAAAAGGCCTAATGGGATTGTCCCAGCTAGTAACTGCCTAGCCAAGGGGCACAAGTTATTTCTGTCACAAGTCAGGCTGCTGCGCTCCTTCTAGACATCTGAGCATCTTTCCTTTTTTTCCAAATTAAAAAAGAATTTTAGTTTTCCAGCCATTCTGGAGAGCAATCTGGAACTACCAAAGGGTGATAAAAATGTGTGTGCCCTTTGACCCAGAAATACCTCTTCTAGGGCCATATGCCAAAGAGATCACACAAGTGGGAAGCCTAGCTGTATGACCTGTATGAACAAAATATTTATAGCAGCTCTTTTTGTGGTGGCAAAGGATTGGAAATTAAGGGGATGTCCATCAACTGGGGAATGGCTGAACGAATAGTGGTATATGAATGTAATGGAATACTATTGTGCCATAAGAAACGAGAAGCAGATGGACTTCATCACAACCTGGGGAGACTTATACAAACTGATGCTGAATGAGAAGACCAGAACCAGGAGAACTTTGTACACAATTACAGACACATTGTATGTGTAACGACTAACTTTGTTAGACTGGGCTCCTCTCAGCAATGCAAGGTTTAAGACAACTCCAAAAGACTCATGATGGAAAGAGATGTCCACATTCAGAGAAAGAGCTACAGCATCTAAATGCAGATTGAAGCAAATTACCTGCTCTCTCTCTCTTGTATTTTGCTTTGTTTTGTTCCTTCTTTCTTGTTGTTACTCTATTGGTTATAATTCTTCTTTAAAACTTGACTAGTGTTTAATGTGAAGGTATTTGTAGAACCTATATTTGATTGCATGCTGCCATAGGGGGAGGGGTGGAAGGAGAGAGAGGGGGAGGGGGAGAAAATTTGGAACTCAAGGGATTGTGGAACTGAATGTTGTAAACTAAAAGTAGATAAATAAATTTAAAAAAATTTTTTAGTTTTCAATACTCACTTCCATAAATTTTAAATTTTGTCTCCCTCCCTCTCCAAGACAACTTGCAATATGATATAACACTACATATAAATTCCTATTAAACACATTTCCACATTACTCATGTTGCACAGAAGAATTACAATGAATGGGAGAGAACTGAGAAAGAAAAGAGAGAGGAGAAAAAGGAAAACAAAACAAAATAAAAAAAAGAAAACAGTCTACTCTGCTCTGCATTCAGACTCCATAGTTCTTTCTCTGGATGTGGATGGCATTTTCCATCATGAGTCCTTTGGAACTGTTTTAGGTCCTTGCACTGCTGAGAAATGCAAAGTCTATCAAAATCAGTCATCACATGCTGTGGCTGTTTCTGTGAACAATGTTCTCCTGGTTCTCCTCCCCTCACTCAGCATCAATTCATATAAGTCTTTCCAGGTTTTTCTGAAGTCACCTATTCATCATTTCTTATAGCACAATAGTATTCCATTACATTCATGTACCACAATTTGTTTAGCCATTCCCCCAATTAATGTGCATCCCCTCAGTTTCCAGTTCTTAGCCACCACAAAAAGAGCTGCTATAAATATTTTTCTACACGTGGGTCCTTTTCCCATTTGCATGATCTCTTTGGGATACAGCCCTAGAAGCAGTATTGCTAGGTCAAAGAACATGCATATTTCTGTAGCTCTTTGGGTATAGTTCCAAATTGCTGAGCATCCTTTCTTGCAAATGCCAACACTTCCCAGCAGCTTCTGTCAAGGTCAGCTGCAGCCTGCTGGCAGAGGAGCAGCCCAAATTCTTGGGATTCTCTGCTTTGCTCTAGGAGACACTGTTCTTCAACTTCTTCCTTCTGTCTTCCTTATCTCCATGGTCCCTGGGGTCCTGTTTGTGGGGTTGGATTGAGGGGGAGCATGGGAACAGGTGTTTCTGGACTGATTTAAAGAGGGAGCTAAGGCAACTAAAGAGGCTGTGAGGCAAGAATGCCCACCTGGAAATAGCAGACTTGGGTTTGAATCCTGGCTCTAACCCTTCCTAGCTGTATGACCTTGGGAAGCCCCACAGAATACAAAATCTGAAGGCTGGAAAGGACCTCCTCAGCCCATCACAGAGGAATCTCTGCTATGATGGACTGGACAAGTCACTCTCTCAGTCTGCTGTGAGGAGGAAGAAGCCACTTGCCGCCCAAGGCAGCCCATGCTACTTTGGGATCCTTTAGTCATTAGGAAGTTATTTCTAGTATTGGACCCAAGTCTGCCTCCAAATACTTTGAGCCATTGCTCCTGGCCTCTAAGGCCAAGCAGGACAAGGCTAATTCTTTCTCCATGTCAGAGCCCTTAAAACACCTGAGGATAACTAAGGCCCTGAAGATCACCTCCTTGATCCTCAGTGCCCCCATACCTAAAACGGGGACACTATCTTTATATCCCCCCACCTCAAAGGGCTGTTTCAAGGAACGTTTTTGGTCCATTTCAAAGCTCTATAGACCTAAGAAACGCTGTTATTAAAAGCATGGAAAGAAAGAGAACAAAGAAGTAGGAGACAAGAAAGAATCAATCAACAAGCAACATGCATATATTAGTAGTGCCCACCATGTGCCAGACCCTGGACAAGGTAGTGGGGATACAAACAAAAGGAATGAAACAAGCCCCACAGATTCACATATCCCCTGGGCCAGTAGAGAGCAAGTGACCACAGTGATGGGCCGGGCCATCTGTACCAGAGGGCAGGGAGGTCAGCAGGTTCAGATCCTGGCATGCTCTCTGCCTCCAGACTGGGCATGCACAATCAGAGAGATGGCACCACCTGGCAAGGGCCTGAAGGACAGCCCTGGCATCACTCCCCTGATGAGATTTCCACTAGGCCCCTGGGCTGGTGTCACCTAAATGTGTTCTTGTCCAGGGGCTCGAGAGCTGATCCCATTGGAAGCTCTCTTGACAGTAGAGCCCTGCTTATGGGTCTAGACTCATTTTTGGCCCTGGGCTTGTTGTGGGCTGCCCAAGGTCTTAAGCACAGACCATTCCAGGGGCTTTGTGTCACAAGGTCAATAACAGTTGAGTCCTTGACAACCCTTTCTGGCTCCTTCCCTGGACTTTCTTCTATTACCTCAGCCAGGTCTGGGTCAGAGGTCTCAAGGATCCTGACTAATATCCTCAAAGCAAAGAAGAATGCTTCTTTTACTTGGGTAAGCCCTTGCTGAGCCCTAGAAACAGGGTCCAGAACCTTTTTTATTTTTTATGAGATTGTTTTTTGTTTTATTTTTTATTTTTTTTGCTTTTTGGAGAGCAATTGGGGTTAAGTGACTTGCCCAAGGTTACATGGCTAGTTTTTGTGCTAAGGGTGTGGGGCCAGATTTGAACTCTGGTCCTCCTAACTCGAGGGTCAGTGAATAGAGATTCACTGTACCACCTAGCCACCTCCCTAGAATCTTTTAAAAAAAAATTTATAGACAGTACTTTTAGTGAACTTTGCAGTGAACTGCTGAAAGACAGGCCATCTGTGGGGTCTGTGGGGGCTTCCTTCAGCTGGCAGGTGTTAAATTAGGTACCTGGCTCACTTCCATCCCAAACCTACCCCTCAAAGCCTGAGAAAAGGGGTGTTCCAAGTGAGACGGAGGCGAAAGAAAGTGCCAATCTTGGAAAGCATAGGGATGTGGAGGGGTATTCCAGAATCTGTATGAATGAGGCCCCAAATCCCTAAGGATGGTGATCAGCTAGGCCTAAAATGCACAGAACAATGATGGTGGCTAGGGCTAGATGGGGTGCCAGAGTGCCAGAGTTGGGAGAGGATTCAGAAATCATGATGTTAAGATTCTCCTGATACAGAGGAAGAGACAGGCAAACTGAGGGGGAGGGACCTGCCCTGGGCGAGAGGTAAGTTAATGGCAGACCAGACCCTGGGCTCAAGCTAATGTGCAGAGCCTTTCCCAGATTCACCCTGGACTTAACTAGAATAACAGGGAGAATGAAAGCAGCCCAAGTTCAGCATCCCACATCTGACTGTCCTCATTTCACAGAGGAGGACAGTGAGGCTCAGAGGGGTGAAGCGATGTGCTCAGTTGTCAGGGCATCAAGATCAGGGCAGTCTGAGCCCAGGCCTTCCTGAGCCCTTGCTCCTGCTCTACATGCTGCACCACACTGCCTCGTCTGGCAGGACAAGCAAGTGAAGAAACAGGCACAGAGGGAGGGCCCAGCAGACAAGTGAAGGACTGACACGTTCTCAGCGACTGAAGCCCCTCCTGGGGAGGCTCGGTCCTGAAGGCCCCGGGATCTCCATCACTCCAACCAACAATCTCCAAAAAAGCTCCAAGGCAGCACTGCTGGCTCCTGCTCCCGCATCCCTAATGTGGGGGTCCTAGAGGCTCTGTCTGGGCCCTCTTCTCTTCTCTACATGCCCTCTCCATGACCTCATCAGCACCATGGTTCAATGATCACCTCCAGGCAGATCTTCACCCATCTCTCTACCAGCCCCACTTCACCAATGGCCTTCTAGACATTTCCCACCTGACATCCCCTGGGCAGTATCTCCAACCCAGCATGTCCCCACTGAAAATCCTCCCCTTCCTCCCAAATTTGGTGTTCTTTAGAGCACCCCTGTTTTCGCCAAGTTATTCTCCGCCTCCCCCACCAGGAGGGCTGGCTTCCTGGAAGGCTCCTTATCTACCTCTGCCTTTAGAATCCTTTCCCTGGCCTGCCAGCACCATCCAAATGACTGTATTCACTCTGGATATGCTTGGATTGGTTTTCCAGCTGATACACCGTTTTCCCATGAACTCCTTGCTATCAGGGACTGCTCTGCTTTGGGCTTTCTCTCCAGAGGGCCAAGAACTTATAAAGAATTTAATAAATGCTTGTTAATTGACTATTTAAAAAAATCAACAAGCATTTATTTTCTCTTCCTCTCACCAGCCAGTTCCCCCCGCCCCTGCCCCATGCCCACCCTCCAACTGAGAAAGGAAAACAAAACCGAGTGACTTGCGTCTGTTCACACAGGAAATAATCGGCAGAGTCAGGACTTGAACTCAGGTCTTCCGGACTCTGCGTCCTATTCCCACTCCCCTCCATCAGGCAGTCCCCTCGTTCTGGCTCTCAGACCAACGTGCCAGACCTCCACAGATGCCTCCAGAGTTAGAGTTATCCTGTGGGCAGCCCCCTTCTCACTCAGACTTCAGTGTTACCCAGTGGCATGCAGGATCACAAGCATCATCAGCCTCACTTTATACTGGCAGGGACGGATCTCAGAGACCATCAGTGACTTCCTGAAAGTTGCCCATCTGGTAAGTGTCAGAGCTGAGACTGGAATTCCTGGGTGCCAAGTAGCAAAAGTCCTATTGTTCCCAAGTAGGGTGGGCATGCCAAGTGAGAGCCCACCCTGGGAAGCCACTGAGTCCAGGGTTCTGGGCAGAGCTCTGTCACTGACTCACTGGGTGATCTGGGGTGGGTCAGGGCCACTCCCCCGGCATTAGGATACTGTCCAAAAGACCTGAGGCCACTTTGATAGGCTCTCTTGGGGTCCCATCTAGCTCTGACATCCCAGTTATTTTTTTCTTTTTTTTTTTTTTGGAGGGCAATTGGGGTTAAGTAACTTGCCCAAGGTCACACGGCTAGGTTTTTGTTTGTGTGTGTTAAGTGTCTGAGGCCAGATCCGAACTCAGGTCCTTCTGACTCCAGGGCCGGTGCTCTACTCACTGCGCCACCTAGTCGCCCCTGATCCCAGTTATTTTTATTTTTTGTACAATTAATGTTTGTTATTTTCCTAACATTGAACCCTCCATGTAACCCTGCTATAAACTGGAGGGAGGGAAGGGACAAGGAAAAATTTGGAACTGAAAATCTTACAAAGATGAATGTTGGAAACTATCTTTACACGTAATTGGGGAAAAAAATGCTATTAAGTAAAAAAAAAGTTTGAATCAATACTCCCTTATTTACTAGTAATACTGGTCTACTGCTTTCTTTCTTTGTTTAACCCTTCCCTGTTTGTCTCATAAAAGGAACGTAGTAGTTTTTCCTTCTCTGCTTCTGGATCCCGTGGGTAAACAGGTTTGCTAGACTCTATGATTCATCCACTCTCCAGACCTCCCCAGCTTTCACAGGCTGGTCTGGAGGATAACTCACCCACAATGGCATTCTCTTCTAGATTGATGGTCTCAAGGGTCTGCAGGGCAGTGAGATTCTCTGGAAAGTCTTGGAACTGATTCCTGGACAGATCGATAGCCTTGAGGTGTTTTAGGGTGCTGACCTCATCAGGCAGATGGTGCAGGGCATTTCCCTCCAAGCGGAGTTCTGTGATGACATGAAAAGAAAGAGTGGATAAGATGTAGGAGGATGGAAAGAGAACTGCTTAGAACTCACCACATCTCTCCCAGTTTTTCTTGGATGCTAAGAAGCAAATTTCCTAAGGTTTGGGGACCTGTAGGTATAAGAGCACTGAAACAGGACCCAGCTGACCTGGTTTCAAATTCTGGCTGTTGACTCCCACTGGTCCTCAGGAAAGTCGCTTCCCCTCTGTGAGACCTCTGCTAGCTCTCTAAGGACTTAAGTTCAAATCCCACGTGTGTAACTCTGGACAAGTCACTTAACCTCTTTTCCTCATGTGGGCCTCAGTTTTCTTATCTGTAAAATGAGAGGGCTGGACTAAACTGAATTCTAAGGCCCCTTTTGGCTCTCGAGCCTGTGACTACCCAGGTGTGCTGGCCCACACCCCCCAGCGCTCCCTCTGACGGTGAGGACCAGAGTCAGGCGCCAACACAAGCTGGAGGCAGCCGCTCCCAGCAATGCAAGTTTTGCTGGCGTTCAGGGCTCATCCTAGACAGCACCAGCTCTTCTCATCTTTACTATTTTTGAAAATAATCAATAAATGCTTATTAAGCACCTGCCTACTCTGTGCAGGTACTGTGCTAAGAACTAGGGATTTAAAAAAAGAGGCAAAAATCATCCCTACCCTCAAGAAGCTTACAAACGGGGCTGAACACAAATCACTATTCTTTCAGTGGGTTTTGCTTTAAAATGTCAATGGATCAGCAAGGTGAACACTGCTTCCCACAGTGACGCTTCCCATCCCAATGAATTAATGAAATTATTTCTAATGACAATATTTCTAAAACATACTAGTCCCTCCCTTTAAGTGGAATCTGTCACAGTATTACTTGATCAGAGAACACTGGCATTCTTGAGAAGCTTAATGTGGTAATAAGCACTTATGAAGGCATGGCTCTGCCACTAACATTTACCTCCTAGATAACCCTGGGCCTCAGTTTCCTCTTCTGTAAAATGAAGGGGCAGGACTAAGCCTATAAAGTCTCTTCAAGGGCATCACATCACAATGCCTTATAGTATATGTATCATCAGCAATCCATAATGCATTGAGTACTTGACCTGGAGTTGAGTAGACATGGGATTGAATCACATTTCAGATTTGTGTGGGCTGTGTGACCTTGGACAGGTCACTGAACTGCTGTGCTCAGGATTATTAATAGCACCCCCCTCATTGGGTTGTTGTGGGCTAAAGAGCTTTGCAAACCTTAAAATGCTGTATAAATGGGAGCTGTTGTTATTATCCTCATTTTTACAGATGAAGAAAGGCAGGCTCAGAGAACCTTACTGAAGTGCCTTCTGTGTGATGCAAGGGAGGAGCACGGAGGGCACAGGCTGTGGTCAGGACCCAGGACAGCTCAGCAGGTCCTCTCCTGGAGCCCCAGGGATGGCAGGCAGTGTGCTCACCTTTGATTGGGCCACTCCTTTCCTGTGGGAGCTGTAGTTCTGGCTCACGCTCATCTGTCTTGTAACTCTCTCATATTTAAGGGCCTGGGCATTGCTATTATGGGTCTTGCTCCTCTTGGGGAGCTTCTGCTTTGTGGCCATGTCAGATGGCAGGGCCCCAGTTCTGACCTGACCAGAGGTGCTACCATGATCTGTAGGATTAGGCCTAAAGTAGATGATATCCTGGGCTGTCGAGGATGGTCTTCCCTTCTTCCTTCGAGTGCTCTTTCATTAGACAGGGGCTTACAATGGAAGGAGCTGGTGACACGGGTCAGAACATCTGGGTCTTGTCTCACCTCTGACCCTAGCTTGACCTCAAGCCTAGGACTCCGTCTATTACACACATGAGAGCAGTGCCTGGCACTGGCGGCTCCCCAATCTGTCTGGCAGCAGCTGGAAGGGGAGAGCTCATCGTTCCTAGAGGCAGCCCTCCCTTTTCACCCAGAACTGTGGATTAACCAAGGTAAGAAGTAGACAGGAGAGTTCTATAATGTCCCTAATCTTCACTGGCTCCAACTGCATCCACTTCAAGAAAAACCTCATCACTCTATTACTCTAATAGTGTCCTCCCTGGCATCCTTGATCTTTTAAGGTCTCTCATCCCCCAACCCATGTGACCCTCCTATGTGTCACTGTCAACTGCCATCTCCCAACACTGCTCTCAGCATGTCACTCATTACCCTGCTTGGAAATCTGCAATGGCTCCTACTGCCCCTCCCATAAAGAACCAACAAGGGCTCACAGTCTTATGCAAGCTCTTTGTATTCAAACCCATCTGGAACCATCTCACTTTGGCTCAATTCATCATGTCATGTGCCAGACGCTGTGTCAGAGACTGGTGATATGAACACACACAAAAACATCTCCTGCCCTCAGGGAGCTTACATTCTACTCAAAGGAAATAACATGTCCACAAACCAGTAAATAAAAAGTAATTTAATCTTTATAATTTTAGAGATGAGGAATGCATAAGGATTCTTCTCCATTTTAGAGATTAGAAATCTGAGGCTCTGTGAGAAGTGACTTGCTCAAGGTCACAGAACTAGCAGCCTGCAGAACCAAGATTCTAACTTGCTTTCTCAGCTCCTTTCCTGTGCTGCTGAACAGTCCTGGAGGAAGTCACAAAATAGGGCCAAATGAATCCGTTACAAGTCTTTGCTGTTTACCATAATGGGCCCCCAAAGCTACCCTTTTATTGGTCCCCCTGAGGGACTCCGGACAGCACTCTTCACAGCAACTGTTCAGCCCTTCTTTTTTTTTCAATTTATTTATTTATTTTTAATTTTCAACATTCATTTCTACCAGATTTTAAGTTGTATATTTTTCTCCCTGTCTTACCCCTACCCCCACCCCAAAATAGCAAGCCTACTGAATACCCCTTCCCCCAATCTGCTCTCTCTTATATCTTCCCCCATTACCCCCCCAACTTTCTTTTAAGGCAAGATGGATTTCTATACCTTAGTGCCTGTATATCTTATTTCCCAGTTGCTGTAAAAAACAATTTTTTTAAACATTTGTTTTTAAAACTTTGAGTTCTAGATTTTTTTCCTTCTTCCCTCTTCACTCACCCCCACTGGGAAGATAAGCAGTTCAATATATGTTGTACATGTGTAGTTATGCAAAAATATTTCCATAGTAGTTATATTGTGAAACACTAACTATATATCCTTTCATCCTATCCCACCCCCCAATTATTCTATTTTCTCCTTTGATCCTATCCCTTTTCGAAAGTGTATGCTTCTAGTACCCTCTCCCCCAATCTGCCCTCCTTCTATCATCCCCCTTCTTATCCCCTACCCGCCTATTTTCCTTCAGGGTAAGAGACCCAGCTGAATATGTATGTTATTCCCTCCTAAGCCAAATTCAATGACAGTCGAGCAGTGCCATTCTCTTTCACTTTCCTGCTCCTGCCCTCCACTGTAATAGCTTTCTCCTGCATCTTTTATAGGAGATATTTTACCCTAATCTATTGCTCTCTTTCTTCTTCTCTCAATGTATTCGTCTCTCACCTCTTAATTTTATTTTTTTAGATATCATCTCTTCATATTCAACTCATCCTGTGCCCTCTGTCTATGTATACATATACATACATATGCACACCCTCACATATGTATTTATATACATGCACCCTCTTATACATACATATATATATATGTATGTATACATATATATTTCCTTCAACTATCCTCATACTGAGAAAAGTCTTATGAGTTACAACTATCATTCTTCCATGTAGGAATATAAATAGTTCAACTTTAATAAGTTCCTTATGATTTCTTTTTCCTATTTACCTTCTCATGCTTCTTGTAGTTGAGAGTCAAATTTTCTGATCAACTCTGATTTTTTCATCAAGAATGCTTGAAAATCCTCTATTTCATTGAATGAGCATATTTCCCCCTGAAGTATTATACTCAGTTTTGCTGGGTAGGTGATTCTTGGTTTTAGTCCTAGCTCTTTTGACCTTCAGAATATCATATTCCAAGCCCTTTGATCCCTTAATGTAAAAGCTGCTAAGTCTTATGTTATCCTGACTGTGTTTCCACAATATTCAAATTATTTCTTCCTGACTACTTGCAGTATTTTCTCCTTGATCTGGAAACTCTGGAATTTGGCTATTATATTCCTAGGAGTTTTCTTTTGGGGATCTTTTTAAAGAGGTGGTCAGTAAAATCTTTCAATTTCTATTTTGCCCTCTGGTTCTAGAATACCAGGGCAATTTTGTTTAATAATTTCTTGAAATATGGTGTCTAAACTCTTTTTTAGATCATGGCTTTCAGGTAGTCCAATAATTTTTAAATGATCTCTCCTGTATCTATTTTCCAGGTCAGTGGTTTTTCCAATGAAATATTTCACATTGCCTTCTATTTTTTTCATTTGTTTGGATCTGTTTTATAGTATCTTGATTTCTCATAAAGTCATTAGCTTCCAATTGCTCCAATCTAATTTTGAAGGAATTATTCTCTTCAGTGAGCTTTTGAACTTCCTTTTCCATCTGGCAAATTCAGCTTTTTAAGGCATTCTTCTCCTCATTGGCTTTTTGGGCCTCTTTTGCCATTTGAGTTAGTCTATTTTTTAAGGTGTTATTTTCTTCAGTATTATTTTGGGTCTCCTTTAGTAGGCTGTTGACTTGCTTTTCATGATTTTCTTGCATCATTGTCATTTCTCTTCCCAATTTTTCCTCCACTTCTCTTATTTGATTTTCAAAATCCTTCTTGAGTTCCTCCATGGCCTGTAATCAATTCATATTTTTCTTGGAAGCTTTTGATGCAGTAGTTCTGACTTCCTTATCTTCCTCCCATTCCATGCTTTGATCCTTTTTGTCCCCAAAAAAGGATTCTATTGTCTGTTTGTGCTTCTTCTGCTTGCTCATATTGCCAGCCAATTACTTGGCTTTAGAGCTCTTTGCCACTGTAGAACTCTGCTTCCAGAATGGAGAGAGCTTTGTCCCAAATCGCTGGGGTTTTCATAGCTGTTGGAGCTATCAGGAAGGCACCCTCTCTATAGCCCCCACACACTCTGGCACACTGGCCACACACCCCAGGACCACTACCCAAGACCACAATCCAGATGCAAGCAGGTTAAAGCAAGAGTGATTACCCTCTGAATGGTCGTTTGGTCCCCCTACAATTTGTAGGACAGCTGCAGCTGCTGCCATGCCTCCGCCACCTCTTGCCCAGGGGCAGGGGCTGGACTGCACTCTTCTGTCCTCCTGTTCTAACAGAGTTCCACACTGACCTTTTACTTTGTCTTTGGTGTTTATGGGGGGGGGGGGGTTTGAGAAGTCAACACAGGTGCTGGTGATTTACTCTCCTAAAGTCTGCTCTGGCCCGTCTGGGCTACTGGTTGGGGCCACAACCAAGAGGCTCACATGGGACTTCGCTCAGCTCCCAGCTCGGTGCGATAGACCCTTGCTGTCAGCTTGCCAGGCTGCCCTCAGTGGAAGATTTGTTTCTCTCTGTCTCTTTGTGGGTTCTGTAGCTCTAATATTTGTTTAGAGTAATTGTTTACATGTATTGGAAGTGTTCAGCCCTTCTTCTCAAGCCCTCCACACCACCCCTGTCCTTCTCAGTGGAGGGCCTCATCCTTCACTGAAAAAGTTTAGGCCATCTGTCATAAGCTCCCCCTTCCTCTAACTCAACACATCCAGTCAGCACCCTTGATTCCTCTGCTCTAGTCTCAAAATAGGAGGCGGGTCTTCTCCTTGCCAAACCCTCTGTTTGTATCCTTGACCCCATTCCCTCGTCTCCCATCTTATCTCATCTGCAAGCTTGCCCCTTTGCTCATCTCTTTTCTCTCCTCTTTCTGTTGCTTTCAAACATGCCCAGATATCGCCATCTGACCCTACCATCCCTTCAGACTGCCCCCAATACCTCTCTTTTCTTCCACAGTGTACTAGAGGAAGGTACCTACACGCACAGCCTTCACCTTCTCACCTCCCATTCATTTCTTAATCTCTTGAAAATCTGGCTTCTCTTCTACCCACCTGACTAAAACTGTTCTCTCCAAGGTCAGATCCATCTCTTTATGAGATAACATATGTAAAACTCAATAGAAATGTGAGTGATTGTCATCCAGACTAAAGCCAGTGGCCCTTTTCCTATCTCACCCTGGGTGCTCTGTCTGCAGGGTCTAACACTGTGGCCCATGCTCTCCTCAACCATCTGTACCACTCCTCCACTTCGATCATCTTCCTCCTTCTCAGATGCTTGTGCCCATGTGTGATCACCACCAGGTCCTCTCCCATGCTCCATGGAATGCTCCAACTTGGGTTCCCTCCTCTTCTCTTTCTATACTCTCTCTCTCTCTCTCTCTCTCTCTCTCTCTCTCTCTCTCTCTCTCTCTCTCTTTCTCTCTCTCTCATGGGCTCTTTGGCTCCCATTGCTTCAATCCTTAACCTACTCAGACGACTCCTGAATCCATAACCTACATATCCAGACTTCATCTCTTTCTGAGCTCCAGTACCACATCCCTTTTGAAACCAAAGAACATGAAATAAAAAACATTGCTCTCCTCAATATTTCACAGAATCACAAAATGTTGGAGTAGAATAGATTTATTCCCTTTCAAATCTACAAACACAGCTCTCATCTCTCTCCTGAGCTCCAGTCTTTCCATCTCCAACCACCTGTTAGACATTTTCGCCTGAATGTTCCATGAGAATTTCAAACTTAACATGTCCAAAGCGGAACTCATCTTTTCCTCTAAACCCTACCCCCTTCATTAATACAGAGGGCATCACCACCCTCCCAGTCCCCAGGCTCACAACCAGTCCTCCTGGACTCCTCACTATCTGTCACCCTTCCCCCCTATATCCAAGCTGGTGTCAGGGCTTGTCAGCTTCACCTTCATGCCCCTTCCTCTCTTCTGAGACATCTCCCTCCCTGGCGCAGACCCTCATCACCTCACACATGGTCTAATTCAATAGCTGTTGGATAATTCTGCCAGCTTCAAGTCCCTCCCCTTCCAAACCACTTTCCATTCAGCAGATAAAGTAATTTTCCTAAAGCACAGGGCCAACTACTCAATACACTCCAGTGGCTCCTTGTTGCCTCCAGCAGCAAAAATACAAAATTCCATCTGGCATTCAAAGTCTTTCATCACCAAGCTCCTTCCTACCTTTCCAGGCTTCTTATAGCTTACTCTCGGACTGGTACCCTTTGATCCAGTGACACTGGCCTCCTGGCTGCTGATCAAACAACACGCTTCATCTCTTGGCTCCAGGCACTTTCTCAGGCCATCCTCCCTGCCAGGAACACTCTCCCTCTTCCAATGACCTCCCCAGTTTCCTTAAGTCCCAACAAAATCCCACCTTCCAGGAAGCCTTCCCCAACCCTTTTCAGTTCCAGTGCCTTGCCTCTATTAAGTATATACTATTCATGTTACATATAGCTGCTTTGTATGTATGTTTGCTATCATCTCCCCATTAGATTGTAAGCTCCTCGAGGGCAGGGACTGTCTTTTTCTTCTTTCTGTATCCCTAAATAAGTTTAGCACAGTGCCTGGCACATTGTCATTATTCAGCTGTTTCAGTCATGTCCAACTCTTCATGACCCCATGTGGGGTTCTCTTGGTAAAGATACTGGAGTGGTTTTCCCTTTCCTTTTCTAGCTCATTTTACAGATGAGGAAATTGAGGCAAACAGGGTTGTGACTTGCCCAGGGTCACATAGCTAGTCAGTGTCTGAGGCAGGATTTGAACTCAGGTATCCCTGACTCCAGGCCCGGTGCTCTATCTACTATACCACCTCGCTGCCCTGCATGGCACACAGAAGAGCTTAATAAATGTTTACTGATTGATTTGACTGAGAACTCATCATTTTCTCCCTAAGCCTGTACTCTCTCTGTCAAGGGCACTATCATTCCCCCAGTTCCTGAGATTCCCAACCTGGCAGCTCCCCCGGGCTCTCCACTCTCACCTATTGCTCTTTTCAATTCTCCTTCCTTCTCACCTGCTCCATTCATCCCTTTTCTCTGCTCATATACATTGTAGCCCCACTCACTCCCCTGACTGATCTCACACCTGCCTCCAGTACATGCTGTACACAGAGCCGCCAAATGGACCTTCCTAAAAGCACAGATCTGGCCTTTGTCACTTCAGTACTCTAAAATCTTCAGTAGCTCCCATGGCTATGAGGATAAAATACAAACCCCTCTGACTGGCATTTAAATCACTTCAAAACCTGGCTCCAGCCTACGTTTTCACTCACCTAGGCTCACAACTTTAGGGTCATCCTTGACCATTACTTCTCTACAACTGCCCCTCCCCCTGCCTCCTATCCCCCAAACTGAAGCAGCTGCCAGGTCCTGTCAATCCTACTGCCTTAACATCTCTATAACCCATCCCTTTCTCAGTACCCAAACCACAACCCACCAACCCTAGTCTCTGTCGCTTGTCCTGAAACCTCTATAGCCTTCTAATTAGTCTAACTAAACCCCATCTTTTCCCTCTCTAACTTATTCTCCATATAAAAGTCTAATTAATATTCTTAAAGAACAGGTCTAACCATATGGCAGTTCTCTTTAAGAAGCTTGCCAAGGGGGGCAGAGCCAAGATGGAGGCATAGAAGCAGGAAAACTCTTGAGCTCCCCCCATAACCATCTCAAATACCTATAAAATATGACTCTAAACAAATTTTAGAGCTGCAGAATCCACAAAGTGACAAAGAGAAACAAATCTCCCACTGAAGGCAGCCCAACAGGCCAACAGGAAGGGTCCATTGCATCCCAGCCCTCCTTGAGTCAGAAGTTTTAGCCCCAGGGCAACTCCAACCAGCTGTGACTGGAGGGACATCAGGAGAGTGGATCACCAGCAGCTGTGGTGGTTTCCAGAATTATCAACCCACAGATGCCAAAGAAAAAGTAAAAGGTCAGTGTAGATCTCTCTGGGAACTGGAGGGGATGGAGGTGCGGTCTGGACTCTGCCCCCAGAGCAAGAAGTGGAGGAGGTGTGGCCTCCACATGGCTGCTTCAGAGCTCCTGACTTGCAGATTGTAGGGGGACCAAGTGACCATTCTGAGGGGTAATCGCTCTTGCTTTAACCTGCCTGGATCTGGATTGTGGTCTTGGATGGTGGTCCTAAGGTATATGACCAGTGAGCCAGCTTGTGGGGGCTGTAGAAGCATCCTCCTAATAGCTCCAATAGCTGCGAAAACCCCAGCGATTTGGGACATAGCTCTCTCCATTTTGGAAGCAGAGTTCTACAGTGGCAAAGAGCTCAAAAGTCAAGTAATTGGCTGCCAACATGAGCAAGCAACAGAAGCACAAACAGACGATAGAATCCTTTTGTGTGGACAAAAAAGATTAAAGCATGGATCTGGAGGAAGACATCAAAGTCAGAACTCCTACATCAAAAGCTTCCAGAAAAATATGAACTGATTACAGGCCATGGAGAAGCTCAAGAAGGATTTTGAAAATTAAGAGAAGTGGGGGAAAAATTGGGAAGAGAAATGAGAATGATGCAAGAAAATCATGAAAAGAGAGTCAACAACCTGACTGAAGAAAATAACATCTTAAAAAATAGACTAACTCAAATGGCAAAAGAGGCCCAAAAAGCCAATGAGGAGAAGAATGCCTTAAAAAGCTGAATATGCCATATGGAAAAAGAATCTCAAAAGCTCGCTGAGGAGAATCATTCCTTCAGAGTTAGGCTGGAACAAATGGAAGCTAATGACTTTATGAGAAATCAAGATACTATTAAACAGATCCAAACAAATGAAAAAATAGAAGGCAATGTGAAATATCTCACTGGAAAAACCACTGACCTGGAAAATAGATACAGGAGAAATCATTTAAAAATTATTGGACTACCTGAAAGCCATGATCAAAAAAAGAGTTTAGACACCATATTTCAAGAAATTATCAAACAAAATTGCCCTGATATTCTAGAACCAGAGGGCAAAATAGAAATTGAAAGAATTCATCGATCACTTTTTGAAAAAGATCCCCAAAAGAAAACTCCTAGGAATATTATAGCCAGGTTCCAGAGTTCCCAGATCAAGGAGAAAATATTACAAGTAGCCAAGAAGAAACAATCTGAATATTGTGGAAACACAATCAGGATAACACAGGATCTAGCAGCTTTTATATTAAGAGATCAAAGGGCTTAGAATATGTTATTCTAGAGGTCAAAGGAGCTAGGATCAAAACCAAGAATCACTCACCCAGCAAAACTGAGTATAATGTTTCAGGGGAAAATGTGGTTATTCAATGAAGTGGAGGACTTTCAAGCATTCTTGATTGAAAAACCAGAGTTGAATAGAAAATCTGACATTCAAATACAAGAAGCAAGAGAAGCATGAGAAGGTAAACAGGGGAAAGAAATCATAAGGAACTTATCAAAGTTGAACTATTTACATGCCTACATGGAAAAACGATAATTATAACTTATGAAACTTTTCTCAGTATGAGGATAGTTGAAGGGAATATAAATGTGTGTGTATATATGTATATATATATATATATGTGTGTGTGTGTGTGTATACATACATATATATGTCTATATAGGAGGGTATGGGCATATGAATACATATGTAAGTATATATATGTGCACAGGTATACATAGCCAGAGGGCACAGGACCAATTGAGTAGGAAGGGATAATACTTAAAAAGGTGAAATTGAGAGGTGAGAGAGGAATATAATGAGAGGAGATGAGGAGAGACAGAATGGGGTAAATTATTTCATATAGAAAAGGCAAGGGATAATGGTCACAATGGAGGGGAAGAACAGGAAGGCAAAGGGGAATGGGTCAACCTTACTCATTTAATTTGGCTTAGGGAGGGAATGACATATACAGTGAATAGGATATCTCACCCTACAGGAGAGTAGGGGGGAAAGGAATGAGAGGGGGGATGGTGGAGGGGAAGGCAGGTTGAGGGGGAGGGTAGTTAGAAGTACACACTTTTGAAAAGGGACAAAGTCAAAGTAGATAATAGAACAAGTGGGGGGCGGGATAGGATAGAAGGAAGTATAGTCAGTCTCACAATATATCCACTATGGAAATGTTTTGTGTAACTACACATACGCCACCTCTACTAAATTGCTTATCTTCCCAGTAAGTATGGGTGATGAGGGAGAAAGGGAAAGAATCTGGAATTTAAAGTTTTAAAATCAAATGTTTAAAAAAAGTATCATTATTATTATTGTTATTATTTTTTACATGCAACTGGGAAATAAGATATACAGGCACTGGGGTATGGAGATCCATCTTGCCCTCCTGGAAAGTCGGAGGGGGCATGGGAGAGGATATAGGAGAGAACAGATTGGGGGAGGGAGTATACAGTGGGATCGCTGTTTTGGGGTGGTAGGTAGGGGAAAGACAGGGAGAAAATTTGTAACTCACAATCTTGTGGAAATGAACTACGTCAACTAAAAATAAACATAAAATTTAATTTAAAAAAAGAATTAAAAAAAATAAATAAAAAAGAAGCTTCCCAAGGCTCCCATTGTCTCAAGATTAAAAGTTCAGTTCGCCTCTTTGTGCACTTTAAAAGTCTGCACTATTAGGCTCCAGGCTAATAACACTCTACCTTCCCACCAAACTTGCCTACCTGCCCTTCCCCACACACATTCTATCTCGGGCCTCCACATATGTGTATGGCCTGACTCCATGCTGAAAATGCTCTTCCTCCTCACCTTAGTAAGAGTTTGATTTAGTTTAAGCATCTTGTTCTCCCCAAAACCTCCCTAAAGGGACATTTTTAACAACATAGGACATTAGGGGTGGGAGGGAAGGACAGGTCTAAGTGGGGTACAGGAGCTGAAGGGGTGGGGTAAGGGTGGCTTGTGCAGCCAGAAGGAAGTATAAAGGTACCAGGAGCCTCGGTAAGCTAGGGACAGAAAAGTATAGAAGGAGGAGTGTTAGGACACCTAAGAGGCAATGCAGTAGAGAGCAAAGAAGTGCAGGATTTGGGATACTTTCTGAGTCTTATGACCCTGATTCTGAGTCTTATGACCCTGACTTCTCAAAAGCTCTCCTGCTTCCCTTGAGTGCCCTGGTCAGCTTGAGTATTTCCTTCTATCTAGGCCCTCCTGCACCCTACACTATGCATTTTGTCTCTGCTTGTGTGTGCACATGGGATGTCCCCCAACAGGATGTGACCATCTCCAGGGCAGGGAAGCTCTTTTTTTTGCCCTTGCTTCCCAGCACAAGGCCTGGCTCGTCGTAACTCTGAACCGTAAGAGTTGTCTCAAAGGGGCCTGGGTTGCCTCATGAAGTACTCCCTGCTCCATCTCTGCAGGTGGTTAAGTCAAAGCTGGGGAAGACCACTTGTTGGGGATGCAAACATGAAGCAGAGGAGCTCAGTTTCAGGTTGGATTCAATGACCTCTTCAAACTCCAGGGTGCCTCATGGCGGAGCCTGCTCAGAGCTCCAAGGGAAAAAGCTTCTCTTCCTGACTGAGAATTCTGAGACAGCTGTGTTTTGCAGGTGACAAACTTTGCAGAAAACTGAGGAAACACAGATGTTAATATTGTCGTATGATCTGGAGACAAATCTAACTTATTTCATTATAGACAGATGAGAATTTTATCATTAATCACAAGGTAGATCGTTTGCAGAGAAGACGCAGAGACTTCATTCAATCTTAAGAAAAAAGAGTGAAAGGAGAAATTTCAGAACGTTATCAATTAAGCTGGAAGTTGAAAGTAACATCTTTACTATAGCAAAAACTACTACTGTCACAAGGAATAAGACTAGTTTTAAGAGAAATAGTCCAGTAGCAGAGAATTGGAGAAGTCACTTCTCAGATCAACTAGCCAGGCTAAGGTATGCTGTGAATCAGTGAGTTGTGGAGTCAAGCACAGCAGTGTAATGGAAATGCAAATTTAAAGATCTTCCCTGCCCCTAGCTTAAGTGCACCTGCAGCCTGTGGTGGGAGGCTTGTTTTTCAGGAAAGCCCACACCTTGATACTTTGTGATTGGGCAGTGGGTCCAGAAGGTTGTTACATTCTCTGAGCAGAGAGAAGGCTATATAAGCCCTGAGGAGAGGCTTTGCTTTGGGGCTCACTTTGAGAAGTGTTGTGTGATTTGACCAGATGAGACTCTGGGAAGCTGTTGTTGAGAGCCCCCCGGCTTTGAAAACCCAGATGTTGATGCTTCCCTCTCTGGTAACTGTGATTTGGTATTGATATAATGGTTGGACAGTTTGGAAGCCTGTCTGTTTGATCTGTAAGTTCTGTAACTCTGAAGTTTGGGTGCTGACCTTTTTCCCCTGAACTAGGTAATGTGTGTTTGTTTTATTAAAGTAAGCTTGTTAACCCATTTTGAGTTGCTTTCCTTTACAAAAGCAGATCTAAGAACCTGTGTTGGCAGTCACCCTGGGGATATTGGGGTGCTTGCCGCTACAAGCAGGCACCAATTCAGTTTAGCAATGAAAGCAGATAATCCACACAGAAGTTATATTCAAAAAGGACCTTTTTACAGAGATAGAAAGAGGAAACTGCAGAGTTGTGGGTTAGGGTTTTTCTTATCCATGTGTCTCCTTTATAGGTTTCTATATATGTCCAATTTTCCCCACAGATAATGTATGTACTGGTAGGAGAGTAGGACCTAAGTTTACATGTGAATTGTGATGTATTTATTATTTATGCATTATATCAGTACCTATATTAGTATTTCTCTTCCCTTATTAAATAAATAGTTATGTTTAATATCTAAAAGTATTATTACTTAGAGTATCTAGTTGTATACACAGAAATATATTGGTGGGGGCTCAAGAACTAAAGCAGTGAATAGAGGTGTGTATTTCTCCTCAACAGAGAACTTGAGAATTAAGAGATTTGACAGTAACTGCATTGTGATGGTTCTTCTTGGGGAAGTCTAATCCTACCAGTGTGAGAGTAAATTGGAGCAATCAAGTCAGCTCAGTGAGTGAGTAGGTGTCCCTAAGCCCAGCTGAGAGATGTGGGGCACTACCAATGGAAGTGGTCACTCCACTGGAACTGTTAAATGGGGGCTTGATGGAGGATTTTTCCTACCCATTGACTATATGGAGATTCACCCTCCAGGATTTTTCCCCACATTTTACATTGTGGGGGAATTTCTACTCTGGGATTTCTTGGGGGTGCTCTTTGAATTACAAAGGACCCCTTGGAGAGATTCTTTATCTAAGATTTATTGGATGCCTAGTGTCATAGGGATTCAAGAGCAAAAATGTTTTTCCTGTTTCTTTTTGAAGCTCAATATAAGACTTTTTAAAAAACAATTCAAGCAGTCTCAAAATGGAATAAGCTTCCTTGTGAGGTAGTGAGCTGCCTGTCCCTAGAAGTCTTGCAGCAAAGACTGGAGGTCTACTTATGAGAGATGTTGTAGGAAACATGTATATTATAGGGAAAAGGCCTAGCAGCCTAAAAAGACTAAAGCCTAAAGCCTTTTCTACTTCTAAATCCCATGAATAATCAAAGTAGTAAAGAGCGTTTTTTGCTGTTCCAATCTTTCCCTTCCACTCCACTCATGACTTATTGGCTACAATATCCCTTGTTTATAAACCCAGATTAAGGAATAAAGCCAATATAGTCCCCCAAAGCTTTAGGCAAGTAACAGTCTGCTACACAAACCCTTTGTGCATGGACCTCTGAAGTATTAAAAATTGGAGACCCTAATGGTTAGTTGCTCCAACCCCTGTATTTGAACAAAAAAGGACTGAGGACTAGGGAAGGGGAGAGAATTCTTGTCTCAGAGTCCAATCCCTCTTCTCCATGCCTTTCTGTCTGAGACAACCTCCTATTCACATTCTAGATGTCTTGTATGGGCTCAGTGACTGAAATGTGATCCCTGGGGGCAGGGGCCACTTTTTTGGCCTTTTTGGCCCTTCCTTGCTTTCCCAGTACCTGGCACTGTTGATGATGATGGGATAGCAACAAAGATGACAACAACAACAAAGGGGACAATCTTTCTAGGGCAAGGGAGAAGGTGCCATCCCCAGGGAGGCCCTCTGAGGGCAGGGAGGTCTGTCCATTGTCCCCCTGGAATACAAAGCAGCTTCCCCTTCAGAAGAGAAGCCCCCCAATTACACACACACACAACTACGAAATCCCACAGCTGAGAGAGAAAAGACAGTCCCTGCCCTTTAGGAGCTTACAATCTAAGGAGGATTAGCTCTGTCCTTGACACCTGAGGAAACCTGGGGCCAAGTATGACTTGGGAAGAAAACTTGGCATCCCCAAGCTGTCCTAAATGGCCCAATTTCAATGGGTCCGAAGTCACTCCATAGGAAACCTGACCAGTCAGAAATCATAATAATGAAACTCTTATCTCTATAAGACTCTCAGCTTTAAAACTGCCCTCCTAAAGCAGCACGAAAGCTCTTGATGGGCAAGGACTGCTCTCTAAGAGTCCAAGGCCCTGCTTTCTCTGACATGGCTTTGTGAGATGGGACAGTCACTTTCTAGGGCCTTGGTTTCCTTACCTGTAAAATGACGGACTTGGCTAAGATCCACCAGCTCCACAGCACACAGAAGATAGTTGAAAGTTCTAATCTTGGCATCCAAGGTCCTCACCTGTTTGACTGAAACCTTCTTTGGGCTCTTATTTCACATTAATCCCTTTCATGATTATGCAGTAATGGAGCTTGGTACTGAGTCCTTGTGAGTGGGCCTGAGCTACCTGTAAAGGGAAGGGGGGAGTCCCCTGGCAGGAAAGGGGAACAGGAGGGCTGAAGAACAAGATCTGCCGCTGATCTTTAGGAAATTTTACTCTGAACAGGACATGTGGCCCTTACTCTGGTGGGCCTAGGAGCATCTTCATTGGTATTCAGGAGAAGGACTCTCCTAGATCCCTGCCTGGTCAGTATCAATTCTTAATTGGGAACAGAGAGTAATTTTGCAGACCCTGGATGTGCTCAGGGACTAGCCTGTGTCCTTTGATGCTACAGGTGGAGGGGAGGAGGGGAGAGATGCCTCCTTCCAAAACAGAAGCCTGTTATTCTCCACTTGGAGGCTCTGGGACACACTCAGCCTGTTATTTATTTATTTATTTAATCTTATTTATTTAGGCTTTGGGAGGGACCCAACAATACAACTATAGAACAGCTCCATATAAATATGAAGAAGAAACTACAAAGACTGTTAGAGAAAGACTTCTTTTTTGTGTGCAAAAGAAGCTTCACTGATCAACATAGTGTTGCCTTTGTCATCCCTGGAGAAGGTGCTTAACAAAAACTTAATAAAAGACTGACTGACACCCTCCAGAGGAAGGAAACAAGCAATTATTGAGTGCCTACTACATGCCGGTACAGTGCTAGGCACAGATGCTTACTACACATCCTGAGAGAGGTGCTATTGTTACCTTATTTTACAGACTGAGAAAATGAGACAAGCAGAGGTTCACTGACTTTCCCAGGGTCACAGAGTTAGTAAGTGTCTAAGGCTGTATCTGAACTCAGGTCCTCTTAACTCCAGGCCCAAGGCTTTATTCCACCCACTGGCATCTAGCTGGGAGAAAGCTGACACAACAGGTACCTCCATTCACTCTCCTATGACCCCCTCACAATCAGTTTCCATTCCATCATTCCCGCCAAAGCTACTAAAGGTCTCAAATCCAGTGGCCTTCTCCCAGCCCTCATTCTCCTTGACCTACCCATCACTCTCTTTTCTCTAGGTTTCTAGGACACTCCTCCCTCTGGCTCTCCCACTCATCCAGATTACACCCTACCCTCAGGGCTCTGTCCTAGCTCCCTTTCTCTTCCTGGGATTTAATTACTATCTCTAGGCTGATGATTCTCAGATCTCCTATCCTGCCCCAGGCGCTCTGCTGACCTCCAGTCTCATATCTCCAACTATCTTTCAGACATCTCAAACTAGATGTCCAGTAGACATCTTAAACTCAATATGTCAAAACCAGAATTCATTATCTTTCCCCCTAAGCCAGCGCCACCACTCTCCCAATTACTGTCAAGAGCAACACCATCCTCCCAGTCCTCCAGGCTCACAACCTAGGCGTCAACCTGGATGCCTCACTATCTCTCACCCCCCACAACCTAGTTGTGGCCAGGGGCTGCTGATTTCCCCTTTGCACCAAGTCTCAAACACACCCCCTTCTCTCCTCTGACACAAGCCCCACCCTGGTGCAGACGCCTATCACCTCACACCTGGACTGCTGCAATGGAAGCTGGTGAGTCGGCCTCCTCTGAATCTCCCCACACCAATCTGAGCTCCATTCAGCCTCCAAAGGGATTTTCCTAAACTTCAGGTCTGACCATGTCACCCCCCTTCTTAGTAAATTCCAGAGGCTTCTAAGACCTCCAGAAACAAAAACACAAAATGCTCTCTGGCGCTCAAAGCCTTCACTGCCTGGCCTCATCTAGCCTTTCCTTTTACTTCCCTTACTCTCTGGGACAGCCTCTTCAGTCCCATGACACTGGCTTCCTGGCTGTCTCACAGCCAAGGGCATCCTCTCTGGCCATCCTCCATGCTAAGAATACCCTCCCTTTGCCATCCCCAGGACTGACCTCCCCAGCTTCCTAAATCCCACCTTCTACCGGAAGCCTCCCCCGCCCCTCCTAATTCTAGCACCCAGTATTATTTATGCTGTCTGTGGACTGTCTGCACATGTTTGTATTTGTTTGCTTGTCTCTTCCATTAGACTGTCAGCTTTTTCACACTTAGCACAGTGCCTGACACACAGTAGGTCCTTAATAAATGCTTACTTAGTGATTAAGGTTGGAAAGTTCCATTGGAGCCAGATTAAAGAGGGCCCTTTGGGGGGCAGCTAGGTAGCACAGTGAATATAGCACCAGCCCTGGAGCCAGGAGGACCTGAGTTCAAATCCAGCCTCACACACACACACACACACACACACACACACACACACACACACACACACTAGCCGTGTGACCTTGGACAAGTCACTTAACCCCCCCCAAAAGAAGTAGAATAGTAAAGATGCAAAATTAATTTAAAAAAATAAATAAAGAGGGCCTTTAATGCAACTGTGGGTAGGAATTAATAATCTATCCTACAAGCAGGAGTCCAGGAGAATTCACCACTTGCCAAGGATTTCACATAAAGCACTCCTCTTCAGGGGTCATCTATGGTATAGCAGGAAGAGCCAAGAATCTGGAAACCAGAAGCACTGGGCCCAAATCTGAGTAGCTCTGTCTGATGTTGGACAAGGGATGGGCCCCCTTTGGGTCTCAAGCTGAAGGAATACTGGCTATATGGAACACATCTATATGGGCACTGAACCCATCAGGCCTCAGTTTCCTCATCTGTAAAGTGACAGGTTTGGACTGCATAGCCACTAAGGTCTCTGCCAGTCAGTCAATTAGCATCTATCAAATGCCTACTGTGTGCCAAGTCCAGTACTGAGTGTTGGGGAGACTGCAAAAGGCAGTCCCGGCCCTCCAGGAGCCAATCCCTGCAGACCCCAGGCCACAGGGAGCCCCCTTAGTGTTCTGAGCAGAAGAGGAGTTGGTGGGAGGAGTGCCCTAGGCAGGGGCTTGGCCCCCGGGGTGCAGAATACAGCAGAGCTGTCCACAAGGACAGTCCCCTGCCACTCCCTCTGGCAGCTCCCACAGATTTCCCAGCGTGCTTGGCTTTAATTGCCTCTCAGCATTCTAATTGTGTTCATGGCAGAGATCTGCATATTCTCCCATCAGTCCCAAAGGGGCTGATTGGCACGTGGTCACGTGCTCTGTATCTGCATATGTTTACCATGCACCACAGTGGGGAGAAGTCTCTGTATGATCAGTGAATTCTAAATTCTATCTGCAGTTTAGGAGGAAGAGACAGAAAGATTTCTCCCACCCACACAGTGACAGCACAGTAGGGTAATACAGAGTGGCCTTGGCCTCATTGCCTGCTCCCCTCGTTGAGTCTGGGGCTCCAGATTGCTGGGCCTGGAGTCAGTAATCCAGCCTCAAGCTCTTACTAGCTTGTGTGACCCTGGGCAAGTCACTTAAGCCTGTTTGCCTCAGTTTCCTCATATGCAATATGAGCCCAAGAATGAAATGGCAAACAACTCCAGTTTTCTTTGCCAAGAAAACCCCAAATAGGTTTCCATTTCAACTGAAACAACTCAACAATAACCACTGAATTATTGTGTAGAATTTAGTGACAAGCTAAGTCAAATGAATTCACATGATTTTCTACCCCTTTTCTAACGAGAATACGTGACAGACCTCTGTAAGGTGAGGGCTTGCCCAGGGATAGGGGGCAGTAGTGCCAAAACAAGTGTGGGGAACAGCAGCCCCAGGCACATTTTGATCCCCTTTAGAAATCAGCATCCTACCTGGAATATGAGCTCCACCCAGATATAGCCCTTCTGAACTGTGAATCTATCAGAACTGACTTCTCTAGCTACAAAAAACCTGTCTTTCAAAGGCCCAGCTCAGCCTGAGCTCTGGGCTTCGGCCTACACGTTGGCTGTGCTTCATAAGTTAAGAGAAATTCGTTTTTGCCTCATTTTCCTGAGCTTGCCTGATTGATTAGGGTGAAACCCTAACAGAGATTTTCCTTTCAACACCTCCAGCTTATTTTCTGTCCCTGTACAACAGGGACAATGGCATCTCCTTCCCTCAGACTGTGAAGATAAAACAGATGGTACTTCGATTCTACTGATATTTATTAACTTTTTGCAATACAGATTTCCCCATGGGCCCTCCCCAATGAGCAGGTAATTGCTTTAGTTTTTTTCTGCTTTTGTTTTTTGATTTTTTTTTTTTTTGCATTTTGGAGGGGGGATGGTGGGGTAATTGGGGTTAAGTGACTTGCCCAAGGTCACATGGCTAATGTTAAGTGCCTGAGGCCTAATTTGAACTCAGGTCCTCCTGACTCCAGGGTAGGTACTCCATTTACTGCACACCTAGCTGCTCCAGGTAATTGCATTAGGAGCAGGGATCATTTCCTTCTTTGTGTCTCTAGACCCTGGCACCAAGGAGGTGATTGACGGAAATCCATTTTACTTGACTACACATATTTATTAGGATTTTTTTTCTTCTTTTTGTATTTCCAATAAAGAGAGGATAGATGGGAGTGAAAAATAAGTACTTGTTAATTGAAAAAAAAAACTTAATTAAAAAAGAAAAAGAAGAGGCCTTTAGAGGAAAAACATTAAGGTTACTTTAGAGCTATTCTCATTATATGGCATCACTAAGACAGCCCTGGGAGTCCTACTGAGACAGGCAGCTTGGATTAGAGGAAAGAGCGTGGCCTATGAGACTGGAAGCCCAGGACTTTCTACACACAATCACATCTGATCCTCATCCTCACAACTTTATATGGAAAATAACCATAAACGTTCCAGTGTGTTCCAATGGGAAGACGATGGGGTTTGGGTTTCAATCCTGCTTCTGTCATTTCTTGTGTGACCTTGGGCAAGTCGCTTCCCCTGTGGGCCTCAGTTTCCTCATCTGTTAAAAGAGGGAGGTGGACTGGCTCTAAGATCTCTTACAGCTGCAGAGCTAAGATCCCAGAGCTGGTGGCAACGAGGGCCACAAGAACCGGGCAGAAAGGAGAGACTCGAGCCAACAAATCAACAGGCATTTCTTAGGGCTTAGATCAAGCACTGAGGGTACAAAGAAAGGGACAGAGTCCCTTGCCTCAAAGAGTTCATAATTTAACAAGGAGACAGCACGTGAAAAACTACATACAAACAAGAATAAGCCAGAGGCTCTCTGAGAGGAAGGCGTGAGCATTCAGGGGAGCTAAGCAAGGCTTCTCCCAAATGTGGGGCTTCAGCTAAGACCTGGAAGAAGAGCTGGAGAAGTCGGAGGTTACAAGTTATAATCAGACACAGAAGTCAAGTCAGACAAGGGCATCAGGATGAGTCACTGGGATGCCATGAGAAGGCTAAGGCCATGGAGGGGGTTCATCATTAGGCTCCAAGGGTTCCCCATTGTGAAAGCCTGGAGACACTGGTTGAAACAAGCTGGGATATGGGTCTGGGCCAACAAACTATAGACACACCCCTGTAAGCCAGCCAAGAGGCCGCTGTCACCTCCCAGTGATTTATGTTACTCAGCCTTACTCAACACTGGCAGTTAGATGGGCTTCCATGCTCCCAGGTTTGGCCAGTGAGTTGTGTGACTCACCAGAACCTGGGAGAGAGAGCCAGCCACACTGCCTTGCTTGGCCAGATGAAAGAGAAATATAAGATCTGGAAGCCTCTGAAAGGAAGGCCAGGTGTGCTAAGTAACCACGTCATGGAGAATTTCCAGAGGTAGCTAGGCCCACGCTGTTAATGGCCCATCCTGTCCAAAAAACCTCTTTTGCATTTTAGCAAGAGAGGTTAAAAAGTAAAATACGTTCATCTGTTTGTCTGCCTTTTATTTCACAGACAAAGAGATTCTGGGGAGCAGATTTCATCCATGACTGGAGTTCTGAATCAGACAAATCTCCCATGGTGCTTATAAACACTAGCACACTGCCCACAAAGGCAGGGCTTCTTACATTTCTTCCACTCTGACCCCCTCAGTGCTTCTTAAAGTGTGGGTCTCTACCCCACATGGACCCACTGAGGGCTGGGCCTGGCATCAGGGCCTGGCTCGACAGCTCACTAGCTGTGAAGCACACAAAGGCCCATCCTCAGCTAACCTGCCTGAGCCTCAGCTTCCTCTTCTGTAAAATGGAGGGATGCCAACTTTTGCAAACCTAACCCACGAACCGCCATCCCCTAAGCACTCAGTAAAACTTCAAGACCTGTAGAGATGGGTGTGATTATTCGGTCCACAGCTTCCTACCATGGAAATGACACTGTCCTGGCCGGGGCTCCCACCACCTTCTTGTGCAGATGAGCGGGGCTCGCTTGCTGAAACTGAAATGGGGGGAGCAGCTCCTGCTCTGTGCTGCCACATGTAGGGGGGTGTCCAACATCCATCAGCTAAGCCCTTGCTATTCACCTACACTGGGGGAGGCACTCTAGAGAAAGAAACAGAAACAAACACTACTGTGAGCACCTTCACGACCATATGTGAGAGGCTACAAGGAGTATAAGGACAAGGTGGCTGGGGAAGGGGAAGGAGCCTCGAGGAGGAGATAGGGAGATCCCAAAGACTTCCTGCAGAAAGCAGTGTCCAGGCAAAGCCTTGAAGGAAGAGATTCTGTGAGGCAGGTAGAAGGAGCCAAGGCTCTGAATGCCAAAGAGAACTCGTATATGGAGTCCTGAAGACAACAGGGAGTTGGGCAACTGAGGGGAGAGAGAAGTGAGGCAGGCAGAGCCAACAGCCGGTCACTGTGAGGGCGCAGGCCCGAGGAGACAGCCTTGCACCGAGGCAGCAGCTATGTGAGGGAAAGAGAAGGACACGGCTAGAGTTTATATGGGGGAATCAGTACCTACTGTGCGCAAGGCACTGGCTAAGCTCTTTACAAATAGCATCTCACTTGATCCTCACAACAACCCTGGGCAGTAGATGCTCTTCTTATCATCCCCGTTTTACAGCTGAGGAAACTGAGGCCAAGAGAGAGCAGATGACTTGTAGCAGTAAGTCCCTGACTCCAGACCCAGCCTCTGCCCACTGAGGAAGACAGCTAAGTCAGTGATCCGTCCAGAGCCACACAGTCTGTGTCACTAAGTCCTCGGGCCTTCCTGACTCCAGACCCAGCCTCTGCCCACTGAGGAAGACAGCTAAGTCAGTGATCTGTCCAGAGCCACAGTCTGTGTCACTAAGTCCTCGGGCCTTCCTGACTCCAGCCTCTACCCCTCTATCCAGCTCCTGCTTTGCTATTGTGAAGATAAAAAAACAGGACCTGACAAGGGGCTGGCTCAGAGGGTAAGGAGTAGCTGAGGCAAAGGGAGCTTGACACTGAGATTTCAAGCATCAGTGACAGAAAGAAGGCAACAGCCTGGCCAGTCACAAGGAAAGTAAAGAAGGATGGTCTTGGGGATAAAGATAATGAGTTCTGTTTGGGACAAGTTAGTGTGAGATGGCTCTCAGACATCCAGAATGTACAAGCCCGTATGTCCAAAAAGCTGCTGGGGAAGTGAACCTGGAACTCTGGAGAGAGCGTAAGTCTGGCCATGCAGCCCTGAGAATCAGCTGCAGAGAGACAATAATGGAGCCCGGGAGGGCTGACAAGCTGGCCAAGCGAGAGCATGGAGGGAGCAGAGGAGGAAGCTGAGCACGGAGCCTCAAGAACACCTCATATTAGTGGGCAGAGCTGACCAAGCAAGAATCAAAGATTCAGAACTGGAAGGGGTCTTAGAGACCACTCTACAGATGAGAAAACTGAAGCCCAGCGAGGAGAGGTCACTGATTTAAACGGATACCGTCTGACTCTGACTTCAAAGTGCTTATGCAGGGGCAAAAACAGGAACCACAATCATTTCATACATAAATATCCCCACAGAGGAACAGTTTACCTGTCAGATCCATGACCCAACTAAAGACAGAAAACATTATGAAATGCAAAATGGATAATTCTGATTACATTAAATTAGAAAGGTTTTGCACAAACAAAGCCAATGCAACCAAGATTAGAAGGAAAGTCGAAAGCTGGGAAATAATTTTTATAGCCAGTATTTCTGATAATGGCTTCAGTTCTAAAATATATAGAGAACTAAGTCATATTTATAATAATACAAGTCATTCTCCAATTAGTAAATGGTCAAAAGGTATATGAACAGGCAGTTTTCAGATGAAGAAATTAAAGCTATCTATAGTCATATAATAGAATACTTTAAATCACTATTAATTAGAGAAATGCAAATTAAAACAACTCTGAAGTACTATCTCACACCCATCATATTGGCTAATGTGAAAGAAAAGGAAAATGATAAATCTTGGTGACGACATGGGAAAAATGGAACACTAATGGACTGTTTGTGGAGTTGTGAACAGATTCAACCATTCTGGAGGGCAATTTGGAACTATGCCAAAGGGCTATAAAATTGTGCATACCCTTTGATCCAGACATACTACTATTTAGTCTGCATCTCAAAGACATCCAAAAAAAGGGAAAAGGACCTATTTCTATAAAAATATTTATAACAGCTTTTTTTTGGTGACAAAAATATTGGAAATTGAGGGGATGCCCATCAATTGGGGAATAGCTGAACAAGTTGTGGTATATGAATGCAATAGAATAATATTATGCTATAAGAAGTGATGAACAGGATGCTTTCAGAACAACCAGGAAAGATTTACATGAACTGATGCTCAGTGAAGTGAACAGAACAAGGAGAACATTATACAAAGTAATAGCAACATTGTGCAATGATCAACTATGATTGACTTTGCTCTTCTCAGCAATGCTATGACCCAGGACAATTCCAAAAGACTCATGATGGAAAATACTATCCACCTCCAAAGAAAGAACTGTAGAGTATGAATGCAGACTAAAGCAGACTATGTTAACTTTTTGTTTGTTTTTTCTTTCTTGTGTTTTTTCCCTTTTATTCTGATTCTTTTTTCACAACATGACTAATGTGGAAATATGATTAATATGATTGTACATGTAGAGCTTATATCAGATTGCTTGCTCTTCTGGGGAGGGGGGATGGAAAGGAGGGAGGGAAAAAATTTGGAACTCTGGACCTTAAAAAGTAAATATTAAAAACTATTTCTACATGTAATTGGAAAAATAAAATACTATTAAGTGGGGAAAATAATAATAAGTATCCTGCAGGTCACATAATAACTTAGTTTTTAAAATGCACTCACTGGCAGACTCCAGTTTAATAGCCTCTGTACCAAACAGCCTTGGAGGCCGCTTTCTGTCCCCACCCCCACAGCCTCCCCAGGACCACAGAATGGGCTCCACCCACGTGACTGAGTCCAGGTCCCCACAACCTCCCTTAGCAACACATCTACTCCACGTGGGTGACCCAACATTTCCAACTGACCACGGATGGGAAAGTGTTCAATCCTCTCATAGCTTTTCCCCCTCACTACTGTCAAAATTGTTTCTCTGGAGAAAGAATCTGATAAATTCATTAATGCTAAGATAATGAGGTTTAATGCTGCCTCTCTCTGGGCCACTGACATTTAAAAAGAGAACTAAGTCCTAAGTCAAAAGAATTAAGCTGTAATTATGGGATTTTAGACATCAGGCAGCTATGAGGCAGACACTGACAGGGTGTGTATGAGAGGGCATTCCTGGCACACTCCCCGTGATACGAGGTCAGCCTTCACTTTCTTTCTATTCCAGATTTAGAGCCAAAGATCCTGGGTAGGACCTTGAGCAAATAATGTAAGCTGTCTTGGCCTCAGTTTCCTCATCTGTAAAATGAATGTGTGTGTGTGTGTGTGTGTGTGTGTGTGTGTGTGTGTGTGGCCTGCCATCTCCATCTCTGCTCCTACATGCATTCTTTGTACATACTTTGTAGTTGTTCACCTGTGTACATGCTCTGTCTTCCCCTGGAGAAAGTAAATTCCTTGGAGGAAGGGGTCACTTAACTCTTACAACAGCCTACAGTGCTTGGAACTTGGAAGATAACCCACAAATAGTTTTTTTTTTGGTCTTTATTAATTTGCTTACTTTTAGTTTACAAGACTCAGTTCCACAATTCCTTGAGTTTCAAATTTTCTCTCACTCCCCCCATGGTGGCATAGAATCAAGTATAGTATCTGCAAATACTTTCACATTGGACATCAGTCAGGTTATAAAGAGGGATTGTATCAGATGGAATGAACAATGGGAAAGAGGAAACAAAACCAAACAGGAAAAAGAAAAAGAGCAGATAGTTTGCTTCAATCTGGATTCAAACTCCATTCTTTCTCTGGATGTAGACACCTCTCTCCATCATGAGACTTTTGGGGTTGACTTATAACCCTGGATTGCTGAGAAGAGCCCAGTCTATCAAAGGTGGTCATCACATATACATTGTGTCAGTGATTGTGTACAAATTTCTCCTGTTCTGCTCTTCTCACTCAGCATCGGTTCGTATAAGCCTCTCCAGGTAAATATGAAATCTGTCTCCTCCTCGTTTCTTATAGCACAATAGTATTTCGTTACATGCATATACCACAACTTGTTCAGCCATTCCCCAATTGATGGGCACCCCCTTAATTTCCAATTCTTTGCCACCACAAAAAGAGCTGCTATAAATATTTTTGTACATATGTAACCCACAAATGTTTGTGAGATGACAGAGTGCTGGCCTTGTGGTCAGGAGGACCTGGGGACCAACCCTGCCTCAGTCATCTAGGACCTGTACAGCCTGGACACGTCACTTAACCTGTCTTGCCTTTAGTACTTCATCTACCAATGAAAGCCCTAGAGTAGATGCTGCTAAGGGCCCTGCCCACCCCAAATGCCAAGAACCATGGGCCCCCCGGCCCTCTCAGCCCTCCTCCTCATCTCTGTTGCTCCCTACAAACCCACAAGCAAAGCTCAGAATGAGAGGCTCAGATGGCCCTGCCTGAGGACAGAAAAGCTGTAAGTGTGGAGCCGAGGGCAGGGGCTGCAGTAAAGCAGAGGACTGAGAGTTGAGACCTGGGTTCCAATCCCAGCCTCCCTTACTCCTAAACTTGGCTACCAGCAGTAGGGGAAGGCTACGTTCACCCCAAGCCCCATAAAGCAGTGGCGAACTCTAATGGGGGAGGCAGAAGAACAAGACTGGGAGAAGCAGAGAAAGTAGGGCCTTCATGCCAAGCCTCCACGGTGCCAGGTTCATTCAAGTCTAAGATATAACCTGAAGCCTCAATCATCACAAGGGCCAAGGCCCCTCCAGAGGGACCTTCAGCAACACCAACACAGACAGACAGCCAAGAAGGAGCCTTGACATTACTCCCTCCTAGACGGCTCCAAAGCAGGAAGTCTCCCCCCCTGCCCCCCAACCCTAACAGCTCTTGGCTGTCCTGTCAGGTTGCCTGACAAAGTACGCTTCTGACGGTCCAATGGTGCCCCAAGAGGCCCCACACAAGCCAAATCCCTTGGTCCAAAGAAGCCAAGGACAGGTGTACAACTGGCCTGGACTAAAACCGTGGGTGCACCAATCTGAGGGGCGAGGGTCAGGATGGATGGGTGACCCCTGGCAGGATACTGAACCTACCTGCAAAATGAAGACCTGTCATCACCTACTCCTCAAAGCTTTTGTGTGAATCAAATGAGGCAGGATGCTAGAGTACTCTGGAAGGGGGGGCTGACAGTGAATGCCCACAGTGGACACAGATCAGGCCTAGCCCTTCCCATCCCATCCCCAGGGGTGGCCGCCCTAACCAGCACCTCTTCCCACCCCGTCTTGTTCTAGAGACCATGATCACAGGATCAGAGTCTGAAAGTCTGAAGGGGCCTCTCAGGTCATGGAATCCAACCCCCTCATTTGATAACCCAGGAAACTGAAGTTCAGTTACTGACAAACTGCTTGCCTTGGGGTGGGGAGGAAGAGAATTTGGAATTCAAACTTAAAAAAAAAATGACTGTCAAATGTTTTTACACGTAATTGGGAAATATTTAACAAAATAAAGATAATTTTAAAAAATGCTGATAGATTGACTGATTGAAGTGGTCCACCCAAGGTCACCCTGAGCTGCAAGGCAAGGGAGGCAGGATCTGAACCTTGGCCCTGGGACACTGGAGCTCCTGACATGATAGGATCCCACTAATTCCCAGCCTCAGTGTCTGGGTGCCTACCTCGGAGCTGGCTGAACGTGGTCATGAACTTGCTGGTGAGGGCCTGCAGCTCGTTGTTGGCCAAGATGATGAAGTGGAGGCGCCAGGCGACATTCCGGAGCACTTTGTAGATCCCGACCGGGAAGGAGACAAGTTTACACTCAGCCAAGTCTGCAGTGGGAGGATAGGGAGGAGACAGAGTCATGGAGCTGTGGCAGAGCACAGAGGAAGCCCCCCATGCACTCCCTTCCCTCCCCTCTACCCAGGGCCCCATGGGCCTGGGTCACACCAGCATGGATAGCAAGGCCAGGACAAGAGCCCGGGGACAGACAGCAGGCCTGGGTCACATTCGGCCTCAGGCACTGACCCTGGGCAGCTCCCCACCCTACTGTGTGCCTCAGTGTCCTCAACTGTAAATGCGAACCACAAAGGCCCTACTTCCCCTACACACTAACTGTGAGGACCAGCTGAGATCCTGCTGGTGAAGTGCTTACTTCAAGGCATCTGAAACATTGCAGACAGTAAGCGTGTGCTTCTTTCCTTCCTGGTGTTCGGTTGTGTCTGACTCTCCATGGCCCCATTTGGGTTTTCCTGGCAGAGACACTGGAGGGGCTGGCCATCTCCTTCCCCAGCTCATTTTACAGATGAGGAAACTGAGGCACACAGGGTGAAGTGACTTGCCCAGGGTCACATAGCTGGTCAGTGTCTGAGGCAGGATCTAACCTCATGATGAGTCTTCCTGCCTTCCTGCACTCTAATTCAATGCACCTCTCGCTGCCCACCTCCCTTCCTATGTCTTTTGATTCCCAGTCCTGGGCTCCTTCCACTACACTAGAAGACTGCCTTTAAATTCCTAGGAAAAGAAGAAAAACAAGAATGAGGGTAGGGAGGAGAGCCAGAGGGGACAGCTGGAGAACAGTGGAACCAAGAAGGCGATTTAGGTGGGATGGAAGGGAAAAAGCAGCTGAAAGGAAGGGCCTGCTAAAAATGCACTGGATGACTGGGGGATCCTAAGCCTGGCAAAGAAGGGAGAGTTGGGATAGCACCTTCAGGGCCTCCAGCACTGCCAAAAGTGAGTCAAGATATTCATCTCCAAAACCCTAACAGAGAAGAAGCACCTTCTGTATGCAGGGTCCTGGGCTAGGGGAAACAAATCTGTATGAGCTTTAGCCTTCATCTTCCTAGGGCTCACTGCCCAGTGAGAGGTAAGACAGAGAACCATATGTAATGGAAATGCAGATTTAAAGATCTTCCCTGCCCCTAGCTTAAGTGCACCTGGAGTCTGTGGTGGGAGGCTTGTTTTTCAGGAAAGCCCACACCTTGATACTTTTGTGATTGGGCAGTGGGTCAAGGAGGTTGTTACATTCTCTGAGCCAAGAGAAGGCTATATAAGCCCTGAGGAGAGGCTTTGCTTTGGGGCTCACTTTGAGAAGTGTTGTGTGATTTGACCAGATGAGACTCTGGGAAGCCGTTGTTGAGAGCCCCCCGGCTTTGAAAACCCAGATGTTGATGCTTCCCTCTCTGGTAACTGTGATTTGGTATTGATATAATGGTTGGACAGTTTGGAAGCCTGTCTGTTTGATCTGTAAGTTCTGTAACTCTGAAGTTCGGGGTGCTGACCTTTTTCCCCTGAACTAGGTAATGTATGTTTGTTTGATTAAAGTAAGCTTGTTAACCCATTTTGAGTTGCTTTCCTTTTGAAAAGCAGATCTAAGAACCTGTGCTGGCAGTCACCCTGGGGATATTGGGGTGCTTGCTGCTACACCATAACATAACATTGCAGAACAAAGTGCTAGGGGAAGTTTGAGAGAAAGAATGGTGTTAGGGCGCTAGGGGAGGTGGGGTAGAGGGGGAGCAGCTATTCAGGGGTCAGGGAAAGCCTCCAAGAAGAAGTGGCATCTGAGGAGGAGATCTGGCCAAAGAGGGCAGGAATGTCTCCCTTCCCAAAGAGAATGAGCACCCGTTGCAGAGGATCAGACAGACCAGATACCTGAACTGGAGCAGACTTAGAGCTGCATGGAACCCAGAGAAGTCATTCATCTATTTTAAAGATGAGAACATGGAGGCCCAGAGGCTTGATGGGACCTGCTGAGGTGCAATGAGTGCCAATCTGTGGAGTGGCTGGTGTCCTCCCCGGTGCTCCACTGGTCTTGTTCCCCTACCACTGTAAAGAGCTCCCCCCGTATTTGTGGAGAATTTTCACTGTTTTTCTTAAAACTCAAATTATGTCCCCAAAGCATCACAGAAGTCCCTTGGGCTCTAAGCCCCAGTGTGAAAAGTCAGTGATGTGGCTTAGTGAGAAAGCAAAAGTGTTAGGTAAATTTTGGGCCTGGGTGTCTACAGCCATTGCCAGCTGCCCACAAGTTGGCTGTTGATGAATTTACAGTTAGCCGTACAGAGCAACACAAAGCACCATCTGACACAGTGGAAGGTAAGGTTCAGGTTAAATGATTTTTTGGTTTTAAGAATTTTATTTGCTGCACAGTACTTACAGTACTATAGATTTCATGTGTTACAAAAAGTAAATACTGTCTGAAATCAATATGTTTTTTTTAATAGAGATATTTACACAAAAGGTCACAGAGTTTTAGGGAATAACTAGCAATAAATGTTTTGCATGTTACCAATTTTATTTTGTGTACTATATCTTATGGGTTATTTCATGGTTACTGTGTTAGGAAAAGTATATATTATCAGAATTAATGTTTAGTCATTATATGCATGGGGTGGCTAGGTGGCGCAGTGGCCCTGGCATCAGGAGGACCTGGTTTCAAATCAGGCTTCAGACATTTAGTACTTACTAGCCGTGTGACCTTGGGCAAGTCACTTAACCCTAATTGCCCTGCCTCTCCCCTCCAAAAAGCAAAAAAAAAGCATTTGCCGCAATCTCTAGTAGAAGAATAGTTTTGGTCACAAGACCCTGACCCTATTTTCCCATGGGTTCAATGTATCAGCATTTGCAGTTTTTGTCTTTTGCACTGTTTACCAGGAATGTTACCCAAACAAAAGCTGAGGATTGTTCAGGACTTCCCTGACCTGTTCTTTTTGAGTTGCCATACTTTCCTGAAGCCCTGGACCCAGAGGACCCAGGAGGCCCTGAATTCGTCAAGATGAAACCCCGCTCTGAGCTGACATGAGTGTGTTGTTTGCATCCCAAGCTGGATTCCCTGTGTGTTCTTGGGAATCAAGATAGATCCGGTCAGTTTGCCCTGGGATGAGAAACTGTGCAGCTGGGACCCTTGTGGATAAGCAGACCATACTGTCTTCATAGTCTAGCAGTTTCCAAGGAAAAAGAATGTAGTTTTTGCTCCTCCCCTTCAGGAGGGTTCTGCCCTTGTCCCATGCCCCTTTAGGTGGAGATTTTTGGTGTCTCCTCCTTCCTGTCCTGCTGTTATAAAAATGTAACCTTCCATGTGGACTCTGAATTCTCTGGGTCCCACACACATTAGTTTCTCCTGTAATGAACCTCGTTTTCAGGTAAGTTTCATGAAGTTGTGACTGCCTGTTGACAGGACTGGCTGTAATTCAACATGTTATTTTCAAAGCAGTCCAATTAACCTGTTATTCCTTCTGAATTTCCTTTTGTTCTCTCTTGTGCATTGCAAAACCATGTTTTAATGGCCCACTTCTCTTTCTTTTTAGATACCCAACCCTTACCTCCCCCTTTCTCCCTTAATTTATCCCCCAAAATTGGGAAAGAGGAAAAACAAAACTATTGTAACAACTCTGATATGCAGGCAAAACAAATTCCCAAAGTGACTGCGTTTAGAAAAGGTAGGTTTTCTCCTGTGGCTTTCATCCTGTCTCTCAGCAGGTGGGTAGCAAGGTTGCTCATCAGTCCTCTGGTGACACTGGTCGCTGCAGATCACAGTTCTTAAGGCTTCCAAGGCTGTCTGCCCTTCCAATGTCTCACTCACTCTTTATCAATTCATACAAGCCTCCCCAAGTTTCTCATCACTTCCTACAAGAACATTCCATGATCCTTTTACGCCATAATTTGTTCAAGCACTTCTCCTACAGCTTCCAACTCCCCACCATCACAGAGAGCCGCTATCAACGTCTGCATTCCTATGGGCCACTTTCCTCTTTTTTGATCTCTCTGATGTAGGTGCCTAATATTTGTGTTACTGGATATGCAGACGCATGACTTTGGAGGCACAGCTCCAAACTGCTCTCAAGAATGGCTCAAGCAATACAGTTCCATCAACAGTGAATTAGTTTGCCTAACCTCTCACAGATCCTCCAACCACTGTCATTTTCCCTTTTCTGTCATCTTCACCAATCTGAAGGCTGTGGTGGAACTCAAGTTATTTCAATTTGTATTTCTCTAATTAGTGATTTTTCTTCCACATGCTTGGATTTCTTCCTTCCAAAACTGCCTGTTCATATCCTTTGGACAATTTATCTATTGGGGAATGGCTCTTGTTTTTAGAATTAGTTCCTTAAATATCTTGGGTGTAAAACCTTTATCAGAAGTTTTCTGCAAAAATTGTTTCCAAATTTACTGTTTTCCCTCTAATTTTAACTGCATTGATTTTGTTTGTAAAAAACCTTTTTCATGGGGCAGCTAGGTGGCGCAGTGAGTAGAGTGCTGGCCCTGGAGTCAGAAGGACCTGAGTTCAGATCCGGCCTCAGACACTTAACACACACACAAACAAAAACCTAGCCATGTGACCTTGGGCAAGTTACTTAACCCGAATTGCCCTCCAAAAACCAAAAAACAAAACCCAAAAAAAACCAAAAAACAAAACCTTTTTCATTTTTTGTGACCAAAATTGTCTCCAAATGCTTTCTCTGGTTTTCAGCAAAGTTACTATGAGCCTTTGAAAAGAGGCCAAAGGGATGGCTAGGTGGCACAGTGAATAGAGCACCAGCCTTGGAGTCAGAAGGACCTGAGTTCAAATCCTGCCTCAGACACTTAATACTTAGTAGCTGTGTGACCTTGGGCAAGTCACTTAACCCCAATTGCTCTGCCTTTCCCCCTCTAAAAAGAGAAAAAAAAAGAAAAAAAGAGACCAAATATGTTTCCAAACCAGTTATGCTCCTTTCCTGATCCTGCATTTCTTATTTTTAAAAAAGGTGGAAAAAAAGCTGGGATATCTGAAGGGAAAGAGAAAGGAAGAAGAAAAGAATCCAGTTCAATTCAAGTAAACCCAGAAGTATTTACTAAGTGCCTTCTAACATAAAGCATTACGCTAGAGAAACAGAAAAAAAAAGACAAAGACAAATAATCCGCCTCCAAAAGGCTACACTGCCAGAGGGTGGAACATGGAAGAATTAGAAGGAAAAAACGTCGGCAGTTAAAGGAGTAAGGAAATGGCCCCTGAGCTAAGCCAAGGAGGAAGCTAAGGTCTCTTGGCTGGAAACGAGGAAGAAGCACGTTCGAAGCCATGGGACTGGCTGTGCAGACGGTAACAGCAACAGTTAACATTCATGTGGCACTAACCATAGGCCAAGCACTGCGCTGACGGCTTCACAATTATCTCATCTGATCCTCACGACAAACCTGGCGGGAGAGGTTGTTATTATTCCCATTTTACAGATGGGGAAACTGAGGAAAGCGGGGTTAAGTCACTTGCCCAGGTGCATACCGCGAGTGAGTGTCTGAGGCTGGATTCGAACTCGGGTATTCCCGACTCCAAGCGCAGCGCTCTATCCTCTGTGCCACCTATGACTACTGAATCTGAGAAGCCAAAGGGAGCCTCTGAAGGCAGCCCCTTGCACTTTGGGGCAGCTTTCCTTGTCTGCTTCTCCTGGCCTCAGGCTTACATCAGCCCTGTGCACCTCCTGACCATCGCCCCTCTTCTACATGATAGCCTTTCAAAGTCTTGAAGGCAGCTTCCCGTGTCCTTGGAAGTCTTCTCTTTTCAACTCCTTCAGCTGAACCCCCAGACACAGCCTCCAGTCCTCTCCCACCCTGGCTACCCTTCTCTAGACTCTCCACGGCTTCTCAGCCCAGAGAGGAAAACACTTCTCCAGAGGAGGTCTGCCAAGGGCAAGAGCCAGTGGGACCAGCTCCTAGGAGCCAGGCCTCTCTGAGGCAGCCCAAGATCACAGCACTTGTGTCTTCCTCATCTAAATGCTCATTCCTGCTGAGCTTGCGGGTCCAATCTTTCTCAGAACATCTGTCCTCCGTCTTTGTCTCCCTATATCACAGTAGGGAAGTTGCATTCTTTGTATTCAGTACAAGGTCTGACATTTACCCCTACTGAATTTTAACTCACAACATTTATCCCAACATCAAGGCCCTTCTGGACCCACTGTCAGCTCTTCTTTCCAGCACTGTGTTATCTACAAATCGGATGGACATACCATCTATGCCTTTATCTAAGTCACTGGTACAAATGTTAAATGGTGGAAGGCCAAGCATAGATCCCTAGGGCACTCCACTGGAGACCTCCTACCACACTGACACCAAACCATCTTTGAGTCCAGACATACAACCCATCCTGAAGCCAAAAGATTCTATAATTGTCTTATCCATTTCTCTCCACCTTCTCCACAAGAATAATAGGAAATACTTTATCAGAAGCTTGTCTATAATCTAAGTAAATCACATCCACAACACTCTCCTCATTTACTAATTTGTTAATTCTGTCCCAAAACTGTCTAGAGTGGCAAAGAAATCCCAATCAATGCATATCCACATTTCTAGCACAATCTGATCTTGATGCAATTATGTGCTCTTGGTAATCAACATTTGACCTTTCTAGATGTTCATTACCCATCTCTTTAATGATCTGGTCTAGGTATCAAGTCAAGCTGGCAAACAGGAGACTAAACTGGAATGTCAAATGAATGGAAAAACAAGTAGGCCCAAGTTGACTGGAACAAAGAATTGCATAAAGGGGATTAATGTGAAAGGAGTCAGACAGTGAATGGCTCTAAGTCCCAAACTTAACTATCATGAACAATCTTGGTCACAGAGAAAAGATGAAGAAATATACCTGCCAAAGCAGGTTCATTAATAAGCTGTTGGTGGAACTATGAATTTGGTCTCCCATTCTTTTTTCCTTTTTTTCCCCAATTTTTAAACATTTTTATTTAAAGTTTTGAGTTTCAAATTCTATTCCTGCCTCCATCCTTCCCTCTCTTTCCCACCCAGTTGGTAAGCAATCAGATAATAGGTTATACATGTGCAATCATGTATAACATTTCCATATTAGTCATTTTGTATATGACTCAAAAGAAAAAAATGGAAGAAAGAAAGTAAAAATTAGCATGCTTCAGTCTGTATTCAAACAAATCAGTTCTTCCTCTGGAGGCAGACAGTATACTTCGTCATTAGTCCTTTGGGACTGTCCTGGATCACTGTATTGCTGAGGAGAGCTAAGTCATTCACAGTTCTTCATTGAACAGTATTGCTGTTATATTCTCCTGGTTCTCCTGGTTCATCTAAGACTTTCCTGGTTTTTCTGAGATCATCCTGCTCATCATTTCTTATAGCACAATAATATTCCATCACAATCACATACCACAGCTCATTTAGCCATTCCCTAATTGAGGAGCATCCCTTAGATTTCTAATTCTTAGCCACCACAAAAAGAGCTGCTATAAATATTTTTTGTACAAATAGGTCCTTTTCCTTTTTTTTGTTAATCTCTTTGGGATACAAATCTAGCAGCAGTATTGGTGGATCAAAAGGTATGCACAGTTTTATAGCCCTTTGGCCATAGTTCTAAATTGCTCTGCAGAATGGTTGGATCAGTTCACAACTCTACCAACAGTGCATTAGTGTCCCAGTTTTACCACATCCTCTCCAACATCCAACATTTTTGGCCTGCCATTCTTTTTTTTTTTTTAAAGCAATTGGGGTTAAGTAACTTGCTCAAGGTTATTTATGTGTGGGTGTTCATTTTCTGAGGCCGGTTTCGATCCCGGGTCATCCCAACTCCGAGGTTGGCACTCTTACTCACTGCGCCACCTAGCCGCCCCTTGGCCTGCCATTCTTTTTTTTTTTTTAAACAAATACTTTATTAACTTCTGCTTTACATCATTCATTTCCGCCAGATTTTGAGTTACAATCATTTTCCCCCCATTATTCCCCTACCTAACCTCCCAGAATAGCAGTCCCACAAGATATCGCTTCCTCCAATCTGCTCTCTCCCATACCTTCTCCCATACCCCCATCGACTTTTCCATTAGAGGAAGATGAATCTTTGTGTCCCAATGCCTGCACATCTTATCTCCCAATTATAGGCAAAAGAGTATTAATAATAGTATTTATATATATATTTGAAACATTTAATGTTACGACCTCGAATTTCAGATCCATTTCCTTCCTCCCTTGTCACCCATTCCTTCTTGGGATATAAGTAATTCAGTATATGTTGTACATGTCTAGCTATGCAAAACATTATCATAGTAGATATATTGTACAAGGCTGCTTATAATTCCCTCCCACTCATCCCACCCCCCACCTGGTCCATTCCCTACATGATCCTGTCCCTCTTCTATAGTGGGTACTTCCAACCTCCCCTCACCCCAAGGATGCCCTCCCATCCATCATCCCTCCTCTCATCCCCCTTCCCCCTATCCTGCTGCAGGTTGAGATATCCCATTTAGTATGTATGTCATTTTCTCCCTGAACCAAATTCAATGTGAATGTGGTTTTGCCTTTTTAGCCTTCCTTATTCTCCCCCTCCTTTGCACCCACTTCCCCTACATGAGATAGTTTACCCTACCATGTCTCTCCCCATCTCCTCTTGCCACTTTCCTCTCTCACCTCATAATTTCATCCCTTGAGTACTCTCCCTTCCCAACAAAATCAACCTATGCCCTCTATCCATATATAACTGTAACCATATACACACACATTCACATATGTATTCGCATACACCCCCTTCTTCCATTATTTTCATAGTGGAAAGATATCATCAGTCACAGATATTGCTTTTCCATATAGGAATGTAAATAGTTCAACTTTGATAAGTTCCTTTTGATTTCTTTTCCTGATTACCTTCTCAGGCATCTCTTTTTTTTTTTTAAAGCAATTGGGGTTAAGTAACTTGCTCAAGGTTACACGGCTAGTCATTTGATTTATGCGTGGGTGCTCATTTTCTGAGGCGGATCTGATCTCGGGTCATCCCAACTCCGAGGCGGGGGCTCTCCTGCGCCACCTAGCCACCCCTCAGGCATCTCTTACTTCTTGCGTCTGGATGTCAAATTTTCTATTCAACTCTGGTTTTTTCAAGAATGCTTGAAAGTCCTCTATTCCACTGAATGACCATATTTTCCCCTGAAACAAAATACTCAGTTTTGCTGGGTAGGTGACCCTTGGGTTCATTCCCAGTTCTTTTGCCCTCTGGAATATCATATTCCATGCCCTTCGATCCCTCAGTGTAGAAGCTGCCAGGTCCTGGGCTATTCTGATTGTGTTTCCACAATATTGAAATTGTTTCTTCCTGGCTGCTTGTAGTATTTTCTCCTTGATCTGGGGATTCTGGAACCTGGCTATAATATTCCTGGGAGTTTTCTTTTTGGGATCTTTTTCAGGAGGTGATCTGTGGATTCTTTCAACCTCTATTTTGCCCTCTGGATCTAAAACATCAGGGCAGTTTTCCTTGAGAATTTCTTGAAGGGTGATTTCTAGGTTCTTTCTTTGATCATGGCTTTCAGGTAGTCCAATAATTTTTAAATTGTCTCTCCTGGATCTATTCTCCAGGTCAGTGGTTTTTCCCATGAGATATTTCACATTGCCTTCTAATCTTTCATTTGTTTGGATCTGCTTAACAGCATCTTGATTTCTCATAAAGTCACTAGCTTCCATTTGCTCCAGTCTAACTCTGAAGGAATGAATCTCCTCAGTGAACTTTTGAGATTTTTTCCATCTGGCAAATTCGACTTTTTAAGGCATTCTTCTCCTCATTGCCCTTTTGGGCCTCCTTTGCCATTTGAGCTAGTCTATTTTTTAAGGTGTTGTTTTCCTCAGTCAGGCTGTTGACCCTCATTTCATACTTTTCCTGCATCCTTCTCATTTCTCTTTCTAATTTTTCCTCCACTTCTCTTATTTGATTTTAAAGTCCTTCTTAAGGTCCTCTATGGCCTGCAACCCACTCATGTTTTCCCCTGGGGCTTTTGGAGCAGGACTTCTGACCTCACAGTCCTTTTCCCGCTCTATGCCCCAAAAATAGGAGTCTAGGGTTGCATTTTTCTGTTTCCTTTGCCTTGGCATGTTGCCACTTAATTGCTTGACTTTTGGGCTTGTTGCCACACTATGGCTTTAAGGCCAGCTAGAGGAATTTTCGTCCCGAACGTGTGGGGGGCAACTTCCGTTTCTGGCAAGCAGTAAACCCACCCACAACTTCCACCCTAGATCACAATCCAGATCCAGGGAGGTTAAAGCAAGAGCGATTACCCCCCAAGACTGATCGCTGGATCTCCCCACGATTTGTAGGCTGGGAGCAGGAAATGCCTCTGAAAACTACACAGTGGAGTGTCTCCTCAGCAGCTTCTAGCCCCCAGGGGAGGGAGCTGACGCATTCCCCAAATACAGGTCCCAAAGTCCATAGGACACTAACCTCTTACTTTGTCCTAGGCAAGTCTATGTTGATAATTCTGTTGATAATTCTCCACAGTTCCTAGTGTTCTGGGGTTCCTCCAGCTGGCTGCTGGCCCTGCCGCCCTGGGGCTAAAACCTCGGCTCACGTGGACCTGGGCTCGGCTCGGCTCCTGTGCTCTGCCGGCTCCCAGACCACTGCGCTGGTCCTTCATGCAGGGTGCTGGGCTGTCCTCAGCGGGAGGTTAGCTTCTCTGTGTCGTTCTGTGGGTGCTGGGGCTCCAGAAGATTTTCAGAGTCCTTTTTTACATAGTTTGTGGAGAATCTGGGGGCAGAGAGGCTTGGAAGAGCTGTTTCTACTCCGCCATCTTGGCTCCGCCCCCGGCCTGCCATTCTTAAAAGGACTTTGAAACTATGCCTCCAAGTCACCAAACTGTGCAAACTGTTTGACCCAGGGTACCACTTCCAGGTCTATACCTCAAAGAGATTAAGGAAGTAACAACTATCTTTGCTGTTTTTCAGTTGTGTCTGACCCTCGACCTCATTTGGGGCTTCCTTGGCAGATACTAGAGTGGTCTACCATTTCCTTCTCCAGTTCATTTTAAAGATAAGGAAACAGGGGTAAACAGAGTGAAGTCACACAGCTAATAAGTATCTGAAGCCAGACTTGAACTTGGAAAGACGAATCTTCCTGACTCCAGGCCTGGTTCTACTGTGCTACCTAGCACTAATTCTCTACAAGGTCTTTTGCTAGGCACTGAGGCTACAGATATAGGAGACACACACACAACACACACACGTGTACACAAATGTCTATATCCGTGTGTATATAGGGCGCTCCCTGCCCTCAGGGAGATCACCACTGTGAAAACAGGATTCCACTTCTAGATTGCACTTCTAGAGCAGGCATTCTTTTTTTTTTTAAGCAATTTAAGCAAAAAGTTAAGTAACTTGCTCAACGTTACACGGCCAGTCATTATTTGTGTGTGGGTGCTCATTTTCTGAGGCCAGATCTGATCTCGGGTCATCCCAACTCCAAGGCTGGCACTCTTACTCACTGCGCCACCTAGCCGCCCGAGAGCAGGCATTCTTAACATGGGGTCTACACACTTCCAAGTGGTCTGTGGATAGATTTCAGGGGGTCTGTAAACTTGGTTAGGAAAACAAATTATATCTTTATTTTCACTAACCTCTAACTGAAAATAAGCATTTCCTTCAATTATGAATGTAGGGAACAAGCCATTCTTCTAAGAAGGGGTCTACAGGCTTTATCAGACTACCAAAGGGAGCCGGGACACAAAAGGCTAAGAATTACTATTCTAGAACTTAGTATTACTGCAAGGAGCTATGGGTAGATTGGAAATTGCTACCTTGTCCTTCCCATGGAAGACTTTGCCATCTTTAGGCTGAACAATGGAAAACAGCTGCTCAATCTACTGGAATCATATTTTATTAATATGTTGCTTACTCCTAGAACATTTCAACTACTCTCAAAACTCTATGCTACCCTCATTTGCTTTTAAAAATGTTCTTGAGGGGCGGCTAGAGCGCCGGCCCTGGAATCAGAAGGACCTGAGTTCGGCCGGCCTCAGACACTTAACCCACACAAACAAAAACCTAGCCGTGTGACCTTGGGCAAGTTACTTAACCCCAATTGCCCTAAAGGGGCGGCTAGGTGGCGCAGTGAGTAAGAGCGCCGGCCTCGGAGTTAGGATGACCCGAGATCAGATCCGGCCTCAGAAAATGAGCACCCACGCATAAATCAAATGACTAGCCGTGTAACCTTGAGCAAGTTACTTAACCCCAATTGCTTATAAAATTAAAAAAAAAATGTTCTTGATCTAATGTGAAAAAAAAGTTCATACATGCCTATCTTTGAGAAGAGATTGATTCTGGGACCCATTTGTGTCTAGCTCCTCCTTTGCAGCTACAAGAAATAAAGGCACAGGGTCGGATAAGGAGCACAGATAATAGCCGCTAAAGGAGCCCAGAAATCCAAGCTCCCACTTTGGGCTAGGGTCATCAGAGACGTCCTGGAGGGTGCAGGACTCTGTATGTGGAGTGCAGAGTTCAATTCTAGGTACCACGTTTCAAAAGGCCACTGACAAACTAGAGTGCCCAGTGATGAGCCCAGAACGTCATGCAAGGAGCTGAGTCACACACTATCTGAGCTGAAATGAACACGGCACTCTCGTTGGGTGGGACTTCAGAACACAAAACATCATCAGAAGGGCCTTCGGAATGCTGACTGTCAGAGCCAAAAGGGCCCTTAGAACACAGAATACAGAATGTCAGGGTTGGAAGAGACCTTAAGAAAAGATAAGTTCCACACCCTTCATTAGACAAAGGAGGCAACTAAGGCACAGGAAAATTAAGTGACCTGCCCACAACTGCATAGGTAGCAAAGCCAGAATTTAAACTCAGGTGCTTTGCTGGTCTAGTACTTTTCCCTCTATTTTTTTTGTTGTTCAGTCATTTCAGTCATGTCTAAGTCTTCATAGTCCCATTTGGAAACCTCTTGTCAAAGATACTGCAGTGGTTTGCCATTTCCTTCTCCAGATCATTTTACAGATGAGGAAACTGAGACAGACGGGGGTCAGTGATTTGTCCAGGGTCACACAGTCTTCCTGACTTGAGGGCTAGTACTCTATCCAATATGGCGCCACCTAGCTGCCAATTACCTCTATAACACATCGCTTTTTTTTCCTTTTCCCACACTGTGATGTGCTCCTTGGAGACTGGCCCTAGTACCACAAAAAATAATTATCCTTGTCATTAAAATTATTATTATTGGAAAGGCAAAAGTCACAGCCTAAGACCTCTAATTACAGCAGGATTTCATGTCAATAAAGGAATCTTTCATTGCAGAAGAGCAAGGAGGTTGACAAATGTTATCTCAGTATTCCTAATGAAGACCTAATTAAAAGCCACTGCTGGGCTGAGAAGCCACAGCAATTCAGGGAAGAATCAGTAGACTGCTTTTTCAATAAATAAATCTCAGTCTAAATCCTTATGGAGAAGTAACAGAAAACAGTAGGGTGGGCCTGGTGCCATGGTTAGCCTCTGGCGGGGTCATTAAGGGCAGGCAGGATGGAACATGTTTCCACTAAGGATGCTGGGCACAGGCCTTCTGAGAAGGTAAAGGGAGAAAGAGAGGAACCAAGTATGCCAAAATATTCATGGCAATTCTTATTATAGCAGAGAACTAGAAACAAAACAGGTGTCTGCTGACTGGAGATATAAACATCCTGCAATATACCTGCAACCTAAGAAATGATGACTAGGAAGGAGTCAGAGAAACATGGGAAGACTTGTTGAAACCAATATAAGGTAAAGCACTAAGAACCTATGTCCATAATGACCACAAAACAGAGCAAGGTGATGCAATGACCAATGGGTAGAAGGGAATGAGGGAGAGAGACGGTGGCTACTCGCAGCAGTGGAAAGGTGGAGACCACAGATGGTTCAATGTCCCATCCACTCTCACCTGGGGTCGATGTTTTGTTACAAGTCAGGGAGGGGGTCGGGGTGGGGGCAGAGCTAAAAAAGACATAAGAACTTCTGCTGAGGAAGGGGTCTGGGGATGGGAGAAAGGGGCAGAAGCTACTGTTCCATGGCACAAGCCTAGTGAGACAGGAAGAAGAGGTGGTCTGTGGCAGCAGAAGGGCAGGCTGCTCCCTGCCTGGCACCCAAAAACACCATGTCTCTGGGGATGCAGGGTGCCAAGGAAGTATTCATCTGCAAGCAATATTTTAGCAGGCCCCCAAGACGAAAAGGGCAGCTAGATGGTGGAGTGGATGGAGCACTGGGCTTAGAATCAGTAATTCATCTTCCTGAGTTCAAATCTGCCTTCAGACACTAGCTATGTGACCCTGGGCAAGTCAAATTAACCATATGTCCTCAGTTTCCCCATCTGTAAGATGAGCTGGAGAAGAAAATGGCAAAACCACTCCATTGTCTTTGCCAAGAAAACCTCAAATCAGGTAACGGAGTCAGACATGACTAAACATGATTGACAACAACCACATGAGCTTGGGTCAAAGCTATACATTTATATTCTAGGAGGAGCCAATGTTCTCCCTAACCACTTAACTTTCCTTCTCAAGGCAGCTCAACAACCCACATTTATGAAGTACCAACTGTGAGAAAGGCCCTATGCTAAGTGCTCAGGATGTATGGCTAGATACCACACAGACCCAGAGCTTCAGGAGCTTGCAAACTGAAGGGAAGAAGGTCAAATGTTTGAACAGCTAAGATGGAGGGAAAGGAACTAAGCATAAGTGAGTTCTAAGCAAGACCCAGTGTGACCTATAAAGGAGGAAGAAAAGTGTTCACTTGGCATCTACTGCCCTAATTGCTGGGGACTCCAGAGGAGTCAGCACTTGTGTGGCTATAGAAGGAAGTGATAGCGATGGGGTTGGAGAACACCATTGTAGGGGCCATGCAGGAAGCAAAGGGCTAGATGAAGGATGTGCTTTGCTCACTCTCAGCTCCTGCCCTCAAGGTGGGTTCAAAACTTCTTAGTTCTCTAGCCCCTCTCAGACCAGAATCTTTCAGAGCTACTCTTGACCAAGTGCACTCCTTCCCCTCATGCACACAATTCTGTACAGAATCACACATGAAGAATTACAAAAACACTTTGTGACCCAACAAGTATAGGACTGATATCCTAAGAAAGATATTGACTGGAGGGGAAAAAACACATCCATCTAATTTATAGTCTCAGTCTACCATCTTAAAACAAAAAAGTGGCTGCCCAAAGTTAGCCAACAGACTGAATTGCGATGTTTTAAGGATTCTTTGACTCTGTTACAGAGCCCTGATCTCACAGGTAGAGGTAATCCCCTCCGCCCGGGAAGATCAGGCCCCTTCCTCATCTGTACCAATACTGTTACATGGGCTCCCCCTTCTCAAGGGAAGATCTCCCTCTGGTGGGGGTGGAGTGAACCTTAACTGGCAAACATTTACTCAGTGGTGACCATCTGCTGGGACACACTCCAGTGCTTCTGTCCCCATGGAGGGGCAGTGCTCCTCCCCCACAATGCTCTAAATCTGCTGCCTCTGGGCCTTTCCTTGGGCTCTCTCCCTTCTCAGCTCCACCTCTCATTCCCTCCGAGATATATCCCAAAAAGCCACCTTATATATGGAATCTTCCTGACCTTTCCCACTACCACAGCACCACAGCCCTGCTTCTACATGTATATGCTGCCCCTTCCTTTAGAAAGTGAGCTCCTTGAGGGCAGGAAATAGCTTCTGCCTTTCTTTGTATCCCCAGCACTTAGCACAGGGCATAGTAGGTACTTAATAAATACATGTTCTTTGGCTTGTCTATCTAAGAGGGAAAGAAATGAAGGGAAAGGAGAGCTCTCTGGGCCTGAATTCCCCAGATAGCATTGAAACCAGGGAAAAGAACTGAGAAAGTACTGAGAAACAGAGATGGAATTGAGCCCAAGTTTCTGACCTCCAAATATAAGCCTCTTGCCATTGTGGGGTCCCTTGCTTGCACCAAGCCATCTCTGGTCTAGATACTCAATCACAGACAATCCATTACTTCTGAGAAGGAAGCAGTGATATCTCCTGTTGGATAGAGGCACTAGTCCAGGAAAGCCTCCCTTCGAAGGCTAGCTCTTGTCAACTAAGATGGAGAGGGGAGCTGTCTGCAAGCAACAGTCTGCAGGAGACTGAGTCCCGTACCAGGCAAAGGAAGAATATAAAAAGTGCAACCTATTTTTATTTTCAGGCACCTATAATATGATAAAGGAGGAAGGATGCATCACACATTCAAAAAATAACTGACCTGGGGGCAGAGTGGAAACAGGACTTCCTCGGGGCTCTGGCTTCCACCCTCCCCAATTCATGTGGAGGGGGTCTCTGAACAAGCTTTGGAGATAGAGAACCCACAGAATGACACAGAGAAGCTAACCTCCCGCTGAGGACAGCCTGGCAACCCGGCAGGGAGCGGCCAGAGCAGTACTCTGGGAGCCAAGCCCAGGCCTGTGAAAGCCAGAGATTTTAGCCCCAGGGCAGGCCTGAACAGCCACCAGCTAGAGGGACTCCAGATCACCAGCAGCTGTGGCAGTCCAGAATTATCAACACATAGATGCTAATGACAAAAAAAGAGGTCAATGCAATGTGTACTTTAGGATCCAGTAGTTGGGAGTGTGCTGGCTTTTGCCCCCAGGATGAGAAGCCTCTGAGGAGCCTGGCCGTGTAGCTGCCACCATGTGGCAGCTTCAGCTCCTGGGCTGCAGAGTGTAGGGGAACCAAGTGACCAGTGTGAGGGGTAATCGCTCTTGCTTTAACCTTCTTGGATCTGGATTGCAGCCTAGGGTGGAGGTCCTAGGGTATGTGACCAGCTTGCCAGAGCATGTGGAGGCTTCAGAGAGAGCACCCAACTAATACCTCCGGCAGCTGAGAAAACCCCAGGTTTGGGATGGAAGCTCCCCTGTCTGGTGGCAGAGTCCTACTGTGGCAACAAGTCCAAAAGTCAAGTAATTGAGTGGCAACATGCCTAGGCAAAGGAAACAAAATAAACAGAAGAATCCAACATTAGACTCCTATTTTGGGGACAAAAAGGATCAAAGCATGGAATAGGAGGAAGACAGTGAAGTCAGAACTCCTGCACCAAAAGCTTCAAAGGAAAACACGAACTGGTTACAGGCCATAGAGGACCCTAAGAAGCAGATAAAAGAAGTGGAGGAAAAAATTGGGAAGAGAAACGAGAAAGATGCAAGAAAATTATGAAATGAGAGTCAACAGCCTGACTGAGGAAAACAACACCTTAAAAAACAGACTAATACAAAGGGTAAAAGAGGCTCAAAAAGGCGATGAGGAAAGCCGAATTTGCCAGATGGAAAAAGAATCTCAAAAGTTCACTGAGGAAACTCATTCCTTCAGAATTAGACTGGAATAAATGGAAGCTAGTGACTTTATGAGAAAGCAAGATGCTGTTAAGCAGATCCAAACAAACGAAAGAATAGAAGGCAATGTGAAATATCTCATGGGAAAAACCACTGACCTGGAAAATAGATCCAGGAGAGATAATTTAAAAATTATTGGACTACCTGAAAGCCATGATCAAAGAAAGCACCTAGAAATCACCCTCCAAGAAAATCTCAAGGAAAACTGCCCTGATGTTTTAGAACCAGAGGGCAAAATAGAGGTTGAAAGAATCCACCGATCACCTCCTGAAAAAGGTCCCAAAAAGGAATATTATAATTTTGTTTTTAAGCAATTGGGGCTAAGTAACTTGCTCAAGATTACACGGCCAGTCATTATTTATGTGTGGGTGCTCATTTTCTGAGGCCGGATCCGATCCCAGGTCATCCTGACTCCGGGCCGGCGCTCTAACTCACTGCGCCACCTAGCTGCCCTTCCTAGGAATATTATAGCTAGGTTTAGAAATTCCCAGATCAAGGAGAGAATATTACAAGTAGGCAGGAAGAAACAATTTCAATATTGTGGAAACACAATCAGGATAACACAGGATCTGGCAGCTTCTACACCAAGGGATGGAAGGGCCAGGAATATGATATTCCAGAGGGCTAAAGAGCTGGGAATGAAGCCAAGGGTCACCTACCCAGCAAAACTGAGTATCATGTTTCAAGGGATAATATGGTCATTCAGTGGAATAGAGGACTTTCAAGCATTCTTGAGAAAAAAACCAGAGTTGAATAGAAAATGTGACATTCAGATACAAGAAGCAAGAGAAGCTTGAGAAGGTAAACAGGGAAAAGAAATCATAAGGAACTTATCAAAGTTGAACTATTTACATTCCTACATGGAAAAATGATAATTGTAACTGATGACACTTTTCTCAGTATGAGAATAGTTGAAGGAAATAGAAATACACACACACACAGTGTCTATATCGGAGGGTATAAGGACATATGGAAACATATGTGAATGTATGGAACTCTGGGTCAACCTTATCCTCATTGAATTTGGCTCAAGGAGGGAATGACATACACAATAGGGTATCTCACCCTACAGCAGAGTAGGGGGGAAGGGATGAGAGGAGGGATGATGGAAGGGAGGGCAGGCTGGGGGGGAGGGAAGTTGGAAGCACCCACTTTTGAAAAGGGACAGGATCAAAGTAGAGAACAGAACACGTGGGAGGTGGGATAGGAGGGAGGGAAATAGAATCAGTCTTCTACAATATATCTACTATGGTAATGTTTTGCATTAGCTACACATGTACAACCTATATTGAACTGCTTATCTTCCCAGTAAGGGTGTGTGACAAGGAAGGAAGGGAATGAATATGTAATTCTAAGTTTTAAAACCAAATGTTTAAATATATATATATATATATATATATAATTATTATTATTAATACTATTTTATATGTAATTGGGAAATAAGATATACAGGCACTGGGGCATAGAGATCCACTATACCCTACTGGCAAAGTCAAAGGGGGTATGGGGGAAGATATGGGAGAGAGCAGACTGGAGGAAGGGATATCCTATGGGACTGCTATTTTGGGGTGGTGGGTAGGGGAAAAACAGGGAGAAAAATTTGTATGTCAAAATCTGGCAGAAATGAATGATATAAACCAGAAGTTAATAAAGCATTTGAAAAAAAAATTGACCCTTAAGAATACATGGGAAGGGGTGGCTAGGTGGTGCAGTGAGTAGAGCGTCGGCCCTGGAGTCAGAAGGACCTGAGTTCAGATCCGACCTCAGACACTTAATGCACACAAACAAAAACCTAGCCATGTGACCTTGGGCAAGTTACTTAACCCCAATTGCCCTCCAAAAAAAGAAAAAAATAGAATACATGGAAAGTCCCCAACTCATAAATGGTCCAAGGATATGAACAGGCAGTTTTTATACAAAGAAATCAAAGCTATATGTATAGTCATATGAAAAAATGCTCTAAATCACTAATGATTAGAGAACTGCAAATTAAAACAACTCTTTGAGGTACCACCTCACATTTATAACATTGACTAATATGACAAAGAAGGAAAATGTTGACTATTGGAAGGGATGTGTGAAAATAGGGACACCAGAGACGGCGGAGCCAAGATGGCGGAGTAGAAACAGCTCCTCCAAGCCTCTCTGCCCCCAGATTCTCCACAAACTATGTAAAAAAGGACTCTGAAAAACTTCTGGAGCCCCAGCACCCACAGAACGACACAGAGAAGCTAACCTCCCGCTGAGGACAGCCCAGCACCCTGCAGGAAGGACCAGCGCAGTGGTCTGGGAGCCGGCAGCGTGCAGAGCGCAGGAGCCGAGCCGAGCCCAGGTCCATGTGAGCCGAGGTTTTAGCCCCAGGGCGGCAGGGCCAGCAGCCGGCTGGAGGAACCCCAGAACACCAGGACCGGTGGAGATTCCAGAATTATCAACATAGACTTGCCTAGGACAAAGTAAGAGGTTAGTGTCCTATGGACTTTGGGACCTGTATTTGGGGAATGCGTCAGCTCCCTCCCCTGGGGGCTAGAAGCCACTGAGGAGACACGCCATTTGGTAGTTTTCAGAGGCATTTCCTGCTCCCAGCCTACATATCGTGGGGAGATCCAGCGATCAGTCTTGGGGGGTAATCGCTCTTGCTTTAACCTCCCTGGATCTGGATTGTGATCTAGGGTGGAAGTTGTGGGTGGGTTTACAGCTTGCCAGAAACGGAAGTTGCCCCCCACACGTTCGGGACGAAAATTCCTCTAGCTGGCTTTAAAGCCTTAGTGTGGCAACAAGCCCAAAAGTCAAGTAATTAAGTGGCAACATGCTAAGGCAAAGGAAACAGAAAAATGCAACCCCAGACTCCTATTTTGGGGACATAGAGCGGGAAAAGGACTGTGAGGTCAGAAGTCCTGCTCCAAAAGCCCCAGGGGAAAACATGAGCGGGTTGCAGGCCATAGAGGACCTTAAGAAGGACTTTAAAAATCAAATAAGAGAAGTGGAGGAAAATTAGAAAGAGAAATGAGAAGGATGCAGGAAAAGTATGAAATGAGGGTCAACAGCCTGACTGAGGAAAACAACACCTTAAAAAATAGACTAACTCAAATGGCAAAGGAGGCCCAAAAGGGCAATGAGGAGAAGAATGCCTTAAAAGTCGAATTTACCAGATGGAAAAAGAATCTCAAAAGTTCACTGAGGAGATTCATTCCTTCAGAGTTAGACTGGAGCAAATGGAAGCTAGTGACTTTACGAGAAATCAAGATGCTGTTAAGCAGATCCAAACAAACGAAAGATTAGAAGGCAATGTGAAATATCTCATGGGAAAAACCACTGACCTGAGAATAGATCCAGGAGAGACAATTTAAAAATTATTGGACTACCTGAAAGCCATGATCAAGGAAAGAACCTAGAAATCACCCTTCAAGAAATTCTCAAGGAAAATTGCCCTGATGTTTTAGATCCAGAGGGCAAAATAGAGGTTGAAAGAATCCACCGATCACCTCCTGAAAAAGATCCCAAAAAAGAAAACTCCCAGGAATATTATAGCCAGGTTCCAGAATCCCCAGATCAAGGAGAAAATACTACAAGCAGCCAGGAAGAAACAATTTCAATATTGGGGAAACACAATCAGAATAGCCCAGGACCTGGCAGCTTCTACACTGAGGGATCAAAGGGCATGGAATATGATATTCCAGAGGGCAAAAGAACTGGGACTGAACCCAAGGGTCACCTACCCAGCAAAAACTGAGTATTTTGTTTCAGGGAAAATATGGTCATTCAGTGGAATAGAGGACTTTCAAGCATTCTTGAGGAAAAAACCAGAATTGAATAGAAAATTTGACATCCAGATGCAAGAAGTAAGAGATGCCTGAGAAGGTAATCAGGGAAAAGAAATCAAAAGGAACTTATCAAAGTTGAACTATTTACATTCCTATATGGAAAAGCAATATCTGTGACTGATGATATCTTTCTCACTATGAAAATAATGGAAGAAGGGGTGTGGTCATATGAATACATATGTGAATGTGTGTGTATAAGGTTACAGTTATATATGGATAGAGGGCATAAGTTGAATTTGTTGGGAAGGGAGAATACTCAAGGGATGAAATTATGAGGTGAGAGAGGAAAGTGGCAAGAGGAGATGGGGAGAGACAGGGTAGGGTAAACTATCCCATGTAGAAGAAGCAAGGGGAAGTGGTTGCAAGGGAGGGGGAGAATAAGAAGGCTAAAAAGGCAAAACCACATTCACATTGAATTTGGTTCAGGGAGAAAATGACATACATACTAAATGGGATATCTCAACCTGCAGCAGGATAGGGGGAAGGGGGATGAGAGGAGGGATGATGGATGGGAGGGCATCCTTGGGGTGAGGGAGGTTGGAAGTACCCACTATAGAAGAGGGACAGGATCATGTAGGGAATGGACCAGGTGGGGGTGGGATGAGTGGGAGGGAATTATAAGCAGCCTTGTACAATATATCTACCATGATAATGTTTTGCATAGCTAGACATGTACAACATATACTGAATTACTTATATCCCAAGAAGGAATGGGTGACAAGGGAGGAAGGAAATGGATCTGAAATTCAAGGTCGTAACATTAAATGTTTCAAATATATATATATATATAAAAAAAAAGAAAATAGGGACACCAGCGTACTGTTGGTGAAGTTGTGAACTGATCCAACCATCCTTCAGAGCAATTTGGAACTATGCTCAAAGGACCATAAAAAATACACATGCCCTTGATCCACCGTCACTGCTAGGTCTGTATCCCAAAGGGATTTTTAAAAAGGAAAAGGACCTATTTGTACAAAAATATTTATAACAGCTCTTTGTGGTAGCTAAGAATTAGAAATCTAAGGGATACTCATCAATTGGGGAATGGCAAAATAAGCTGTGGTATATGATTGTGACGGAATATTACTGTTCTGTAATAGAACCAGGAGGATGTTGTACACAGTAGCAGCAATACTGTTCGATGACGAATTGTGAATGACTTAGCTACTCTCTGCAATACAATGATCCAAGCCAAGTCCAAAGGACTCATGATGAAGCAGACTGTCTTCCTCCGGGGAGAGAACTACTATTGTTTGAATACAGGCTGAAGCACGATACTTTTCACTTTCCTTCATTTTCTTTTATGCAAGTATTCTTGTACATAATAACTAATGTAGAAATGTTTTACATGACTGCATCTGTATAACCTATATCTGACTGATTACTGTCTCAGGGAGAGGGAGGGAGGGACAGAATCTGGAGCTCAAAATTTTATATAAAAACGTTTTTTTAAAAAGAATACACAGGGGGCGGCTAGGTGGCACAGTGAGTAAGAACACCGGCCTTGGTTGGGATGACCCGGGATCGGATCCGGCCTCAGAAAATGAGCACCCACACACAAATAATGACTGGCCATGTAACCTTGAGCAAGTTACTTAACCCCAATTGCTTTAAAAAAAAAAAAGAATACACAGGAGGACATTAATGCATTGTTGATGGAGCTGTGAATTAGTACAACCATTATGGAAAGCAATTTTGAATTATACAGAATGGCTAAAGCACCCTCCAGAATCTACTGCTAATCATATGCCCCAAAGGGGTCACTGATAAAAAGAAGGTCCCCATGTACACTCAAATATTTAGAGCAGCATCTGCTGTGGTAGCAAAGCTCTGAAGGCTTCAGCACCTAGATCCAAGTCCTTTTTTCCCCACTTAATTAGAATTTTATTTTTTCTAATTACATGTAAAGACAGCTTTCAACACTGACCTTTATAAAATTTTGAATTTCAATTTTTTTCTCCCTCCCTTCTGCCCTTCCCAAGACAGCATGCAACCTGATATAGACTATATATGTACAATCATATTAAACACATTTCCACATTAGTCATGTTGTGAAAGAAGAATCAGAACAAAAGGGAAAAACCATGAGGAAGGAAAAAAAAAGAGAAAATATTCTGCTTCAATCAGCACTCAGACTCCATCAGGAGTCTTCTGGAGTTGTCTTAGATCCTTGCACTGCCAAGAAGAGCTAAGTCTATCAAAGTTGGTCACTGTACAATGTGGCTGCTACTGTGTACAACGTTGTCCTGGTTCGCTCACCTGACTCACCCTCAGTTCATATAAGTCTCCCCAGTTTTCTCTGAAGTCTGCCTGTTCATCATTTCTTATAGCACAATAGTATTCCATCACATGCATATACCATACCTTGTTCAGCCATTCCCCAGTTGATGAGCACTTCTTGATTTCCAGTTCTTGGCCACCACAAAAAGAGCTGCTATAAATATTTCTGTACACGGTGGATCTTTTCCCCATTTTTATGATCTCTTTGGGATACAGGCCTAGCAGTGGTATTGCTGGGTCAAAGGGTATGCACTTATTTATAGCCCTTTGAGCATAGTTCTAGATTGCTCTCCAGCATGATCAGATCAGTTCACAACTTCACCAACAATGCATTAGTAGAACACAAGTTCTCAACTCTCAAGTCTATCTATTCATTCAACCACACCACATCAACTGGTAGTACAGTGGGAAGTCTTTTAGATTTGGAGTCAGGTCTGGTCTTAGACACCACTAGCTGTGTGACCCTGGGCAAGTCACTAAGCCTCTCTCAGTCTCAGTTTCCTCATCTATAAAATGGGGATAATAATAGCACCCATCTCACAAGGTTGTTGTGAGGATCAAAGATAGTAACTGTAAGGTACTTTGTGAGCCTTTAAGCTCTATATAAATGATAACAATAATTATTATGTTTCACTTAGTTCCTAGATGCAGGGATTATTGGCCTTTTTGTGTGTCCTGGGCCTCCATCTGGTAGTCTGGAGAAGCCTATGAACCCCTTCTCAAGATCACATTTTTAAGTGCATAAAATTATTTTTAAAACCACAGGATTACCAAGGAAACCAATGATAGTGAAATATAGTTATCAAAATATTTTTAAAAACAAATTCATGGGAATAATCAGAATTCCTACCAATGTGTACCATAGAATTAGCATCCTGACAGGGAGTGGGGGGTTGCTCCCTTGTGGCTTCTCACAGCAGCTCGGGCTCTGGGTCCTCACCCACCTGCCTTCATCTCACTGTCGCCTCATTACTTGATTTTAATAAGTCTTCCAAAAGACTTGTGAAATCAGCTCCGCTTGGCGGAACATTGTCATTCTTCACCAACATCTGCTTTTTTGATAGCACAAAATTACATCCTTGGCTCTTTCTCAGGCAGGATATTTTCATTCTCTGACCACTATGTGATTTTTGCTGTTAGAAATTATCTATTTAATTATCTCTCAGAGGCTGCATATTTTCATTCTTCCCTCAACATGTTTATGGATGCTACAAAATTACCTTGTCCTCAGCACATAGTAGGTGGCCCTCAACAGAAGCATACTGAATGATTAACAGCTATGGGTTTCATGAGGTTTTTCCCCCCTCAAGCTTCTAGTTCCAAAGGCTGGAGAGACCTACCTGACTAGGAAGTTGGGAGAGGGGTAGACTGGTAGTAGTCTTGGCAATAAAATTGAGTTAGTGAGAGAGGCTGAAGCTGGGGGAGCCCTGCTAGGCTGACAGCAATGGAAGTGGCTAAAGAAAACCCCAGAAAACCAAGGAGGAGAAGCCAAAGGTAAATTCCTTAGGGTGGCACTCAAAGTGGGCCAAGGCTCACAGCCCACCCTGCCTCCACAGGAATCTCAGAGAATCAGGGGATATAATGTAAAAAGGGACTCGAGTCTCATCCTTTTACAGAGGAGGGGACTAATGCTTTTGAGGGAGGGAAAGTGACTCACCCAGGGTCACACAGGAAGGAGGCTCTAAGCCCCTCGCTCTGCAGAGGTCCAGGGAGGTGAGTGGCAGAGCCAGAGTCTGGGCTGAGGTCTCTGGATTTCCAGTCTTGCTGCTACACTGCAGAGCCTTTCAAATCCCTCATGGGAGAACATCAGCATAGGTGAGCATCCTACAAAGTCACAGCCCCGGTCCTGGGATGGGTTTTCAGGAATCTACACTGATGGGGAAGCCTGCATCCAGCCCCAGAGCAAGGGAGAGTCTCCCAAAGAAGAGCTAGCACCACTCACAAGGTCAGTCTAATTGTCCATACAAGCAGATGAACGCTGTCTAGTGGCCAAGCTAGCACGTATGTGGCACTGGATGTGCCACACACAAGCATCTACACCTTGGATGGACACTGGCCTGGACCACTGAAGAAGGGGAAGCAGAGTGCAGGCAAGCAGCCCTCTGGGTGGCTGCATAGGCTTTCAAGGGCCCCAAGCTTCTCCCTGAAATAAAGGCCTATCTTTCTGACATGAATGTTCTGCCAGTGGATTACCACCATCTCCAAAGAAGCAGATGGTTTATTCACCAAGGGAAACAAGAGGTAAGTTGTCAGCCCAAGCAGGCCCACATCACAAACTGGGATCAATCATGCAGGAGAAGCAGCACAAGGCGCGTCATCAGGAGAATGTCTTAGGGAAATGGGGTGATTGCGTGAGGAGAATGAAAGGGCATCAGTGCCCAGAGCCCGTGTCCCACAGAGCGCCTCTCACAGTTGAGAAAGAGGAGGGAGGCCTCAGCATGTGGGGGGTGGTGATCTCCCTGTGAAACACACGCTCCAGGCCTGGAGGAGAGTCCAGCAGGCGGCCAGCCGCGGCCCGGCTCCAGCCGGCATCAGTGCAGGGGATGCCCGTGGTGATGCCCACGCAGACTCAGAGGGCTCTTCTTTACCTCAGTCACACAGGACCAGAGAATTATAGCCTAGAGCAGGGCTTCTTATCCTGAGGGCCACAAGCTGGGGTTTCCTGAATAACTCTATTTCCATATAACTGGCTTCCTTTCTCTTTTATTTTATGCTTTTAAAAGCCATGACTCAGAAGCTGCCAGAGCAGTCCTTGACCCAAAAGAGGTTCCCAATCCCCAGCCTAGAGTCTCCACCCCCTGGAGTCTGCTCCCGGCCATCACTAAGAAACCTGCTTCTCCTGCTTGTTTTCTTAGCTATTAAATGAAGTTAAGAATAACCAGTGGTTCCTCCTCCCTGGAAGTGCTCAGCAGGTGGTCTCATCAAGGTCACACAGACAGTAACTGATAGTCACCACCCTGCCTTTCCCCAGGCAAGACTAGAATTCTCAGGCCTGAAAAGTCTGGCTGCGATGTCTCCTGAGACTTCAGAAGGGAATGAGGGACAAAAAAATCTTTGAGGCAGGCAGAGAATTGAGGGAAAAGCGTGTTTGTGTGTGGGGGGGTGGGGGTGTCTGTCTGTCTGTGCTGAAGTGCAGACTGGGAAGAAAGGTTCTCCTAGCACAATTCATTCAGAATCAAAGCCACTGAAAGCACTAGCACTCTTCCTTCTGTCTCCTGCCCTGTACTACCCTTAGGACTTTTTCTCTCTCTGCAATATTCTTTCATTTAAGCCACCCACACTCCAGGAACCAGAGTTGGGGGGACAGAGGGGCTGGACCCAATAATTAGGGTGATCAAGACCTTTCAAGCAGCTCAAAATCTTCCCAGGGGAGTAAGAAGGAACAGAATCCAGCAGCCTGCACTTTTTTTTTAATTTAAAATTTTTTATTTTCAATTCCAAATTCTCTCCCTCCCCCAATCCCTTCCCTCACCTACTGAGAAGGCAAGAAATGATACCCATTATACATGTGAAGTCATGCAAAACATTTCCACATTAGCTATGTTGCAAAAAAAAGGCATTAAGAAAAATAGAGAAAAAAAATCCACTTCAGTCTACAGACAGAGTTCATCAGTTCTCTCTGGAGGTGAACAGCATTTCTCATCATGGGTCCTTTGGCATTACTGTGGACCACTTACTGCCGAGAGCAGCCAAGTCTTTTACAGCTGATTCTGCCTGAACTTTCCAAAGCCCTCTTTCTCAACCTTCACCCCCTTCTCCTCCCAAGGCTTCTCAGGTGGCTCCTATCTGCTTACAAAATGCTTTGCACAGAGCAGATATTTAATAAATGCTTATTGAATTGAACTATATTCAATCCAGACCCTTAACTTTAAAGAGTAAGTACCTAAAGGTCAGAGATGTAAAGTGATTTGTCCAAGGTCACTAAGAGAACCATCCAAACCCTTTAACTCAAAATCAGGCATCCTTGGCACCAGGCCTCAGTGCCCAGCATGGAAGCATCGGCCCAACCCCCTGCAAACTTGGAGGTAAGGGGCCAGGAGAAAGGGAAAGTGGATGAGGCTGCAGCAAAATGCCAGGAACTAACTAGAAAAGACCAGGAGGCTGGGGAAGATCTCTCCCTGAGCCCCCAGCACTGCCTGCAAATGCCTCTCTGGAGGCAAGGGGACTCAGTGTCGGCTATGCTCATCTGAGTCACCTCCTTCCACTCCCAGGTGGAGTGTGAATCTCCAAACTCAAGGAGGATTTTTGTGACTAAGCTGGGTAACAAGGTCAAGGGTTTAGACCTTGGAAGAGCCTAGTTAAACTCTCTCATTTTACAGGAAAGGAAATTGAGGCCTGAGGTGAGGGGGGAGAAGTGACCTGTCCAAGGTCACACCAGTAGCCTCAGTTTCTCCATCTATAAAAAGGCACTGGGTCAGATGAGCTTCTGAGGTATTGTAGTTCAGAGGATGACCCTACCGCTGCTGCTTCCTAGCTGTCTGACATCATGGGCTCTGGGGTCCTGTCCAGCTCTGGCTCCTTGGCCACTGGGCCCAGAGAAGGCTCCCACTGGCACCTCCTTGGCCAAGGGCTGTCTTGGTCAGGTCAGGTCTGGCACTGAGCAAGACCCTTCTGAGGAGTCTCAGCGCCTGCCTCCCAGGATATCAGTCAGTCAGGGAATAAGCATTGATTAGAGGCCCGCCCTGTGTCAGGCAGGGTTGGGGATGCAAAGAAAGGTAAAATCCTTGCCCTCAGAAGGTTCCCAGTCCAACGAGAAAGAAAACACACAAGTGACTAGTAGAAACATGCTACGTACAAGATAGCAGTAAGTGGTGACCAGAGGGAAGGCCTCCTCTAGAAGGGACAGGAGGCTTTAGCTGGGACTCAATGAAAGCCAAGGACACCAGCAGGCGGAGAGGAGGAAGGAGAGCATTCCAGGTGGCCAGTGGAAATGCCCAGAGCTGGGAGGCCAAAGTGATGGTCAGAGAAGAGTCAGGAGCTCGGGGGGGGAGGAAGGGGAAGGACCTTAGGCTGGCATAGGCAGGGCCAACGTATAAAGGGCTCTGAATGCCAGTCAGGAGTCACTAGAGTTCACACTCTTTCCCTGGCTTCCCAGAAGTGTGCCATGCCTCCCAGGGCCTGTACCCAAGCATTCCCTCTCAGCCCTGCCACCAATTTAAGACCATCAGGATCTCTGAGATGGAAGGTGGCCTTAAGGCAGACTTGGGAGTTCTTAAAGGGACATAGAGCGTGCTCCTACATATGGCTCCCACGAGAACAGGCTCTGGAGGGCAGGGACTATCTTCAAAAGTGCCTGGCATACAGCAGGTACTTAATAAATGCTTAGTGGCTGAGAGAGAACCAAACCTCTGCATGATGTTAGGAAGCTTTCTGCCTGGGCCTAGGGGCTCTTGCAATCGTATCAATAACTTTTCTTCTAAAATAAACTCCAAAAGACACAGAAAGGGGCCACGTGGGCCCACAAGCCACCGTGTAGCTCTGAGTTTAAGAAGGGAGCTAAGTGTGTGTCACAGGCTGATCAAACCTCCAGAGAGGGATGGGGGGAGGAGAGGAGAGAGCAGGGAAAGGGGAAGGGACCATACCCTGAGCTCTGCCCTATTCTTCAAGGAAGGGAGGACACAGGAGGCAGTAAGGACCACAAAAGGAAATCAGATTAGTTAATGTGTCTAAAATGTCCATAGCTGAATAACCCAGGATCAAAAGATTTAGAGCTGGAAAACGCCTTAGTAACCAGCTAGTTTGACAGGGACAAGGATGACGGCCAGAGGGCAAAGGTATTTGCCCTCAGCCACAGTTAGTATTCAGCAGAGCCCCAACCTGAATCCAGCTAACAGAGAGGCAGCCTGGCAGAGAGGAACGGCCAACAGATGTGGAACCAAAGGGCCCAGGTCCAGGTCCCACACTCCCTGGGAGCATCCCCTGAATGCCCCACACCCCAGCTTCCTCCTTGATAGAACAAGTGGAGGGCCTCCAAGACCCTGGGGTCTGCCAGGCTTTCTACTACCCCACCCTTCTGCCACACTTCCTTGAGGCCAGGTCCTGTATCTTTCTTTGTACCCTCAGGGCCCAGCACAGTGTCTGGATCATAGGCAGCCCTTACTAATGCTTGGTGATTGACTGATTGCTACTCATCCCTATTGCACAGTGCTCTTTTTAGTCCTCCAGTATGGACAGTAGGGCCACAGTCAGAGTCAGAGCATCACTGAGAAGCGTGCAGAGAGAACCCATAAGACATGACCTGGGCTACTTAGGGACTGAGGATCGCAGATAGAGAGCCAGAAGCAAACTCAAGAGGCCATCCATCCCAACCCTACAGACTCGACTCCAAGACTCCAAAGACCCATTATTTCATTCAAATTCAAGTTTCATCCTGGTGAGTAGAGGGACCCTAACCCTTAAAGGCCTCAGGAAAAGATCTTCATCATCTGTTATCCCTGAAAGCCCCATCTCCCAGCCTGTGATACTCATAAATCTCCCCAAATGTGGCTTCTGTCCTTGGACACAAGAAAGCGCCACTGCTAGGCTAGATACAGAGCTTCTCTCTGACTTGGAGGAGCTGCCATGGTAGATGCTGGCTCTGCACCCCTAGGAAGGCAACACAAACAAGGGGGAAATTTTGGAGCAAAACAGAGAAAAGAAATATGGCTTACTTCCTTAGCCCTTCCCAGTGCTGCACACAACAAGCGTTCTTGACACATGCATAATTTCATCCTCAACATGTGATTCTAGAGTTAGTGATAGTGGGACCCCTGAGGACATCCAGCCTCATTCCTTCATCTGAGACCTGGGGAGCTGAAGCCGTCTGCTTAATGTCACAGAGGTGGTAAGAGCCAGAAATACGACTGATGGCATTTTCTCATGAAATTCCATCTATATTATGCAGGACACTTAAGGCAACGTCACTGCATTTCCTTGTTGACGGCTGCAATTTTCCAAATGACTAACTAGAACAAGCTTCCTCTGGCTCCAGTCACACTCCAAACTGTGTAACGTCCCATGTGCTAACCTGGCCGTGACCAAGTCCATCTCCTGGGCCCAGTCCCCGTCAACCCAGCCAAGCTCCCTCAAGCCTCTCTGCAACTAGTGCCTGCCTAGTCTGGCCATCCCAGGGCCTCCCAGCAGGGCTTCTTCATCTGATAGATGACATGTTCCCTGAGCCTCAGTCTCCTCATAGCATATAGCCTTCTTACAGTGCTTTAAAGATCTGCCGAAGATTTGACGTGATCTAATTTTGTCCAAATGACCATCTTTAGCACAGGCATAACAGGCAGTACTACACCCATTTAACAGATGAGGCCTCACTTTAGCAACAAGAGCCAGATGTAGAGTTAGGAAAAACCTCCAAGATCCTGGATCCTCCTCACTTCAGAGTCAGGGAAACAGAGGCTCAGAAAGGTTCTCCCATCTTCCCGAGGTCTTCTGGGCAGTAAGCAGCAGACAGGTGCTCTCTACTCTACACCCACTGCCTCTGGTCTGAGTAAGGTGAGTAAGCAGAAGAGTGAGGTAAGGGAGAGAGCACATGGAGGGAACAATCTCCCAGACCCCCTGTCCTCCCACCTCACTTACTCAGAAGCCTCAGTTTCCTCAATCTGTAAAATAAGGGGAGTGAAGCTGATGACTTCTCCAAGAACAACGTACTGGTCAATGTAAAAAAGAAAAAAGTGCCCAGGCCCCACTTTTCAGTTTAATCTGCATTATTCACATTTTCTCCATCACCTTCTTAAGTCTAGACAAGCAACAAAACAATCCTTCAAGCCTTGACTTGTGCCCTTTGCTAATGTCAGAGGCACAAATGCTCACACTAAAGATTTAACAACCGGCTCATAACCCTGCTTCTCAATCTAGCTTAGGCTCCAGGTCTGAGATGCTGGTAGAGTGCCTGACAGTGACAACGCCGTGCCGGCCTAGTTCCCTCCATGGCCCATTCCCAGGCTCCCTCCCTGCTTACTGATTCCCAACTTATGAGCTAACTCTGTGAGCTTGACCATGACCAGCTAGGCCAGGAGATGCCACCTGCAAAGCCTCAGGACTGTGGTCTAAGGATCTGGGCTCTATTAGTAAGTGTGGCCTTAGACCGGTCACTTTCCCCCCTTGGCTCAGTTTTCTTATCTATAAAATGGGCAGGAGAATCCTTATACTACCTACACCCCCCCAGGGCTGAGATGAAAGTGCTGTGGAAAAACAAAAGCAGAGGGACAGAGGGGTGCCAGGCCTGGGGTCAGGAAGACCTTGGGTTCAAATCCAGCCCCTGGGCACTCACTGGAGGGACAACCCCACCAATAGAGGACCCCTGTAAAGGGCTGCGCACAGTGCCTGGCCTACAGGAGGTGGCCAGCAGGACCACTGTTACTTAAGAACTAAAGGCCCACTCCATTCATCCTCAGCCTCTGAGCCATGGAGAAGGACGCCACCTGCTGGTCACTGGGCCACACTGACTGTGGCCAGAGGTCGCCCAGTCCAGCCCCTGGCCCTTCTTGGACTCGGGGAGCCCACAGAGCCCCAGGCAGACTGGAGGCAGGGCCCGGGGAGGGGAGGAAGGAGAGGCCCTCCAGAGCCCCCTTCACAATGTAACCAACAGGAGACCTCATTACCTCCCATTGCCCTCCGTAAGCCTCAATATACCTCACCCCAGCTGGCCCGGCTGCCCTTAGGTCATCCCTCTCCCAGCTGCTTCTCCTCTGCCTCCCACACACAGCCCCAGGTGACTCAGGTGCAGCCCAGGCCACCTCCCTGGCTAGAGGCGGGGTGACTCCTGGCCAAGTCCTTCACCATCCTTGCCCCGGGCAACTCTCCTTGGAGAGCTAGGGAGCTGCATTGGAGGAGGGGCTCGCCACACCAAAGGAGACTACCCAGGCCTTAACCCCACCCACAGAAGCGGGAACTCTCACTCTTCCCTTTGGGGCAGTGGAAGGGGGGGGGCTATAATTGGCCATTCTCAGAAGAAAAGCGGGGCAGGATGGACACACCCCGCCCTGCTTTTCTGTCTCTGGAAGTTTCTGCATCAAGAGATGTCTGCCTTTTTGCCATTGCTCATGTTTACAAATAAAAAACAGAAAACCTTGGTCAAATTCTTTGGTGACTTTGAGATTATCCCTATCTGGCTGAAACCAGGAGAAGTGAAGGGAAGGCAGGAGAGCACCCCTCATCAGCAGAACAGAATCTCCTGGGGGGCAGGGCCCACCTTTCATGGCTCCCTTTGTACCCCCAGAACTTCCACATGGGGAGAGCAGACAGGACGCGGGCTCTCCTGCCCTCTGGGACCCGAAGGTCACAGCTGAGATCAGGAAGGAGTACAGAGGCTCTCCAGGGAGCTGAGGGACTTCCCAAGATCCCTCGGGCAGCAAGTGTCAGAAGCAGGACTGGAATCCAGGCCATGCCTGGAAAGTTTCCTGGGACATGGAGACACAAGGGGGGCAGAGCTTGGACCCTGGCCTCCCACAGGGCTAGGGCAGCTGGCTCCATCCACCATGCTGGCTTATCCTGCACAAGCAGCTGCTTCATAAATGACTTTGTCATTTCATTTTTAAAATCCTGAACCTAACAAACTCCAAATAACAAGCCCGTTTCCACAATGTTGGAGAACAGAAGACTGCCCAAGAAAATCATGAGCATATATAACATAGACATTGCTTTTCTTTTCAAGTCCATAATACATGCAACATCCCTTCCAAAGCCTTCCTGCTCCTCTGTGAG